>VYZT01032975.1:29841-81612 GCA_013400735.1 Pomatostomus ruficeps | reverse complement strand
GGGTGTAGCCTCTCCCAGAGAAGACTTTTCACTGCCCGAGGTGTACCTATTGAAGACCCTTCCATAAATATCCATTTTTATTCTCTTAACTTTTCTAGCCTCTGTTTTAGGTAGCCATGTCTAGGCATCAGTGCCATTTGTGTCCTTTAGGAGCTGCCCATCTTATCCCACCTCTGCAAGTCATTGGGATTTCTTCACTGTCCTTTCTCACCTACTTGAAGCTGCCAAGTGCTCCAGGCTGCTCTTCCCAAGATCCTCCCTCAATGGCATGTCTGTTTTAGTCTGGGTATAGATCACCCCTTCTACTCCAAGTAACCTAAAAAGCTGCACATTGCTGTGCTAGGATCTCGATGACCTGCTAATCTGAGTGCCACTGACAGCCCTTCTGCCGATCCTCCTGCTGCTTCCACATCCCAGCCTTCCCAGTCGTTTTCCCTTGATGCAGTCTTCTTGTTTCCACTGCTGTTCTCTATGCTGTGATATACTGGGAGACATGGGACTCACGCTTTGTGCTGCTGTGTTGTGCAGAGCTTCTAAAGAGCTCTAAGCTTCCCAGTTTGCTGCTTAATAATTCTCATGGTAGCAAGGATGGATAACACAGGTGCTGTAATTCACCAGAGACCAGTTAATTACTAGTACTCAGCATGAAAAAATCGTGTTCAGATTGGCAAAGGGCACACACTGAACTCCCATACCTGACCTTTCTTCTTGCTGTAGAGCTAACTCTGGCTTTGAATTCTCAGTTAAAACATCTTAAACTGCCTGTGTGAACCAAGCACCAGAGCCTTGGGGAATGATCTTTTTTAACAAGTAAGCATTAGTTTGACTGGCACATGGTTTTCCTTGTCTCGTAACCCATCATGCAGAGTAACAACAACAGCACCTGGGTTTCAGAGACATTTTTGACTCAACATACTATCTAAACCTACAGGCCTCAGGCCACCCATGTGAAAACCCTGAGGAAATGAGAGGTAAAAATGGCTTTCTCCAAGTTACAGTGGTAGGAGGTGGAAGTTAGACTAGGAATTTCCACATTCTCATGCATTATAAGGCACTATCCCCAGTTTTGTGAATGGGCATCCTCTATCCAAGTCTCAGGTATTCTGCAGTTCTGGAATGAGTTGTGTAGTATTTCTTTTATTGAAGAAAAGCATAAACCTAAGATGGAAAAGTTCCCAGGGTTATTCTAATGTCTTCTGAAAACATGGCTCTCTGATATTTTGTTTGTTTCTGGTGACTACACCACAAATGCTGGCACATGTTGATGCCTTAAGTGCTGGTAAAAATAAGAGGCAGACACAGCAGTATAGGGAAAAAGGATATTACCTTGGGTTTAATAGGATCCAAGGTGAAAACACGCCAAGCAGGTCCGTGTGTATCCTCAAGTCTAGCCCGGACCCCCAAAAAACCCCCGATGAGCCTCTGACCAAACTTAATCTTCCACCTTTTCCGTGTGCAACACGTATACCATCTTATGGGCCTCACAAATTATCATATCTACCTAAAATCTCCCAATGAGTAACTAAACAAATGAGGTAATCCTATCCCCCCCCCCTCCAAATGAGACTGCAGCCTAGCTTAAAAAACATGTTCCAGAGAGGAGACTCCCTTCAAGGCTGGAGCCCCTGGTTTTGAGATAGTAGGGATGTTTTGTCTTCTCCCCTCAGAGAATCCCCAAACTTAGCTAAATATCAAACTACAAAATTATAAACATGCAGTACTAAGGATACAGGGTATAAGGGTAAGGGTAAGGGGTACAAGGAAAGGGAAAGGGTATAAAATATATAAAAAGGGTATAAAAAAGAAAAGACAAAAAACCATAAGGCATCATTTAAGTAATGTTTGTGAGCAAAGAATGTACCTTTGCCCTATCTGGTAAATCACAGCATCCTCCTCATACTCTTACCTGCAATCCAGTGGGAAAAAAAGTGTGGTTAAAGCTTGAAGCATGAACAACATTTACAAGATTCACTGGAAATACTTAATTTTAAGCAATATTAATATTTTTATCTTCTCATCAGTTATAAATTACCCTCAGAATCTAGAGTTTCTTCAAAATGTAATCAAGTAAATCCTGATTTTAATGAGTGGCAATCACCAAACCTGGGAATAATTGTCCTGACTTTCTTAGCAGCAAAGCATTGCAGTGCCTCTTGAATTCAACACAAGATTAATCTTCCTGGGGAAGCTGACTCTTGTCCTGAAATAATGTATACCCATGTATAAGATCTGCACATCAATACATTAGAGAGCAGTAGCTCTTTTTGTGATTTGGCCAAATGATGGTGCAATCAGCCAGAGCTCAACTGGAAGATTGAAACAAAGTACGTGTTGCTGTTCAAGGTACTTCATATTTCTTGGAAGGGAACATGCTGAATTTTATAAGTGAGTCACAAAGTAATTGCAGGCTCCTGATGGCTAAGGCTGAGACAAAGCACTGCTTGCAGCGCTCTGGTTGCTCTCTGATGCTTGTTCACTCACATGCTTCATTCCTGAGTCACTCCTGTAATTACTGTCCACATACCTGCTGCTGTGCTGTATCACACACTCACTCGGTGGGCAAGGTTGGAAGGCACCACAGTGGGTCACCTGGTCCAACCTCCCTGCTCAGGCTGGGTCATCCTAGACCACACCGCACAGGATTGCATCCAGATTGTTCTCGAGGGAGGCTCCACTACCTCTCCGTGTAAGAATTGTTTAGCTCAGATTAAAGTTTTATGAAATATATCGTGGCCCACTCTCACTTGTGCAGACTGTCCTGCTAGTTCAATGTACCATTCCTTCCTGAGCCATGATCTGAGGTCTTGGTCCCAACATTTACATCATTTAGGACAAGGATGCCTACTCACCCTAGGCAATAAATGTTTGAAGAAAGCTTTGCACAGGCTTCTTTCCCAAATTCAGAAGAGATATTAATGACTCTGCATTTTGTCAGCTTATGGATTATTTAAGCTATTGCACATAAATAGTTCCTGGTTTGTTCCATGGCTGCACGGCCAGGGGGTCTGTCCCGGTTTGAGACAAATTTTGGGAGGACACTCCGAAAGGGTGTCTCCTCTAAAAAGGCAGAATTTCAGCCCCTCCCCCCAGCCAAGGTTAAAAAATAAAATCTTTTCGGAGGGAAGTGAAAAAAACCTGTTTATTTAACAAGCAAGGTGCACGCAGGCACAAAAAACAAAACAAAACAAAACAATGAATAATATTAGACAGTAACCCTTCTCTGCTGTGGAGAAAGATGGTGGATTTTCAGAGTCTCTCCTTCCTCTGGTTCAGCTCCTCCCGGAAGTTCGGCCCAGCTGCGCCAAGGGGTCTGGCAGCCCCTGACGAGGGTCCCACCGACTGTCTCCCCCAGAGATGGTCTGATTTTTTCTGGATGGGAAAAAAAAAAGCAAGCCAAACAGTCCAAAAAAAAAGGGGACAAAAAACCAAAAGAAAACTGCAATCCCAGCGGAAAGGGGGGAAAAAACCCTCTGTCCTAACTCACAGCTGGACAGACTACTGGGGGAAAAAAAAACCACCCCAAAAAACAAACAAAAAAAACCAAACCCAAAAAACCAAAAAAAACTTGCTCTTTATCTTAAAGAGATAAAAACAAAGCATAGCAGGTTTCTCCCTGCTAGCTCAAGGTTACAGGACCCATTCTTGCGCTTAAGCAGACGATAGAAAATACAGAGCATAAAATCACCCCAGGACAGGGTCCCACAGCTGTCAGTCTTTCCTGTGTATCACAGGAGTTCCCTTTAGAGGGCACCATTGACTTCCCTGAAGCCCATGTCGATGCTTGTGCTTCCTGTTAATGAGGCTTGTTACCCATTTGAGGTACGTTTCAGTATTTTTTTGCTCTAAATATTTTGGGTCCTCTAGGCTACTGCACATTATCTACTGTGTCCAAATAATTGACATAAAATGCACCTTGTAATAGACTTCTGAGGCCTTGGCGATGACGTTTTTCTCAGCCACTAAGCAGAATGCTGGAAGGAACATACACTCTAGGATGCTGAACTGTGTCTTCTCTCAAAGGCTTTAAGAGGGCTGGAAGGCTCAGCTTCAAGCCAGAGAGGCCAGCGCAGAAGTGAGTCTTCACTTCTACTGTGTGGTCTGGGAGGTGCAGGTTCTCCCATCCTGCATGACTGGATCTGCAGATATGTACTGTATTCCCCTTCCCTACAAACGTAGCTGTTTTACAGCAGAAGGGATGTTTCTGAAGTTGGATGTGTCACTCCATCTTCCTCTCTTCCACACTCAATTTCTTTCTTTGTGTGCTGTCCCCAAGGTGGGCAGGATGTAACTGCATGGTGATCTTACTTCATAAAGTGGTACCAAAAGAGCACAGCTTTAGGAGGTTCTTTGAGCCATGAGTTACTTTCTAGAATGAAGAAAGTTGCTTTTAGATTTTTTTAATCTATGTTTCTGCTTCTTATCTTTAATGAAGAAGTGTAGATATCAGGGAGGTGTAGAAAATTCCTACTGTAGTCTCACAGCTTCGGGCAATGCATGGTTCAAGGGAAGTCCACGGTGATGTAAGCAGGGTAATTTTGTAAATAAATGTCTGCTCTGCAACAAAAAAATGAGATTTACTTTTAGAATTGAACACTCAAAAGGATGTATCTCATTTATCCAGACAATTATTGTAATTTCATGAAGAACATCCAACAAAATAGTCATTCAGATGCGTACCTGGTCTCTCTCTCCTTATTATTGCTTATACCCTCTTCTGTGCAATTGCATCAATATGGTCCCCATACTGTGGGTTTATATTTTCTATTTATGCAGTTAATTAACTGCAGAGCTGCCTGAGCCTTTCTCTAATATTGCAGATGACTGAGGACTCTTCAGTGTTTGCAGCATCTGAGCTGGATTTTTCATTGTGCTCTTAGCGTTGTCTTCTTCATTGGCCTGAAAGTTGGCCATGGCCCGCGGTGGGAGCAGCTGGCTGGAACAGGCAGAGTGCGAGGGCTGGGTTGGAGGATGAAGAAAAGCCCAGGTGAGGATGTAAAAGCCATCCTTTGGAGGATTGCAAGAGGGTATTGCGAGCACCATGAAGCTCTCGTAGGGCAGCAGGAGTGGGTGGAAGGAGCCCAGGAGATGTCCCGGTGTGTAATCCTATGAATCTCACCAGCCCATCAATTACCTTTTCTTCCATTCTTGTCACGGGTGATTTTCATAACCCACAGTGGATTAAACCTCTTATTCAGCAAATTCAACATAAATTTATCGTGTGTTAGTGGCACTCACTGTTACACTGTTACAACTCTATCCTTGAAAGCTTTTCAACCTCACTCTTGTAACACACTGAAAAGATCAAATCTCTTCTGAAATGTTACAAAAGATCCTTCCTTTTTCCTAGTTAAATCACCGAACCAAGCTGGAAGAAATCTAGTTCTACCAAACTTCTAGTTTATTTATGTAGTCATTGATGGCAGGCATGTTTACATCTCTATGATCCTAAACCTTAGGGAATTGCATTTCATTTCAGGGCTGCTGGGTCTGGAAATCCCATGAGATTTTTAGCTTTGATTTAAAAATAAACAGGGTGGTTTTTTTCCTATGGTTCTGGAGCAAGCCTTGAAAGATAGAAGCTGGAGACCTCAAAGAGAAAGAAAAGAAAGCACATTTAAGAGATAAAAACATATGATAAAATAAAAGTTTCCAAGTGCATATTTCATGTTGTACCTTTTTTAAAAAATATTTTCATTTTCATAACAGAAGGTGACAATTTCTGATTTTGGATTTGCTTAGAAAAATGTTTCTACGAATCCCCATCAAGATGACCATGAGCTTCAGGCTGAAATACATGATTACACTGAATGCTGTATTCTTTCTACGTAAGAGAGGATGTATTCAATTAAATAAATATGTATTATTGGTATCTCCACTTTACAAGAGAACAAATACACAGAATCTGACTCCTTCACAGCTCCTAAGAACATCTGGCTCCCAGGTACCTTAAGGGAGCCATGCAGTTGCTACACCCACTTTGTCCAGTTCCAGACTTGAAGGGCTGTGTTTTAATCTTGGCTCATATGGGAGCCAGTGGAGGTGGTGACAACACCTCTGAAACCACACATTCTTTGTACATTTGTTCCTCCTTCCTCAAAAAGGTGAGAACAGTGGTGTGTCTCAAAGCATTACCAGTTAACTTAGAAGTAATTTTAACCCCTTCTGAGTCCTCCTCTCACAGTTCAATGGTCTGACACCTCAGAGTTGAAAGCATTCCAGTTTGTACAATCCACATTCAAGTGGAATCAGTTACCTGTTGATCTCAGATATTTCGCCTGCTCTGTTTCAACACCATTTATAAAACACTTCACTCTCAAACCAAGTTCAAGAGCAATCAGGCACCTGATCTGCAGGGAAAGCAGTGGACAGTAGGTCCTGAAACACTCCCGAGGCCACAAGTGTGGACCACATCTGAGTGAGATGAGCCCAGCAGGCTGCAGCAGTGTGTGGGTGGAACAGGGATGCTGTATGTGATATCTTGTGTTTGTCTTGTTAGCTTGCTGCTCATAGTGATCCTTCCTGAGATCAGCTGGTTCCCAGCTGTCGAAAAACAGAACTAGCAAAGCAGAAGGTGGCCACAGACACAAACTAAACCTGAGCCTGGTGTTGGTTCTTGCCCTTTCAGAGTAGTTCCCTGCCACAGGCTCAGCTATAGCATAAGAAAGAAAAATACTTGGGACCCTGGACACCCAGTAGGCTTCAAACTCACCTTTCTACCACAGAATTGCATAGGCAATTCTAGTCCTCAAGTGAGGTCACAGAGCAGCTGAGAGAGAGGCTTTTGGCCACAGAGGAGGATGCTTCTCACAAGCACAATCCTGGCTCTCGTCCTTCTGGAGGCTCGTCCCAAAGAGAGCAGCACTTCACTTGCCTCAGCTTGAGAGGTTTTCTATAAAAGGTGTGTTCTTCTCTTCTTCCTCTTCTGAAGGTCAGTTACTGCCATTGCTGTCCCTGGATGGTCTGCAGATATTGATGCAAAAATTACAAAATTGTTCCTCCATCGCTATGTCTATAATGGGTTCTGCTTGAATTTTAAGCTAGACTTACCTTTCCAAAACACAATTGACTTACTCCCTAGAAAGTCCAAATTCAGCAGTATTTTCTTTATTTAAATGGAGACTGTAGTTAATACCGCAATAGAGTTGTATCTTTCACTTTTTTCCTAAAGATTTTCTTTTCACTCCATTTTATGATCTTTTATAACTTTCCTGCTATGTTTAGATGCACCAGCTCCTAGCCCTCTATTTCAGTGTAACAGCAGAGAAGCAGAAGGCACCTCTTCATCATAAAACCCAGTCCTGCCCTCAGACAAGGGAATATGTCATCTCATCCTTAACTTAAACTGACTTACCTCAGTGTTAACACTGAGTTATCTCTGTTGCCTCATGCTTCCTTCTAGAAAGCTATTCTCACAGCTTTAGCGACGAGAAAGACTCTGATTTTCAAAATTACGTAAATGGCACTTCTCTGGTTTTTCACGGACTCTAAGGTATTTCTTGAAGAAACGACTCTTGCTTTGGTTTGTGATGCTCAATGAGTCAGGCTCCCCTTATCTCCTCTGCAAACACAGCTCTGTATCCCCTTTACTGTCCATATACCCTCCAAGTTTGCATGGAGCCCTTTCCCTATGAGCTTCTCAGGCAGAGGTAAATTGGTGCAGGTGTCTGCTAGAATCATTATTAAATATTATTTTGAGTTGAATTTGATACATGGATGTGACCAACTTCAAAACTAAGGGAGCTAAGACCCAGGCATGTGATCTGTGCTTCATCTCTTAATAATGAATAATTATTATGTATTATTGATTTCTTGTCAATTCTAGTAGTTTACAGTATTTTGCTCAAAACACTAATGAAAATGTGACTGCAGCTATACTAAAATTCTGTAACAGTTACTCATATATAATGAAATTTGTCATCCAATGCATTGCTGATAACTGATGGGACCCACACAATCCCTGTAATTTTCATCTTTGTGGGCTAACTGCCTTTCACACCTAGCAAATGTGAGGACAAAGGACAGTTATGATGAGGGATAATTTCCCATTGTTTCTGTTGAGGACAGGAATGTTATTATTCAAGCAACTGGTGTTGAATACAAAATGCAAGGAAGCTCCTGCTCCTACTTAGTGTGCCATGCCTTACACATTTAAAGATGGTGTTAGGCTTTTAAGCCAGCACTTTGCACTAAAGATTCAAGATTAGCTCACCATCTACTGTGACTCCTCAATTTCTTTTCTTTTCCCCAGGATGCAATCTCTGCTCCCATACACAAAAGTGGGGTTTTTTTCCCCAAGTATGTAACTATTTGGCTTCACTGTAAATTAATTCTGTTTGCTTGTTTGTGCTCAGTTTATTGCATCTGCTAGAGGGAACACCAGTCCTTTTTTTTTTTTTTTTGTTTAACAATCCTCCTGGTTTTGTTTAAGTACAAACTTTATCAACAGGATTATATTTCCTCCTGGTTCACTGACACAAGTTAAATAATGTGAAGACACAGGGCAATACACTAAAAATATGCTTCCTTAGTAAGGATTTCCCAGGAATGCTTATCTTTGAGATCAGTCAGTTGAGTGGTTTTATAATCTACTGGCTTAGTGATGATTCAGCAAAAATGTAATCTATAGTAACCAAAATTTCCTGTATATATATATGTATTTGATATATTGGATTGGCCTTTACACATTTATCAACCAAATCTGTGACATGACTACAAGAGCATTGAGTTGCTTTAGGAAAAAATTATCTTTTCTTATTTTCTTACTGGTACTGATTATACACCTCTCCTGGAACTTGTTTAATAATGAAATCCCATATCTACTCTTCATTTAAATTTACTAGAACTCATATTAGGCTGACAGAAGAATTGTTAATTTGGAAATCTTTTCAATGCCTTTTGACACAAAAGTACACAGTGAAAGCAGTCCTGTGGAGAAAGATTTAGTGGTGCTCATGGTTGAAAAGCTGGACACAAGCCAACAGTGTGGAGTTGCAACCCAGAAAGTCAACCACATTCTGGCTGCATCACAAGAGGGATGGCCAGCAGGTCAAGGGAGGTGATTCTCCTCCTCTATTTTGAGACCCTGCCTGGAGTGCTGCATCCAGGTCTGAAGTCCTCAACACAAGACAGACGTGGACCTGTTAGAGGAGGTTCATAGAAGGGCCACAAAGATACCCAAAGGGCTGGAACTTCCATGCAGACAGGCTGAGAGATCTGGAATTGTTCGGCCTGAAAAAGAGAAGGTTTCAGGGACACCTGACAGCAGCCTTCCAGTACCTAGAGGGGGCTTATGAAAAAGACTGACAGTGAATTTTTACACAGGCAATTAGTGTTAGGACAAGTGAGAAGTTTTAAACTGAAAGAGAAGAGATTTAGATCGGATGTTAGAAAGAAATTCTTGACTGTGAGGGTGGTGAGGCACTGGAACAGGTCGCCCAGTGAAGCTGTGAATACCCCATCCCTGGAAGTGTTCAAGGTCAGGGCTTGGAGCAACCTGGTCTAGTGGGAGGTGTCCCTGCCCATGGCAGGGGGGTTGGAACCAGACTATCCTTGAGGTCACTCCCAATCCAGACCATTCTATGATACATTCTTGTATGTAGCTACATTTTTTTCTTCTTGCTTGTCTTACTTTTACAGACAAAAAATACATCTCAAAATATAGTTGCTGATGGCATAAACCAGCATGTTTCCTATTGCCTTCTTTTCAGTTTGGGAGAGGAGGAGACTATCAAAGTATATTTTCTAAAATCAAATGCAAAAATATGAGTGAATCATTCAGAACAGAAAGAGCAATATGTATGTGTATACCAAGTCCATCTATTTCCAAGGAGCATCCTTTACTGATGAGGGAATTAATTCCTTTTACTTCTCTTCATCTTGTGGGTACAATCATTGCTGCTGTGCTTTTACACTGATGCTTCTCCACTGTGACATACTCTTCTTTCCCCATTAACTTCAGGTGACTGCTGCTCTTGTCTCTGTTCTCAGCATCTTTTGTAGCTATTTACAGAGTGGGAAGGTCAGTTTGCTCTCTTGAGACTTACTTTGGCTAGTCCTGGCAAGACCCGAGATTTGTTTATCTGAAAAAGTGGTTAGGATCTCATTGCTTTTCTCATCAAACCGTGGTGAAGTTTCCCTTCCACATATAAATGTCTCAGACACCTGACAAGCTGAGAGCTAGAGAAGGGTAAAAGATAGTTTTCCCTTGTTGCAAAATTATTTCAGATTTCAAAACTATCCTATCATATTCTGGGACAAATATTTTTCCAGATACTTTATGTTCACAGACAGATTGAGAGTTGGAAGTGGTTCAGGGTATGGCACATGTATGCAGACTCTGCCACCCTCATCCACAGCAGGAATTTGGTCAGTCCTCTGCAAGGCCCACAAGGCAGCTCTGGGGAGAAGGAGGTATAGGTTAAGAAACCTAAGTTCGGGAATCTGACTGTAGGTTGTAGAAGCATATCAGATGTCTGAGCTTCCTCAGCTGGTGGGTACCAGTGGAGCCAGTTCAGCTCACTCTGAAGTAGGTGCCCTGTGCCAAACCAGACAAACTGTGTTGATCCCCTCCTGGATTCAGTGACCTGCACAAGGGGCTTTGAAATGCTCCATGTTGCCTTGCCTGGCTTTGCAAGGGTGCACACCTCTCCCACCTCCTGTGTCAGGTCTACAAGCTCTGTGTAACCCCTGCAATAAATAAACAGCTCCAAGTGGCTTTGGGCAGGGAACTTCAACATCAATCCATTACCTCCAAGTCAAGTAAAGAACAGATTCCTTTCTCTGGTTGGTAGAAAAGTTATTTATACAAAGTGGAACAGCCTTGATAGCTGAGGAGATTTTGTTAGAGTGGGAGAAGAAGAATCAGAATGAGTAATGCCTGCATCCCAAAAGCTATTGAATATTGCCAGAGGAGCCATTGCCATAGTTATTAATACTAGAATATTTTGGAAAAAAGATGTTTCATAGCAGACACATTCCAGAAGAAAAATCCAGGGAGAATTCATGATCTGATGTTCCTAACCAACACACATGCAGGACAGTTCATGCTCAGAGCAGTGCTGAGAGTCTGGATTCGTTTTAGCCACCTGGCTGTTCTCATGGCATGTGAGGCTGAAGAGCTGGGCTCACATTTATCCACCTGCCTAGACTCCAACTCTGCCTTTGAGGGAATAGCTGAACTGTATCCCTTCCTGCCTCCATCTGCCACAATGCCTTCGGCAGTGGCACTGGGCATTTGCTCGTGGTTCCAGGGGCTGCCGGGCTGCTCCGAAGCATGGGAGGGCTGGCGAAGCTCCAGTAAGGCTTCACCCAACCCACCGATGGTACAGGAGCACTGAGGAAGGAGAGATGAAGCAGAGGGACTTCCCAGATGGTTTATTCAGCACCAGGATCNGCAGTGCCTGGCCATGAGAAAAACCGAAATCTGGCCAACAGCACACTGCAACATCCATCCACTGCAGCGGGCCCTGCAGCAGGAAGCTGTCCTGCAGAGGAGTCCCTTCAGGCAGGCAGCACAACCTCTCCAAGGAAGAAACACGTACAGCCAGTGGAGGATGGTGTGGTGAGTCTGCTGTGGCACACAGGCATTCTGTCAAGGAGCTAAAAAGACTCCCTTTGAAAGACAAAGTCGAACTGCTCACCCCTGTGTCCCTTACCGCTCAACAGCTGGCACCTTTGCAGAAACCATTTGAAGCCTCTCTCTGCTTTCTGTCTCCACTTTACTACTTCAGATGGAATTTTGGAGATAAATCTTACACTTCTAAAATCCCACTTCATGTATTATCATCCTTAGAAATGTTGGTGGGTTTTTTCTGGCTTAATTACACTATGAAATGCACAAGCCTACTTCTCATGTCCTCTTACCAAGCATGGTTTTTTTTAATGGACAAGGAGAAAATGCAAACACTTTGCTTGGATTGACAGTGTTCAAGTGATCTCAGATTTTCTCTGTTGTGATTCTTTATTAATTAAACAGTGATTTCTGTATGTGATTCCTCAAGTTCAACGTGATTCTTCATCCCCTGTTGAAATTACATTGCTTTTGAGGTTTCTGAGTCCAAAATGGCCCTGGTGCTGCAGGTTAGGATACATTTCGTTTCTTCTTTTTTTATTTCCCTCTCCTTTCTTGTTGTCTGGGATGACAAGCTTTGGATAAAAATGTCTAGGAAGTTATCAGCCCAAATATCCTGCTATTATATATCCACCTACCCCAGTGCAAGTCCTCTCAATGCTACTACTTGGCTTCAGTTCTCTGTTAACCATAAGGACAGTTTTGGGGTTGTGTTTTTGAATAAACTAACCATCTTCCTGTATCTATCCCCCAGCAAATCTGGAGTTTCCACTTTCAGAAATTCTTTCAAGATGTCTTGGCTCAGAAAACTGCCTAATTTCTGATTTTATTAACAGGGAATATTTACGGAATGCCAAATCTCTTCTGAGGTCCTTCATTCAGGTTCTTCTTTAAAATTGGGGCTTGGAAGGCTGCATGTTCTCCAGGTCACCCAGTGTTCAGAGTGATTGACAGCCTTTGAAAAATAGAAATTTAGGAGCTGTCAGTCAGTGTTTCTAACAGAAGTATGAGCATCTTTTCATGCACAGACAGTACTTGTTAAAATGATTCCAAGGAGGTATTCCCTTTTGGGTTGTGGGTGGCTGACAAGAAGGTACTATGGTTTTGGCAACAGTTTTCTGCAGGTCATTTTTTTCCCTCTCATTTAGGAAGTATGCTATCTAGATATAACCTAAGGGCATAGCCTCTGTACTGGAATGAGTTGAATTTTTCCAACTGCTTTGTTCTTCCCTGACCCCATTCTATATATACTTTATCTTAAGGGCAATAACCATCTGGACTCTCCCCTATTGGCAGGCAAGGACAAACCAGCACCCCTGCAGATCCATGGGGAAAATGGAGAGTTGTGTATTTGAGTCAGGCACAAATACCTGGAAGCTGATTCAGCAGTTGCAGGACCCAAATGAGACAACTCTCATTGCAGAACAAATACTTCCTTCTACAGAGAGAGAGAGATCCCTTTCTTGTTCTCTCCTGCCTTCCAGACCTATTCCTAACTGCCTCTCCATCTGTTTGTCAAAAACTTTAACATAATTTTCAGGCTGTCTTCTTCACCCACTTCTCTTTCTGGGGTGCCCCAATGGACCTCCACTCTTGCTTCTTTTCTCTCCGTGTGTAATTGCTGGCTGATCCGTTTTACAGCAACTATCTCTGTACAGGTGATAGAAGTGGTTTAACTTCCATGCCTTTCTCCTCTGTTCAGTCCTGTTTTGCTGGCAGATCTTAATAATTACCAGCTCCCGAAGTGACACAGATCTCAGCCAAGCCTTCTCCCAGGCTCCTTTCTTTGTGGGGGAAGATTGTGCTGGTCATCCCCTGCTGCCAGCAGTAAGGGCCCTAGAACCAGGATTTTAAGTCATGCCTCTCATCTTCAAACCCTTCCTGTAGCTTTCATAAATATAGATGTAGACATGCCAAACATCACAGGTATCAAATATATTTATTTGTGGCTTTACTCTTCTAGGAGATGCAGTTTTCCTATCCAACAGCTGGTAGAGAAGTCACAAGCAGGTGCCAAATGGGACTTCCCTTTCTTCCTAAGGCCATTACAGACAACCAGATTGCTCAGTGTTTTCTTACCACTTACAAAAACTATGCAAGGAACTGGCAATGGCAAGGAACTGGCAATGCTCATTGCCCTGCAGGGGTAGAGAGGCTGTGAGATTATGGGCAGAGGAGCACCTCGGAAGTGACACTGCTGTGAGCTGTGAGTGACTGGAGTCCCTTGCCGCGGTACCGCTGGCAAAAGTACTGGGCACCCACCCACAGTTTCAGGGGCTGGCCAGGCTGCTCCGGGCGCTGGAGGGCTGGCGAAGGTCCTGCAGGGGTTCACCTAACCCACCGGTGGTCCAGAACACCGAGGAAGGAGAGACGAGGCAGAGGGGCTTCCTGAGGTGGTTTATTCGGGCACCAGGTTCGTGCCAGGAAGCCCTGACACGGTGCTTTACAGTAACATATGTACTGTTGCGAGTGGGCGGGGGAGGATACAAAACATCCTATGGTGTAGGGGCGCATGGTTTGAATTTGGTGGGCTTGCAGAGTATTGGGGGATACAGAACCTTCCAGGGGAAGAAACCAAATACTGGAGGAGGAAGGGGGGAGATGGCAGTGCCTGGCCATAGGAAGAACCAAAACCTGGTCATAGAACACCACAACAGTCCCTCCTCCTGGGGGTCAGCTGAGTGGGTATGGCTGCTCCCGCGGCACTGATTCCGCACAGCTATTGCAAGGTCAGTTTGAAGACTTACTGGAGAGTCCAGCTGACTGGTCAAATAGCACTGCCCAAGTTTTGGAAAGGTGAAAATTCAAAGTCAAGCTCTACCCAAGCAATGCCACTAACAATATCAGATTTGTGACAATTAATGGTGTTTTTGTTCTGGCTTTGTGCATGATACAATGAGGTCATGATCCATGACTACAACTCCTATGCAATAAAATAATACAAATAATTAATAATAATAATGAGTTGAGTTTCATTATGTGTCTTGCACTGCTTAAAATCTCCTGTGAGCAGTTACTGTCTGTAAGAATATTTAATGTCTTGATGCAATTTGAAAATGTAGTGCAAATGACAGTGTAATAAAACAAAGAACTTCATCAGCTTCTAATCGAAATTAATGAGAACTGAACTCCTACATTGTGCATAAAAAAAGACCTTTTCCCCAGCCTTAAAAGCTGTTGGCTCCAGGAATGGCATTGCTCAATTTGAATTACTTTATCTACCCCAAAAAGATTTTATTGCAGAAAACTAGTCTTATTTCAGACAACCAGTAAATATCATATGTATAAAAAAGTTATATTTTTCTCTCAATTCCTGCAGAAATGGTTTTCTTATATATTAGCAGATCTGCAAGAAATCATAGCCATCTGTATTTTGTCAGAGTAGGGGCTGAAAATACATTCCTTATCTAAGAGACTATTTTCTACAATACTATTTCAGAAATTTATACATAGACCAAATCTTAACAAAAAAGGACTCTGTTATTTCAAGGTCATTTTAAACCTCTGTGGCAGAGGTATGAAGATTAGAAACCTCATCAGGCAAAAGCACAGTGCACTGAGGCATGCCAGCGTGTTTGTCAAAATGGCTGTGGAATCCCTTTTCCCATCCCCTGGCGGCAGAAGGGAATAACAGAGATGGCTGGAACTGGCCATTGCATTTTATTACCATGCAATAAGACAGGCAAATGTGATTCTCCATGCTAACATTTGGCACTAGTACGATTTCACAGACCTTTAATGATTGCAGTGGAGCACAGTTCAAGCCACTCAGCTCCAGGTAACCAAAGTGTTCCTTGTTTTCGAAGTTATATGTAACACTTACTTTTCCTGTAACTTTTTTTGCTATAAAACCTGCTAAACCAAGAACTAATATTTTCTTTTGCTTTGTTTTTTTTTTTACTAGTTTGCACAGCTTTGCAGAGCTTTAAGAATGTCTAAATTGCTTCAAGCTTTAGCACAGCCATTTAGGTCATTCCACATTGCTATACTGCAGCTGTTTGCATTACATCTTGTGGGTCACTTGTGAAGGGAAGAGTTGTTGTGATGTACTGTACTTGCCAAGAGCAGGCACAGATCAGGAGAATTGTACTTGGAGGCATATCATTAAATTTCGACAAACAGGTTTGCTGGAGAAGTCATTCTTCCTGTGAGATCACTAAAGCTGCCATTGTCCATAAACTATTTAGAACACCTGAATAAAGCGCGACTTAAAGTTTTCAGCTGATAAGGCTTAATGTTGTGTTTTCTCATTCCTTTGCTTATGATTCTCCTACTTACCAGTAGTTTCTTTCAGTGCCTGAATGTTCACGGGCACCTACTTTCAGGATTGTTGGAAAGATAGGATATTTAAATACTAGCTCCATCTAGTACCTACAGAGAGACTTAAAGGTCTGTAGGTTTTTTGATGCTACAACATAAATGGATGGTTTACTTGTGACAAAAGCAGAAGGTGAGTTCAAGTGACAGCTTTTACCTCAGATACTGTTGGTTTATTTCTTTTCATAGCAGTTACATACACTGCTTCTAAAAATAATTCTTTTTCATATACCATCAGCCTGCACTCTGGGTCTAACTCAAAGACTGTAAAGAAAATGGAGATTATTCTAAGCAAAGATAAAAAAAAACCCCTCTATAAATAGTATAGAACTTGTTCTATTTTACTTTAACCAAAAGTGAAGATATAAAAACTATATCTTCTGTTTTCTGAAAATGTGATTAGTCTGCACCTTCCAGAGACACAGGAAGCAGTGCCCAGAATCCACGAACTCTTCTCCAAAATGGTTACCTCCTTGGAACAAGAAACAGCTTGTCAAAATCCCATCTTTCATAATGGAACTTGCTACTTCTTGATGGAGAAGGATGCTTTCTGCAGCAGTATTATGCACTTACAAAGCATGAATCAATTTACATTTTAATCATGGGGGGCCAATACCATCAATTGGTGAGAGTGCTTTTAATTTACCTGAACTCAGTCATTGGGTTGATCCCAGCAGATTTGCCTCTACGGCAACACCTGCTTTTATCATGACATCTCTAGGGTGTTCAGCCTGCATAAAAATAAATAAATTCTCCTGAAACTGTGCTAAATTCATTACCAATAAATCTTCTTTCACTATATGAAATTCTAAATAAAAAAAGACAGGTTTATTTTAAGCTTTTAACAGACTGTTGTAGTTAATCGTGTATATCAGGCAAGAGGCTTGGTTGCTAAGAAAATCTTTGGCATGTTTCCATGGGATTTGTATGTTATTGACAGAAAAAGTACCAAATGATAGGAAATGCATCTGCTAATTTGAATAGTGAAACAAAAAAAAATAATAGAACAATTTTCTGTCCAACTTTGAGTTAATGCAAGCTCAGGCCAAAAATAACATACTTCCCATCAATTTACAGAGTAGATTTTTGTCCTCAAAGACTTGATTAAGATTTAGAAAAAAGACCTCCCCATTTCTAGTAGGTAGAACATATGGCTCTCTGGTTGTCAGTGGTTGCCCTTACAGTAATGCACAGAAGTTCCTAGGATGAGCTCAAAGCTAGAATACATTCTGGAGGTGATCTGCAGAAACACCCAGTGAGTTTGTTACTTCCAGAAGAAACATAACTTATATTTACATTTAGTTTTTCCAGTGTGCAGTTTCTGCCATGTGATCAGGCAGGCCTTTCTCCACAGCTTTTCCAGCTGTCCCTGTTGTCATGGCCCAGAAGAGAGGGAGCAAAATGGCCTGAGATGGGAAGAGGAGACAGAGTGGGGCCTCCTTTAAAAGCCCCTGACAGTGCTTGCCTCAGGAAAGGACACGGCAGTAGGCATCCAGGGCTTTAGCTGAATAAAGCCTGCCTAGAGGAACAGATGCCTAGCACTAGGTCGTAGCCTGGAGCTCAAAGTGCTGCCAGAGAAGTTTTGCCAGGTACAAGGTGGAGCAGCCATTGGCAGAGAAAGCCAGCAACCCAGCGTGGAGATAGAGCTCTGCACAGGCCAAGTTTTAAAGGTTGGCTGACCATGAAAAACATTCCCCTTTGAAACTTTTATTTTTTGTATTTAAATACAGACTGGAGTCATCTGGAAGTCAAGGATCAAGCAATGGGGTTAGATCTTATTGATATATTCTCAGAAACCATCATTTTAGGTGCTCTGTATTTAGACCCTTGGCTATGCTCCATAATCAGTGCATGATCCCATAATTTAGGATTTTGGAAAAGGAACGAGTCCCTCAGGTCTACAAGCCAAATGAAACAGTGGATGTATTGTGGGAGGATATATTGTTTAGCAGGATAACAGAGTTCAACAAAGTAGTGTGGTGGCCAAGGAGCCTACTCAGAGAACAAAGTTCGCAGGCACACTGAGAACACCGATCTACAGTGCAAAGTTCATAAAACCTTATGGAAAGCTAGTTATTCTGTGGGATGATAATTTTATTTTGACTTCTTGAATTCCTGTTGCTTTTAGGCATCATTTTTTATTCCTGGAAGTGGAAAATCAACTGTACACCTGAAGCCTATAGCCACATAAGGCATGTGTGAGGCTCAGTAGTTACCTCCTACAGTGTTCTTTTACCTTGTGAAAGAAACCTGGATTTTTAGTTCTTTCTCATTTAAATAATTGTTTCTTATTTCAGTTTAAACACGGGAGGATTTTAAAAGCCAAGGAACAGAGTTTCTGCCTCTGATTACCATTGAGCTAATTAAGCAACAAAGGAGTACTGGACAATGAGGGAATCCTATGCCGTCAAGAAAAATGAGAATATAAGACTCTCTGTTATAATTCAGTAATAGCACTGGAGAGAATGGTTCATTTATTGTGGAAGATAAGCAGTCAGGTTTTTTTGTTGTTATTTTCTTTCTGCTTCTTTTTTTTATCTATTCTGTGACTTTGGGTAAATCCTCCCAACATCTTGGTCCCTCCGTTTTTCCTTTCTGCAAAACAACAAATCAAACTACTTTGCTAGGATTTTGGAGGAATGGATGTAGTGCTTTATAAATATGTAACGAGTTCTATTTTTGCTAGGAGGCAAAGTGGACTAATATATATATAAATTTAATGTTTGCCACTGGCTCTGGAATTTTTTCAAGACATGCCAATAAGAGAATAGACTTAGAAGCTACTATGACATATCTCATTGAGTGTCAAAGGTTTGCATCAAATATTTGATTCGAGCTTCCTTATGAGTCTGTTTTTAAAACAGCAGAGAGGCAAGGCACATTTGCTTAGCCTGCATATCCCTAGAAAGAAATGGGATATACATTTTTAAACTATCTTCACTTACTTATGCGAAGAATATCTATCTGTGATACTTCATGTATAAAATGTTTCATGCTCGAATAACATATGCACTGAGCATATGTTTTAATTTTAGTTCAGTACAATATTTCAAATTTAAACAAATTAGCTCAAGGCATGAAGTACTACCAACCATTTTTTCTGGTTTTAATACAAGCCAGATTGTAGAGAAGCATTACTAATGAAAACAGCAATCATAAGCCTGAACATATTTTGCTTACCTCTCATTAATAACAAAATATACCTGTCTTTTTCTATTTAGATTTTCATATAGTGAAAGAAAATTAATTGGTAATGACCTTATCTAGCTATTTCTTCACAGATTTTTGTCATCATTGTTTTAAGGACTTTCTGAATTGATGGTATCATTAAAGCATTGTTACTCAGGGCTATCTGCCTTCAACTTGTTCAGTTTCCATGCTTGGTAACCAGGGAACATGGACATCATGATCTCTGAACTACTTCTAAGATAACTGCTAATGATAACTAGGAAAAGCAAATCAGAAGGTTTCAATTTACTGTTCAGGAGTCCACAGTTTTAAGCCTGTGAATGGGATCTGTTATGTATATTTAATGTGTACTCCAGTAAACCTTCCTTCTCCCACAGACAGCTTAGCCTAACAAATGGGATGCTATTTTTCCAGCTACAAATATTCTGTGGCAACACCATAGGTAGTTGTATCAATAATTGTGTAAAATTTTATGGTGAAGCCTCTTTAAATTCATTCAGAAGTACCCTCCTGAAAATCCTCTTACTGAAGGGAAATTCAATAGTTAGTATTATTGCATGTTATTGAATACTCAGCTATTGCAAACAATTGTGTTAAGTCATTAGAAATAATGAATAGACTGCTTTTTCTTTCCTGTACAGGAAATGGAACATTGTTACACAAAAGATTAAAGACAAGATTTAATGTCCATGTAAAGCAACACATTTAAGTCTCCTACCAAAATTTATTTGGATGTTCCCTCCTTCTGTCCACAAGAACTATTTTATCAATCAGGGTTTCCTACAGGGTCCTCATTCCTGAAATCCGTCTATCCGACCTGCTCATTTGAACCCTCCTTATGGGTCTTAAGTGCAGTTATCTGGGATGGCTTGGGCAGAATTAGTTTAGGTCTTTGTCACCTTGGTCAGGAACGGCTTATAAGCAGCTCAGCTGGGAGGCTGAGGAGGATGGAGATCTCTGGTGCAAAGAAGCAGAGAAAAGGAGAGAAAGGGAGGTGTGTCCGTATGGAGAAGGCATGCAAAGGGGAATAAGGGTAGGAGAAGTGGAGTGAAAACTCTCTTGTTGGCTCAGCTGGAATTGGAGCAAGATGTGCCCTAAAATGGGAGCATGGTTTAGGTGTATAAGGAATGGAAAAGCACTTCAAGGATTAGGCAGAACAGATTCAGATTCTGAATTCTGTATGAATCTTGTTTTAATTTCCTTTTTTTTTTTTTTTCCTCTCCAAGATCTGGTTCTAAAAGTCTTGCCTGGCATCATATAAAGATGCTGCAACGGAGCAAGAAGTGGAATTCTATGTCTAGCTCTCAGATTACTTGACTACCTAATTTGTGTTTCAGCACAGCCACAAGTACTCATTTATTTACTGAGAGATGCATCAGTGCAACAAAATAAACTTTTCACGTGAGCTCCCACAGACCCATCCTTGATTTATGGCATTATACTATTAGTTCAGTCAAGCTAATTTTGTTCATCAGATATCAAGGGAGAAAATTTTAAGTGCTCTGTTGAAGAGCTTTTCTGGTTTGAATTTTATGTGAAAACCAACAGAGTCTACTTTGACTTATTCCAGTGCAGATGAGAGGAAGCTCTGCTGCAGGTATGGTAGTTGAAAAGTAGCCTGTGTTTCAAACAATAATTTCTTAATGTGGTAGTCACTTTCTCATTTCTCTTTGTTTCTTGGTTATAATTAATCTTTAAAAGAAGAATGGTTTAAAATTTAAATTAACTATAAAATCTATAAAAATTTTAAATGAAGCATCCAAAACCAGGCCCCTGACAATTACATTTATTGCTGCACACTGGCTGAACAAGATTCTGCATTAGATACAGAAGGACAATTGACATCAAATAGGCACTTAACATAAAGTGCAACAATATGTATTAGAGAGGAAAGACATTTGTGGGGCATTTGATTAATGCACTTTTAATTGGACTTTCCTGCCTCATTGGTTTTATTCTTTCAATTTAGTTCAAGCTGCTCAAATATGTAAATAGGCAAAGCACCTACTATAATTAACACAATACACTGTTCGTAAATTACCATATTTCTCAGATTGTGTATACACAAATAGGATATTGTGCAAACACTGCTGAACTCCTACAGAAATATAAACAGGCAAGAAACATCCATTATTGACCAGAAAAACAAACAAACAAACAAAAATAATACCAACACCCTCCTCTTTGAAAGCTATTTGGGAAACTAAATTTTTGTGATGTTTTCAACAGCAATTTTAACTTTAGTTCTATATTTCACTAAAAATTCATAAGATGTTCTGCCAATACTATTCAAGCTTGAATTTGAATGTACTGATACTAAGTTTTGTTCCCCATGTGGTGCTCTCTAATCATATAAAGAATGTGAGAGACCATATTTGTATAACCAAATTCCAGAAACAACACTGAAAAGCAAGTACTGAATGAAGGATGCCTAGAGCAGAGAAACGCAACACAAAATGCTGAGTTCTATTGCTGTTTATAACGTTGAAAATATTCCAAGATTTTTAAGATCACATGGTACATGCTAATAATCTAGGATGTAATTAAAAAAGAATATTTAAATTGCACAATTGCCAATAAAACACATTAAACATTTAACAAGTGAAAATAATATAGGTAATTTGGATTTGTTACTTACATTCTCAGAAAATGTGAATGGCATCTGGGCAATAAAGCACATGGACAGAAATTCTATAGCCAGGATATAAGCTGAGTGAACAATTTGTTGTGTGAATATTTGGAAGAATGTGAACGGTGTGAATATTTGGAAGAAAAAAACTTGGACTGAACACTGCACATCTTCCATTTTACACTATTTAAAAATTAGAGTTAGTGTAATATTTAATATCTTTTTAGAGGTTTTACACTGTAAACACTCTTCAGTTGCCATATTAAAACCCCAAATAGTTCTGCTTCCTCAATAAACATTATTTAATTTACATTTTAGACTATAATTTACCCTGGGATTGCCACCTACTGTTGAAGACCTACATGTATGGTGTGCAGGGGGAACAGCTACCAAGCTGATGGGTCTTTTCAAAGACACCTTAGAAAAATACAGAGTTTTTTGTTCAAAATAAACAAAGTCAATTAAAGACATAAGTTCCACAAGTTACCTGTATATTATGTGACCTAATAGAGAAAGATATGACTCTTTTCCTCACAAAAATTAGGTAAACATCAAATATTGGATTTATTATATATTTACTACTCCCCATCCCTTCTTCGCTAAACTTCGCTGCACAAAAGTGTCAAATCATTGTTTGGTTTTTCTTTATAGTGTTTTTTCATTTCACCTCACCAACTCAATTGAATAGGCTTGGCTAATTATTAAAATTAATATAGTTTCCCTCATTAGGTACTCACAAGTGGTTTTACAAACATTAATGGAGTCCTCCTAACTTCACAGTTACAAAAAGCTAATAGTGTGTAAGATGTTACTATTTTCTCATAGGCAAGGAGGATTTTTGAACTTATATTCAGTTTGTGGTCCATTTAGGTATTTCTGGGGAATACCTAGGTGCCTTGCAGACTGACAGGGCAATAGGTGCTCATTATTGCCCCAAAGCAAAAGGTTCCTTAACGTACACCCTTAGCTAAAGAATTCATTTTATGGGCGGAGGAATTCAAATTGAATCTCCCTATCTGTGGTGCAATCTTTTATGCTGAGCAAAACTGTAGCAAAGGAAAGTAAATGTCCATTAGGAGGTAATAGCTGAAGTATGCTTCACCACTGCAGTTTCTGCACTGATTATGTAAAACAGTTGTCAGTCAGTACATTCCTTTGGGAAAACTGCACTTCCATCTTTCCAAATAAATTACATTAAATGTGGTGAATTAGATTAAGGAATGGGAGCATGCAGGAATTGTTGTAGGAAGTTTGCCTCCATCCTATCAGAAAGTTTCAATCAGATGTTTTAATAGAGGTGCACAACGTATCTTAACTGTCCACATTAGTCTCTTCTCCAGCTGGGATAAGCATTGAACAGACTTGGAGTTTTTATTTTAAATGCATGCACTGTTGCTTTATTTTGAAGGAAAAAATCCCCACCTGCTTCCTTCTCATAAATTATGGAATTATATATATTTCTCAATAATTGTCTGTAATATGCTTTCAACACACATATCAGCACTGGTGTTCCTCTTACTTGTGTTTAAAACTACTTCAGAGTCACAGTCTTTCAACAGCATTGCCTCCATACATCTGAGACACGTGTCCCTCAATGGTCTAACATCCTGTAAACTGAGGACAACAACATGATACAGCTGTTGACAAAATATTTTAAAATCTAAATGCTGACACATGCGTCTGTTACCTCTACATCTAGCTGTCTTCTTTAGGCAAAAAAATAGCTTCCTTTACTATTCTCTATCCTCTTTAGTTCCACGTCTCATGTCCAGGGACAAAAGAAGGACATTATAGGCTAGTTTTACTTGTGTCTACAAATATTTCTATACAGATTCTGAAAGCCTTCTAAAAAACACATCATTCTGACTGTGCTTAGATGTGGGGCTTTTTCCAATGTACATGCTTAGTTTGAACTCAGATTGACATAGCTATTTTCTATTACCAATAGTGACTTGTATCACTAAACCTTCCCATTAATTTACTTGCTGCTTCACTTTGTGGTACAAGTAGTTCAATAACTACTGCATAATAATAGCTGAGTAATTCTGAATGTATTTATATTTTGTTTAAGTTAGCCGTTATTTTCTGATCCCTGAATGGCAAGAGGTTGGGTCTAAAGGTATAATTGAAATGTATGTCACTGTGGTTATTTGGTAATATCATTGTAGCGAAGTCTCCGCATGGAGGGTGAATTAACTCAGTCAAGTTTGAGGCCAAAATGAGTAGAATTTTAAACTGTTTATCACTGTGTGTTAAGCTTCGTCGTTCTTCCAGTAGGTCATTCCAAGCTACGGATTTCCTAAAGTTATTGCCTTAATCTTATGTCATGAGTTTTTCTTCTGAAGTTCATGAATATTCAAGAGCAAGAAATGAAATGAAATATTTCAAATATACTTTCAATACATTTAGAATTGCCTGAAATCACTCTTCCTGCTAAAGGAGTTTGTTTAGTGTTCTAACACTAACAGTTTTCTTGGCAACCCTGAGCAAGCTCTGCAAATATTCCCTTGTTAGAGATGTCCAGTTTCTCCACATATAGGTCCCACCCTGCAGCGCAGGCAAGTATTACTATTGTGTTCAGTGTCATTGCCCAATGTTCATAAAACTGAGAAATAGTGGAAAGAGTGGATGAAAATTCACCTTCACTGAAGATAATGTATTGGCATCAGCAAGACAGGATTTCACTCAAAATGCAAGAAACAGTGTTTTCACTTTTTCACTATATGGCTTATGCACCTGCAGTATCCCTGAGGAAAAGCAACACTGTAACCTTAGAGCTAATTTAAGTAATCAAAAATATTTAAAGAAAATTACTGTTTCAGCTAGTGAATTGTAATAACTATACGCAGCTGTTAAAATGGCTTATGCTGCACCACCACCAAACTCACAAAGCATCTATGATGAGAGATCAATCATTATCAAGACATAGCCAATTAGAACAATAAATAGGATCACACACATTTTCATGTTGTATCATCAATTCATCTTTTACAATATATAGCTTCTATTGTAACCAATATTTGTTTTGCTGAATTCTGTCTAAGTGCTCTCCCGGCTTCTCAATTCAAAACTCCTTTAATGCATTTCTTCTAAAAATGTTCCAATTTACCTTTTTCTACTGCTGAACTCATTCAAGCCCTTGAAAATAATTTGCAGCATATTAGCTTCTGTAACACATTATATTTGTCCTTCATGTCATATGGTGAGTGCTTGTGGTACAAAGTGCATTAATTTCAATATTGTAAGTTCTTTTGGTCTGAAGGATCACAGACAGCTCCAGGGAGCACAGACAACCACTTCAAACCATTTTAATGAATATTGTCATTTTATCTTGACTAGAAAGAAATCTTAATCAACTTCAGTGTCAGATAGTCCAATCACAACTTGCACTCAAACGGATCTGTGGTCTCTAAGTATGTCTAAAATTCTGGCTATCAAGCAGGCTTGATTTTATTCAGTTTTAGCTCTCTAATAGAAGGAAGAGGCTTAGTCTGTGCTAGTTCCCAGATATCAGCTTCTCTCAGTGAAGAGTGATGGGCTCCTCCAGAACATGTTTTGTTCTCTCTGTCCTAGAAACTTGTTCTGTGTCCGTGCAGAAAGAGTCCAGCACTGATGAGGCTGCTAAAAGAGGTTCACTCCACAAAGAGCAGGCAGATGAAGGCACATTATAGAAACACTTTTTCTACAGATATGAAGTCAAGAAATCAAAGGACACTATGCAGGGCAGCAATGCTACCTGAGCTTTCTCACCCGTTTGCACCTGTCCACAGCCAGAACTTGCAGTTATATCTTTCCAGAATCCTTTTCACAACCACTGCCCAGGACAGATTCCTCCATTCTCACTCAATACCTACATTTCTTTTGTCCCATGGGTGTACAGCTTCCCTCAGACTGTCCTGAAGTGCATGTTCAGTACACTTGAAGAGCAATCCATGCTACTGTCCATCTCATTGTCTCTCTTTCTTACTACTTTCACACCCTCTTGTGTTGTCTTTAAATATCATTAGCATCAGAATTTTGTTGCAAGTCTGGGCCCTTCAGCTGAACCCTGTGGGACCAGTTAGAACCACCAGGCCACTGATGATTCCCAATTTATTACTACATTTGGAGACACTGTCAGTGAAACAGTTTATCCTTCTTTTACTATGTATCAAATACATATCAGTTAACTTTATATGTGTGTATTTTTTTTGTTGTGACATTCCAGGTCACATATTTTTTACTTACTCTATTATCTTTGCAGATTAAACATGAAATGTCATTTAAGATTCAAAGTAGCAGGATTAAATCTATTTTCAGTAAAGTCCTGTTAGCTGGTATTAATTATATTCTCTTCTTTTAATTCTTGATGAATCAAGTCCCATTTCAGTCATTCCATTAATTTGTCCACGATTGATATCAGGGTGTCAGAAGTCTAATTAGCTGGGTCATCCTGTTTGGCTTTAGTGTAAGAACTGGTCACACTCTTCTCAAGTTGTTATAACTAGATTACGCTCATTCTCTTCAATTGAAAAAAGATTCATTAGCTATGTGATTATTGCTGTAAATGAGGATTTCTTCAAAGTAATCTTCCAAAGCAGAGCTGTATAGTATTAAAGTATCACATTAACTCACAATTTTCTTGTGTCCAGTGTAAGCATTCAGGAAGGATGTTTGCATGCTTAGACTGACAAGGACTTGGCTCTAGTTTCCCTTCACAGCCTTTCTAAACATAATCACTTGTGGCTGTTTGTGAAGCTGTTAAGGCAACCTCATCAAGCACAGAGACTTGTCTCCTCAGCCTGATGAGTGTAGGGACAGCCTCCACAGGCGCCTTTCCAAACTGCAATCCAGCTGCTTCCCCAGCTATCCTTGGCTGTCAAGCAGAAATCAGAAGCTATCTCAGACTCCTGGTCTGGAGTGGACAGTGCTTACAATATCACAGAATCATTGAACCATTTAGGCTGGAAAGACCTCTAAGGTCATCAAGTCCAACTGTTAACCCAGCACTGCCAAGTCCAACACTAAACCATGACCTCAGGTTTCTTTTAAATACATCCAGGGATGGAGGTAATCTGCATAATCCTCACTCATTGTATGATAGGGTACATCCCTGCTCATTTTCCTTAGTATCTGAATCAGAGTCATAGAATCATAGAAACAGAGAATCATGATCTGGTTGTCAGATCTTTGTCCAGAATTTGTCCAGCCTCATTTGAAGCTTCTGATACCATCTTCCCCCTCAGTCCCCCACGGCAACAGAAGTTCACTACCCACCATATAAAGATGTATTTTTTTATATATGGGCTTTAAGATCCTCTATCACTTGTTTCAGTGAATTTCCCTAGTTCCAGTATTGCAGGTTTCAGTGATTAGCAGTTCAGTTTAACTAACACCTACATGGTTTTTTAAATGCCCGTTAGTTTTATCCTCTCCAGATGGAAGAATCCTGTATTTTCACAGTATCTTTAGCCCCTGGAAGGGGAGGAATGGGAGGTTTTAAGCCTGTCACTCTTTATTTTGCCCCATTTCCCACTCTGGGAGATGATGATCCTTTCCTCTCATTCCATGTGTGACGGAAAACCAGATAGCACTGAAGCTGCTGGGGAAAGTGGGAGGGGCAGGGGTTGATAAAAGAGGTTTGACTTTGCCTGTGGTTGTGGGACAGCCCACAGCCTTGCTGTGCGCAAGAGCCTCATTGTTGACAAGGCTCTTGTGTATATCCCGAGCTCTGTACCTAATCCCTGCAGACAACTACCCCCACAGGCCTGCTGTTCTCACAGGATTTGTGAAAAGGCGGTTCATTAAACCCAGAATGTGGACATACTTATGAATGAGAGGCTCAGGGCACTCTTTCCCCATCCCCACTCTGACTGCTGGGACTGGAAGCTACTCATGATGGTGCTGGTGTAAAGCAGCTTCTTCAAGGGTGGCAGTGAGACTCCTCACAACAGATCATCCTTTGAAAGTCCATCAGTTGAAGACAGATATGCCTCTTTGTCTTTACTTTTTTCTTTTTTAAACTGCTAGTGCTTAACGCTGTCTAGCATGTGCTTCATAATATATTTTTTGCCAATTTTCTGCTTGCCAGTCTGGAAAATCAGCATACAGTCATCTTTCAATATTGAGCTCTGTACACAGCTAATGTTAATGGAAAACAGGGGACTGTTAACAAAGACAAAGAGCATGAGCTGACATTATTTCCTTCAAGCTTCATTCAGCAGGAATGCCCTGTCAAGTGGAGCACATTATTCCCAAAAGCATTTTGGAAATGAGTGGGTGAGCCCGCTCTATCATTCTGTAATACTTGTTAAATATCAGCTGTGCTGCTGGGAGGGATATACAGCGCTGAGGGTGCAGCTAAAGGACTGACATTCCTGAGCAAAGAGCAGCACAATACCTGTAATTTTTTTGTTAGCTCTTTCTAAAATAAATAAAGAATCATTTCAGTGGGTGAAAACATGGGCAGAGCCTGGCCCAAGTTTACAGCTGAAAAGTATGCACAGGGAAAATAGAGAACAGAGTCCTTTGTAAGAAAAATTATCTGCCCGTATTTGTCATTGGATCTGCAGTACATCATTTACAAAAACAAGGGTCTTACAAATGTTTTCTTAATGGTTTCCTTAATTATTCTAATTAACGGGTGCTTAGTAGGTTGCATCAGTCATTGGTGAACTCATGTGATGTGTTTCTACTGTTGCCTTGTCTTCAGAAATTCTGTAAGACAAGAAGTCAAGAATATAAAATAGTGATGAGGAAGAAGCCAGTGACTATAACTTGACAGAAAAGAATAAATAAAAAGAATTATCATGATTCAAAATGTAGATACAGTGCTGGAAAAAGGCAAAACCAGAGGGGAAATGGTTTACTGTCTTACTGCCTGGCATGATTAGTTGTGCTGTGGATTTCTTCCTTTTGTTTGCTGGTCATAGTGACAAGAGAACAAAGACTTGACAGAGCCTTTTCTTTCTGTATATGTTAAGCTATAATCTCACATTTTGAAAACAGCAGAGAATAACATATTACTTGGCAGTCTAATACCAAATGATGAGCAAATAATTCAGGAATAAATTAAGGCCCCACTGAACTCAAATTGCTGCTTAAGCTGAACAAGCTATGAAAACAGAATTATGTTTTGGGAGTTCATCTTGTCTTTCTGAGTAACTCTAAATATGTACTTCACAAATCAGTTCATAGACTGTTTTACTTTTCTTCTTTTTTTAAACTTTCTTAAGTCAATTAATGCCATAGAACATGAGAATATGCACAGTATAACAGTACCTTGACACAGAGATGAAAGTTCATGGGTTTTTTCTTAATGTTACTCTAGAAAGAATACTCTAACGTGTTATAGATTACTAGGGTGCCATTCCTTTGCCATGAAATCCTGGTTGTCTGAATCAGTTAGTGTTGTGGTGTGCTCTGGCCAGTTTTGGTTTATCTCATGGCCAGGCTCTGCTATCTCCCTCCCCCACCCCGGTATCTGGTTTCCCCCCCCCGGAGGGCTCTGTATTTCACAATCCTGTACAAAGCCCGCCAAATTCAAACCCCACATTCCTACCCTATTAGATGTCATACCCTCCCCCCGCCGCCTCATGTTGGTATATATGTGACTGTAACACTCTGTGCCAGTGCTTCCCTAGCACAACCCCAGTGCCGAATAAACCATCTGGAAAGCCCCTCTGTTTCTCTCTCCTTCTTTGGCGTGCCTGTGCCTTCGGTGGGTTGGGTGAAACCTTGCTGGAGCTTCGCCAGCCCTCCCGCGCTTCGGAGCAGCCCGGCAGCCCCTGGAACCGCGAGTGGACGCCCGGTGCCCTCACCAGAGGCATTGCAGCAAGTTAGGTGACAACAAGGATTTTCAGCTAAATGCAAATCAATACAGAAAATAATAGTGGAAGAAGTAGTTTGTTAGAGGGAGAAGTTTGGGTCATAGGTTTTCAGATACTGAGGTTCTATTGCGTAATTAAACTTCATCTTCCCAACACAAAGCAGGAATCTGCTGTAATATAATACTACCCAGTTTTAATTTAGGAAGCAAAGTATTCCTGGTGGAAGTAAAAAGAATCAGGGAAGTCATTAAGAGATGCTAACAAGGTGGATCAATGGGATCTATTCAGAACAAGCCAGCAGTATTCTTCTTGCTTGAAAAGAGACATACATTTTTCTTATCGACAACATCTGAGTCCCTAAAAATCATAGAACCTAATTGTACAATTTGATCCATATTAACAATGTAATATGAATGAAATATGCTCCTGAAACTCATGCTGCTAACAGGGGTCCATTATGCTGGTTGTGTTAGAGAACCCGGTCACCAAGGTTAATTTCCAATTGATCAGCTCAGGCATGAAAAAAAAAGACATGATCATATCTGCAATCAGCCAAAAGATATTAGCAGCACCAATGCCATTAATTCAAAATGAAGTTATTTGTAAACAAGAGTAGAGTTTCATGATCTGATCACTAGTGTCAAGAGGACACAGTAAGCATAGCTGCATTTTAGAGCAGGCAATAGCTCTGTACAGCTCCCTAGCTGAATTTTTTTCCTTTTAAACTCAAACCATGTGCTGCTAGAGGATGTTCAATGCATTTCACTGAGCATTGCATTAAGGCTTTGCTCAGCAAAGGTTGAGGTTCCCGAGAAAGGTGGATAGCAATAGCCAAGAGGTAGAAATTCATCCCAGTGAACACTTTCTGTCTGTATCTCTCCACTTTCACAAGAGCTTTTGAATTTTAATCACTTAGTCTGAATTTCACACACTTCTTTTTTAGAATTAGTGCAGGACATGCAGTATGCAGGCTGCACATGGCTCATTCTTGACCCGAGGTATAATTCATGATCTTAGAGACCCATGTCAGTTTTAATTTCTCTCTTTTTCTTACATAATTATCAGCAAAACAAAACAGTGATCCTAGGAGTAAACAGAATAAAACACTTCATTTCTGCAAGAGCACAGAAGGAAACACTCAACAATCTCTTCTCCTCAGGCTTATGTGTACCCATTGCCAAAGATGAAGAATTTCTGTGAGGCATCAGCTTCTAGGACTCTGCTGAGATGCTACAGTTCTTTTTTCCATTGTTTTTTTGGGTTTTTTTAATGTACATTTCTTATACTCATATTTGTACAGTTTCTACTCTTGAAAACTAGACTTGATTGCATCTAGCCATCCTAGAAGCCGTAAATGTTTTTTTAAAATTTGTCTCTGAATGCCTCAGACTGGCAAACTTTTACATGTGTTTGGTTAGACTTAATTACAGCTCAAATGTGTGATTCTTGTTCCAAATAATGATTTCGCAAATGTTCCCTAAATAGTCAGGCCTCTCCTGTCCACACCGGTGTGGTCACCGGGGACAGAAACTGATTAAGAGAGTACTGGAAAAATCTCCTAGCCAAAAATGCTAAAGCTGATTCTACAAAAATCAAAACTGAGGAGGGAAAGGGACATCCTGTATCTTCAAATTCAACATAGAGGATGGGCTGAGATATATGGGTTTGTTCAGCAGGAGGAAGACTTAGGGGGTCACGAGGGGCTTATAGAGAAGACAGAGTTTTCTTCAACATACTCAGAAATTAAGATGAGAGGAAACAGCCACAAAGATCTACAAAGAAAAACTGACTGGATAAAAGGAGAAAAAACCTCAAACAATTCACAGAAGAATGGCCAAGTGCCAAACCAAGTTGCCCAAAGTGGCTGTGGAATATCAGTTCCTGGAGATACTTTCAATTCAAGTGGACAAAAACCTGAGCAACTTAATCTAGCTTTGAATTTAGATCTGCCTTGGAGGAGGAGGTTGAACTGAGTGACCTCCAGAGATCCCGTCCAACCTGAATTATGGTACAGTTCTTATTTTGCTAAGCTACCCAAGCCAAACTTTTTTGTCTCCTCTCATGAAGAAAGAACCTCAAACTCATTTTCATCCAAAATAGTAGATAATATTATTTTTCTGTGTCAGTCAAGAATTTGTAAAGAATGGGGTGTATTAAACTCATGTAAATGTTTGTAAGAAGTACATTATCCTACTTAGAGGTTGATACAAAATAGAAGCTCAGTAGATGGAGACACTTCACACTGAAATGTGTGCAACAGAGTCGTGACAAAGGAAGATGTTTTATTACATGTGAAGTCAAAGTCAGCCTGGCACGGATGACACCAGTGTGACATTTCCAACCTTGAATCTATTCCTAAATCAACAGGAGGAAGATCATCTCTTGTATAACTAAGTAATTTTTGGTCAGGGTTTCTGAATATGAATGGATTCCCTGGAAACTTCTAAAGAAACAGTGGCTGTAGGAGCTAGGATGGTGTAATAGTAGGTGGTTCCCACCATGGAACACAATATGTGAGAAGAGCAAAGAGAAATAATCAGTGAAGAGAGGGGTACATCTCTGCTGATAAAAAGGGAGGACTATGACCAATGCTTGACCTTGAGGATGGATATTATTGATTAGCAAAAAAGCAAAAGTCCCCACTGCTTAGGTCCAGTCCCTTCTAGAGAAATCAATCATGTACAAACTACAGACTGCTTGGCATCGAGCTTCTTCTGTAACTTACATATTGCCCACAAGGTCCTACGACATAATTATTATCTTGTGTCTTTTTTAATTTTAATCACAAAGTCTCTGAAATAACTTCAGGACTATATGTCAGCTTGCCACCTTCATGTCACTGGAGTATGAAACTGGAGGGTTTGTTTTATGTTCTCTAGGAAGCAAAAGGGTAAAAAGCCTATCAGAGGACTTTGTGGGAGTTGAACCTGATAGTCTCATCCTAACTGACTGTTGGATTGATCTCTGGATTGACTTACTCCCAAAACTGCCTCTGGGTTTTTATCTTACAGAGAATAAGACACAGTGGACAAATGCAGGGCCAGGGGTAAGCTGGCAAACAATTACATGTCCACATAGGCACCTTCCCCTTAGTTTCCTTAAAACTTTTAATAGGACAGCCATGGAGTTTGGTGTTAAACCTCACTCCCTGGCCCTGTGTGTTTTCCAGAGTAGAAGTGTGTCTATGAGACCCAGTGCATCTGCAAACCAGACTGTAGACAAGAGATTATTTTTTCTTAGATGTTGATTTGGTACCAGCAGATTAGACAGTTGCTTTTTGTTTCTATATAGCCTCACAATTGTGACATCTGCTTTACAATTGGAATTAATAATTTATCTCTTTCTTTTGACTTAAGTATGATATCAAAGTAGCTGGCTAAAAGTCAGTGGTCCCACACCTCTCCTATTTAACAAGACATTCCTTTAGATTGATAAAAGGGCAACAAATTGTTTATTTAGGATTTTAGCAACTGTCCTATTTTCCTAGGATAGCCAAAGGAAAATGGCTGTATCCTTATGGTAGCTGCAAGAGCTGCTTTGAGAGTTTGAATCACGAAGTGTGGGAAAGGAATTACTGTGTTTCAGTCACAGCTAGAAAAGTTGTCTGGATCATAGCAAGTAGTAGATGCTGGTCCTGAATGTCCACAGGTAGCTTGTGTCCATGCTTGTGTCTACAGACATCCTCCCAGAGAACCTCCAGAGCAGTGGTGCAGAGCATCCACACCGTCCAAAGTGAAACCTCCTCAAGCACAGGCTGCTTGTGCACACACTGCACAGTGCTTGAGCTAGGTCTCCATGGGGACAGCACAGTGACACTGGGAGTCTAAAACATCGTCATCATAACTCTGTGTGAGTGTGTGTCTGTGGTGGAATGAGGTTTTAGCTTGAAGTGTAAGGATTATGCTGAACAGAGACCACCAGGATGCGGATTTTATAACAGGATTGTGAAAGTGCCTATTGCCTATTCTGAGACTTGGTTCAGCCCAGTGGAGTTTAAGGATGTCTTGAGCCTCCTGGGCTAGTGTTGGAAGAATGTGACGGCTCAAGAAAGGGAAGCCTGGCAACTCTATCTGCAGGGAACAACTTCTGGGACAAATGATCACCACAATTGCCCCAGAGAACGGTAGTCCATCCAAAATAGTCCAGGAGCAGCTTTGCCATATGGTACTCACACTTCCTGGAATCACATTGGCCTCTTCCATGGTCATATAATTTATGTACCACATGGTTCTGTGGTCATCTGATGAACACCTGTGCAACAGCAGAGATTCCTGTTCTTTGTTCCCAAGCATATTGCTTTGCATGTCATATTGTTACATGCCATTCCATCCTCAAACCCTTGTCCAGTTCTCTTTTATATCCTCTGATTCTGTGTTATACTCTCAATATCTAAATCCTTTTCTATGTTAATGCTGCTTCTCAGTTTTACTGCATCATCATCATCATCATTATCATCATCATCATCATCACCATCATCATCGCCATATTTTGTTAGGATATGCACATTTTCCCATGATAAAACATACTACATGAAAATATTAAATTAGAGATTGATACCGACCAAAACTGCTCCTGGAGGACATTTGCCATATACTTCCCTCTGGTATTATGACTGTTTTCAGCACAAAGTCCTGTCATCTGTGTTCTAACTACCTTCTTTTCACTTCTCATACATAACCCCCTCTTCATAAACTGATGATTTTCTGTGTGGAATAAAGAGTGAGTAAACAACATCCAAGTGGATTAAAGCTATTGCATTTCAAGAGAAAGATAACACAGAGGAAGTATTTTTGTCCTCAGAAAATTGTGTTGTCATCATATAATCTACTTCTGGTGAACACAAGCCACATTTTGTTCCATTTATCCCAGGCATACTGGCAAAAAGCAAGTAAGATCAGCTTTGCTACATAAGATCTGCTGCTTTCTTTTCTGGTTCTCTTTCTGTTTATAAGGATATATGTTAAATCTACTATTTTAATTGCCTTTACAAGATCTTATTCATCTGAATTTCCAGCAATTTTTAATTAGTCTATACTTTTTGGTCTCCAGGAAACTGTTCAGTCTCTTTTTGTATTTCACTAAGGGTGTTCACTTTTTTTCTGATATACTTTTGATGTAGTTAATTGTCCAGCTTGATTCTGAACATTTTTGTACCAGTTTCTGGTTTAAAAATTCATACTACTTTTTGCAGCATACTACTTCAGAAAAATCCAGTTCAAACATTCTCTTCTCTGAGCACTTCAGTCCATCCTGCCTCACTATATAGTTTTCTCAGTCTATGAAGCTTCGCCCATTCAAAATCCTCACTGCACGTACAGATCACTTTTGTTAATCCTTCCATTTCATCACCAGTATTTGCCAGGAAGCAATGAGCTTTTTGGTGAATTCTCTTAGCCTAAAATATTATGAGCTTTGTTAGTTCCGGCCATGGTTTGTCCAGATGAATGAGTCTGAAGGAAGTTGTTTTACCTGGGGCACCTCCCCTGCATTTGTTTGCAGAGAAGATGAATGCAGTGCCCCTGGCTTTCTTGTCCTTGTCCTACTGCATGTAGAGACATTTGTTTTAAAATACAAGGTTCTGTGGAGGGAGCCATGTAAATGTCTCTGTCTGAAGCAGTCACTGCAGGTTGCTCTTCGAGTTCCTGAAGAGAAGCAGATATTTTAAGGCTGTAAACCAGAAACAAATATTTCTAGTCCTTCTAATGACTAATTTTGCATAGGAAGGCTAGACAGTTATCTCAGAAGTCACTTCTACACTGCACATAGCTGCTCTTAGAGGAGACGAATCAAATTGCTGCCCTGCTTTCACCAGTTGCTTCTGAAACAAACTATTGCACCCATTTTAGTGCTAATGAGGTTGTGGATTCTCTCTGCTACCTATTAACACTGCTGGAGACAGGATACTGATTGGTGGGACCTTTGATATGATACAGTGTGGCATGTTCTTATTGCAGACATTTTTCAAGAAAATTATGTCACTTAGATTTTGGTTCACTGATAATTAATAGTAGTGAGATTCACTTGCTAGATAATAATTAGTATTATCCCTCAATAGTCCTTTATAAATTAAGTACAAAAGACAAAGCTTGCTTAAAATGAAGTGCTGGTCTGAATATTTGCCTTAAATTATAGATTGGATTTTGTACAGAATGCTATGGTTTCTGGAAACCTCTATAAAAAGTGGTGCATATAAGGTGGTATATGTTCATAGAAGGTTATCTACCAAAGATAAGTTGATGTGCTAATAAACGTACACATATTTGTCTAAAACTTTACAGTTCACTTAAATTTACATGGCCCTAAGAAAAGCTCACAATTGTTTTCTTCATTCTGAGTCATCCTGATTAACCCTGATTTCTTATACTCTTAGTCAAGCAGTCAATAAAAGGTTAGAAATTTAACATGTCTTCCTTTTCCTCTGATTGTCCATACAGAAATTTACTACTGAAAATATTATTCTAAGAGTAAATAATGTGATCAGGTATTTGCTTTTGTTTGGTTATTTAATCATTAGCTCCAACATATCTTCTGTTAATGTATGTCTTGATTTGTTATTAGTCAGGTATGTAAAGCAATAAACTGTTTCTGAAGAAATACGTCAACTTTTACTGTAAGACTAAGGAGGGCAGAGAAAACTGCACTGAACTATTAGCTAGTAATGAAACACCTTGACATCTGAACCACTTTATGATACTCTTATATCTTCAGGCTGACATAGAGAAGAACCATAATACCAATATTAAGCAGTATAAAAGTACTGAGTGCCACTGACATTTTGACATAAGAAAGCTCAAGGTGATATACAGACACTCAGTGCCAAAAAATTACCTGATTTCCACAAGTTTGGCTGAGGCAAAAGTCTGGTGGAGGAGCAGGTGATTTTCCCCTAGAGGTGCAGTGATGGAAGGCAGGAGGACCACTTCCATTTCAGAAACAGGAATTTCTGCAGCAGGAACATTGCTCACAGGCTGCTGAGCTGTACAGCCATGACATTTTCAGGTAATCACTTTTCATAATTTTAAGCCCTTCTTATGTTTGTGAATATTTTAACAATATTGTTGCAGAATTTGCAGAGGTATTTTAAAATACTTATTGATTTTTTTTCCCACCAAACCTGTGTCTCCATTTTTCCACAATATTATAACCTCACTGTTCTCTGGCTTTCACTTGTGATGGGTAAGTCTTCTCATCCTTTCTAATTACTGATTAGAGATAAAACTTTTAAAACAGCTAGGTCAGAAATAATAGAGACCAAGTATTATTTGTGAAAAAACAAACTCTCTTTTTATAAACACAAAGCTACATCCATGAGGAATACTCTAATGATTGTGATGAGGATTTAAAACCCCACTACTTCAAAAAGACAGTTGGATTACAAGCATAATTGTACAAGGCAATTCATTGGAATTTGAAGGTTCATAAAAGTCCCTTTCTGTAGCTTTTGGTGTAAAACTAGAATGAACTTGAACATTACAAGGCATGGAAGTAGTCAGAACAGATTAGATTTTATATTTGGTTATATCAAAAAACAGTTTAGCCTGATTTACCTGGCATTAACAAATAAAACTCAGAGCTATTTAACGTAAATGTGCAGCAATTCTATTACACACATTACATGGTATTTGTCAGTAAGTGATCTTTGAAGATTAGCAGCTAGGGAACTTAACAATCAGATGCATTATATTCAGCTGTCAAGTAATATAGTGACTCACAAGAACTTGGAACAAATTTAGGAGGAAAAATTCCAAGTAATTCCAGTCCAGTACATGTGTGAGAAAGAGCAAACTTCTGCCCATTGTGGGTATGGTCTCAAGTACTAATCTGAAAAACAGGTGAAAGTACTTTACAAGGCTCCTGGATAAGAACACAGGAGGCTGAGAGGAAGGAAAATTAAAGTATTCTATTATTTTTTCCCCTTTTTGGTTTTCCTCTGTCTTAAAGTATAGTAGTAGTGCCTCATGCCTTTGAGCATCCTGTCAATTATCTTGAAATTTAAATAACCAAACAGTACAATCAGTTCATGTTTTACCACCAGGTAGCTCTGTGCATCTGTCTGCATGTTATTCCTTCAACCACTGTTCAAAGGAAAGCTAACAAAACCAGGCGCTGACTGTGGGGCAGGAGGCAGCATCCCAAACTCTTCACAGGGAATACACTCCTGACCCATCTCTTTCAATTCTGCTGCACTTGAGCTAACAAGAGCATGTCTCCAGATTGCAACCTTGGCTCTCTTAGGTATTGCACATAAAGATATCCTAGGACACACTTGGCTCGTGCTACTTTTAATTTATCTCACTATGCTAGTTCAGGAGAGCTTTACTGAAGCTGGCTCATGTGGATTTACCCCTAGCTGCTTGAAGATAGAAAATAATAATGGAATTCATAATTAGATAAATTCCAGTTTCATTACTTCTGACCTCCATATCTCAGTTCCAGATAAAAGAACAACTGCTCTGTACTCTTAGATGAAAAAACATTTAGATCAAGGCTCAGCAAGAAGCCTTGGACAAACCTGATATATCTATTTAGAGCCATGACAGAGAAGAGCAATTTATCAACATCAGTAAATCCTGATGAATGCCAAGACACACAAGTCTCCTAAATCAAATGAGGGCTTCAACCGGGTTTTGTCTAATAATTGGTTGCTGAAAGCTGAATGCGAGGTAGGACATAATTAATTGGATTCTCCCTCCTCACAGCATAGCATAGCCCTAAAGTGCAGGCTGTGAAGGTTTAGGATGTCAAGCAGGAACAGGAAATTAACTTGCAGAAGATATAGGAATGGAATTCTCACCTTCTCCAGCAGGTAAAATCATGTGAGACTTGACTTTTTTTTACTGACTTCACTGAGCCCCAACATTTATATTGAAAGTGAGGAACTCTGCACTCCATCTGCTAATCCTGACTGTCCATTTTAGCCCAAATACTGTGAAATTTTTATATCTACTTGGCAGACATGAGAAATCCATATTTGGTTTAGGTACTACACAATAATTAATTTCACCATAACAAGGTACTAATGTAGAGATTAAAGGGCTAAGGAACAATTTGGGGCTTATTAAATGAATTGATGCACTCTTTTAGTTTGTGAAACAAATCAGATCTTGCTCTGCCAGGGAACAAATATAATTTTCCATGACCATGGGTATATGTAATATATACATACTACATGTGTATGTTCTTTCTGTTCCCTTTTCTTAAATGGGAATACCACTGCCTGGCTGCAATGAATTTATGGATAATGTATTTGTTAAAGACTATGGCTACGCTGTAATAGTGGACCTATGTGAGTATCTTCCAAATAGAACAGTGACACTTTAATTTCTCTCACATTTAACCAATGTACAGAGCATGTGGATGAACCTCCAGGACCTGGGGCATCCAGCAGGTAGCAGGAATAAGTGAATGAGTGAGAGCCTTCTTCACTTTCCTGATGTTTCCTTGGGACATAGGTAATATGAGAAAAGAAAATGCTGGGGTCTACACCTGATGTGTTTGGGTTTTGCCACCAGGATAAAAATATTACACACAAATACACACACATATCTGGAGGAAGAATCTAGAGAAATAAGTGAGCTTGCTTTCTCTTATATCAGTTTCTCCTCTGCAGAGGGAAAAGGAATCCTAAGAAACTCAATTTCCTTTAACTTGCCAGAAGACAGCTTTGCCTGAGAAACAAACTTTCAAGCTAGAAGACAGACCAGCTCTAATATTCACCCATCAGTAATCTCCTGTAAGGATTATACATTTTAAAAAGAGAAAGGTGTGCGTTCTGTGATGATCCTTTTACTTCTCAGCATTTTTCATAGTCGTTCTGTCAAAAAGTACTGCTTCTTTGAGAACACAGTCCTCACGTAAGTGTGTAGGTGACTAAGATTGTTGATGCTTTTCAAAACCCACTGGTAAAAATCCCCAGATCTCAGAAAAACTAAATCCCAGGCATCCAAGGCAATGATAGCCAAGATGCAGCTTATGTAGCTTAGCTGTCTAAAATGAAGGGCTTCCTGTTGTAAGACTGTTAGTCTCATTCTTGAAAGCGGTTGTCTTAGGGAAAAAAAAAGAGAGAGAGAGAGGTGATGCACAGGCAATACAGTCAAACCTTAATGAATGCTGAATTTCCACTGTCTTGTGCCAGCATGTTGCTTGTGCCAGAAAAACGGCAGAAGATGATGTACAACACAATTAGTGCTGAGTTAGTGGAAGAAAAGTGAGATTAAAAGAAAATTTAGGGAAAGAGTAACAAGTTTCTTATTTTGCGCACAAGAAAAGCCTGTGGAACCTGGGTCTTGTAGCCACATAAAAAGTCATTCAAAATTCATGTATCCTTGGCTACTACTGTCAATAACAAGCAGGGCTGCTACTGACATTGCTGCAGCCAGAGTCTGTGCTGTGAGAGGTTATTGTGGTGTGCTGTTGGCCAAGTTTCAGTTTACCGCATGGCCAGGCACAGCTGCCCCCTCCCCCCACCTCGGTATCTGTTTTCCCCCTCCTGGAGGGCTCTGTATTGCACAATCCTATACAAAGCCCGCCAAATTCAAACCCAGCACTCCTTCCCTATTAGATGTTGTACCCTCCCTCTGCCCCCTCATGTTGGTATTTATGTAACTGTAACACTCTGTGCCAGTGCTTCCCCTGACACAACCCCAGTGCCGAATAAACCATCTGGGAAAGCCCCTCTGTTTCTCTCTCCTTCTTCAGCGCACCTGTACCATCGGTGGACTAGGTGAACCCCTACTGGAACTTTGCCAGCTCTCCCGCACCCCCCGAGCAGCCTGGCAGCCCCTGGAACCGCGGACGGACGCCCGGTGCCCCCCCCCAGCACACCGCAGCAAGAGGCCGCTTGACATCCTGCCATCATAGCCTAAGTGAAACTTAGGGTGAGTCTGTCCCCTCTGAATAGGGAACTCCCCAAAAAGTGTTTGGAGCTCAGTGTTGTGGCTTCCCCTCCATGATTTACATTACCCTTTTCTGTGTTCAGTCAGCTGTATGAGGCAAAAATAAACACTTCATAGGTTGAGTAAAACACTCTAGAAAGGGATGAATATAACAACTGCTCTTTGTTCAAGTTCCCTGTAAGGAACTGCAGGAGGGGCCTCATACCAAAACACTGCCACATGTTACCGCTCTAAACAAACATGTGCCCTGTGAGATCCCACTCAGGAATTTGAACTATCTGGGTGGAGGGCTTATATAGGTGGCGTTTTCTTGTGGATATGTGTGGGTGGGACAGAGAGAAAGAAAAAGGGAGAAGGAAACATAAAGGCATGGGGCGGAAGCAGGAAAAGAACTGAGAATATGTTAACTTTTTTTTTTCTTTTATTTAAGCAGATGTGAGCTTGCTTTGGTTGTGCTCCAAGCAGGCACAACTTGTTGTGCCCACGCTATCAGCAAAGGCTTAGTAGCTCAGGCTTACTAACCATGGCTACACTGTTTATGGTTTGGAACTGACTCATACCCATCCAGAGTAAAGGCTGACAACAGTGCAGTTAAAACCATAAGAGACCTGAAAAACAATTCCAGACACAGGCAGAGCAAGCAAGTTGTGTCTCCTCAGAAAAGCATAAAGGTCTTAGACTTTCAGCAGGGCACTGTCCGTAAAAGTTTAAATTAACCTTAGCACTGAGCTATGGGAATTAATCTTGCAGTTCTTGTCCTTCAATCCAGTAACTTAGCTACATATACATTCTGGCAAACTGCAAACTTCTCTTCTTAATCTTGAAACTGGAGCACACTCTTCAGTTATCTGCTCCATAAGTGAGCTAATCCTTATTATTAACTGCTTTTGTTGGCTTCAGCTTTCAGCCATGAGCTTGTGTTTGTCTCATTTTTCTGTTCTCTGACATTTCATCCATATTGTGTGATATTGGCTAAATCCAGCTAAGCATCAAATCAAATACTGATATACCCATAATAAAAGAAAATCAATTATTTCAGGCCTCAAACTTGGATAAGGTATGTTCAAGTCTAAAATGAAAATCTGAAGCAAATTTTTCAGCTTTCTTGTGAAGGTGTATGTGAAGCATATCTGCACCTATGTCACACCCGCACCAGCTGAAGTAGCAAAATTGTGATGTTTCTCTATCTCCCCAAGGAGAAAGAAGGAATATTGGCAGGAAGCCTCGTTGGTCTCAGAGAAACATCTGGGATCTGAGCTCTGCCTTGACAATTTCTGAATTTTATAAGAAACAATCAGTGAAGAAAATTCATGAAGAGTTCTTGGAGCAAAAACTAAAAACCTAGATGTCCTCCCTTCCTGGGTAATGGACCAAAGGCTCTGAAGCCTAGGACCACACCTTATTTTCCACTGGGTGGAACTCAAAGACTTCTTTAATTTCTCTGGTGCTGATAAATTACTGGCAGTTGCAGCTCCAAAAGACAGCAGATGTTCAGAAAACACAGCTAAAAGACCACTGATTTCAAGTTTGTCAATCAGTTCCTGTTCTTAGAACAACATTTTTGCCACGTGTCCTGAAGAGAGGAGACATCACTCTTACAACGTCGAGTGCCTAAGTGCCAGAGGAGAGCTGGAATTACCATCAGCATTGGTTAGGTGTAGGCAAGCCAAAACTTAAGAGCACGCTGACTGTAACTCCTAGTGCTACTTCCTCTGACCACACATAGTGCAGGAACCTGACATGACTCCACCCAAAAGTTCCATAAGTCCTGCACAAGATAAAGGGATTGCAACTTTCAGTGTCGTGATGTTCACTTGTACATACAGATGCAAGCTCTCAAGAAAGATACTAATTTCTCAGCTATGGTGGTTGTATTGCATTTGTCCTGAGAATATTTATCATTTCAAGGGCAAACACTACAGGTCTTTTCATGTCTTGATATGTCTTATGAATGTACTCTGAACTCCATACTGCAACAGCCTCCTCCAAGGACATAAGGATAATAATTCTGTATTTTGTGCTTTGAAAATATGAGCCTAAATAATTCAATGAGAGGTTTGGGGTGTCTTTTTCCCTTCATTTTAATGGGGATAGGATTTCATTCTTCATATGCATCTCTTCTCCATGTCTTACAGTGTAATGGTCAAACCTGGCAATGTTTTTAGTCAGTGGTGGAGAGCATGTCTGTATGTTCCCCACATAATGAGGAGTGTTACATTGGGCTAACAAGCAGAGCTGACTGAAAGCTGGTTGCTTCCTGCTGAAGCATGAAGGATATGCTGTGTGTTACACCATTGTCCAGGCACACTGCTTCCACGGCAGGGGTGTTACCTCTGCATTACAAGGTAACAGTGCTAATAGCAAATTTCTGTTTCATAATCTAGCTGCATACATAGCTATAGATAAGGTATTTAAAGGCAAACAAGCACACAAAGCTGCAGAGGTGGACTTGAAGCTGTGACCCCATTAACTTCCTTTCTAAGACAAATTTTCAGTGAAGAAGCCAGAGAAACCTTAAATCAACAATGTAACTTTTTAGCATATATCTTATTCTGTATCTAAAGAACAATATATTGTATGCAACATATATTACAACAACATATTACAATATATGTGAGGTAATAGATATTATTTTACATTTTCCATTACACATTGTACATTTTGTATTGATGTGTATATATAAGTAATTGTATGTTTAAATATAAAATCAAGTTTACATCCTAATTTAAGGAAAGTTTTGAAGAGAAATGGCACTCAGTATAGCTGAACGATCTCACCTCCTCTCCCCTTCAAATGCATGTTTCTGGCATATTGAGGTACTATAGCAAAACACTGAGGCAGTCTGACTTTACAAAGTGCAATGTCAAAGTGCTTTCAGAATCCATTAACATACTGCACTCCAGCAGCTTTGATTTCTTCTCACGAGAGTTAAGAAGGAATTCACTTAATCAGTACAGCTGGGCTCAGTTTACCAACTGCTTTCAGTACTTTAACATCTTCGTTGGAAACTGCACCATGAACCCTCAAAATCAATCATCACAACTTCTGTTGGCAATTAGGATTAAGGAAATTAATCCCAGGAGACAGACTAGTTGTACATACAAAGCTAATCCCCATGGGGGTGATTGCTTCACCTCCTAGAGCATGCCAGAAACATCTCTTAAGGCTTTACATCATCACCACACTGGAAAAAAACCCCCAGTTCCATAAAGTGGCAGTATGATGCATGTTAATATACATTGTAGGCCTCTGTAATTTTCAGTTAGAAAGCTCTGACTTTAGCATTGCTACATCAGTAAAGCCATACCAGGTACATTGCCTCAGCTGTCGTACCTGCTTGTTAAACAAAAATGAACAAACAAAAAGAGATCATTAGTCAACTCCAGATAACTCTCTTCTCACTAAAATTCTTCAGAGTTTAAATTCCAGTTGTCTAAATTAGCAAGTACAGGATTCCTTCAGCTTGACACTGAAAACACTTGTTACTGTATTTGCTGACTTCCATGGTTCACCCAGCTGCACAGGTTCCCCTAGGATAACAATGCCTTCATGGATAATAGTTTAGCATTTGGGGAATACAAGAAGCAATATGAATTTTCAGGAAAACTGGGTTCTTTTTAGTCCTGTTGCTTTCAAGGCCTTTACAGAAGGAGTCAGGCAGGTTTGTAAACATTTTAAGTATCATTTATATTTTCAAATGGTTTGTGTCTTTGCAGTTGTCAGAGAAAAAATTTATTGAAGGGCTCGGCTTTGGCCTCACTTTGCTTCTTTCAAAGGCAAGGGTTTCAATGTTTTCAGTGGCAGGAGATGGTTGATGTCAAGTCTTTGGGAAATCCTACCAATGGTGTCTCCTGGGTTTGACGAGGATGTGTAATGTAAAGGTTCGTGGGTTTGGAGGGTGATGATGCTTCTTTCAGTTTTGTTTGGTTTTACTTATCTCAGGATGTTAGGAGTGATGTCACAGAAAAAGGATGGACCAATCATATTCTCATATCTGTTTGTACTAGAAGGGATAATTACAAGACTAATTCAGGAAAAATAAAGATCCGCACATAACAAAAAAACTTAAGAATGTATGCAAGCATGCTGTAAAGATAAAAAGATTTGTAAATACAGCCATATCTAACATGCCAGCATTGTTATAAATGTATCTTATTAGAATATTATATGCCTGCATGCATATACAAGTTTTTTTGTTTGGGATTTTTTAAGAGAGACAAAATTTCACTAACAAATGCTTTTTCAGCACAATGACTGTATACTCTTTGCTATACAGAACCATACATTCCTGCAGTAATGGTTTTCAATGATGATTCTAAATCAGCACTCTGGAATTTATTTTTTTTTTTAAGTAGGTGTTTAGAAGCTGCAATTTATAAACTCCATAAAATTATCCATTATCTTTATTTCCAGGGTTTCCTTAACTGTTCCTTGAGTGCTGTGACTAGACTTTGATATATCAACAAATATAATTTATGACATAATTTGTGTCTGGTTGATAAGTTTACTTAAAGGTTAATATGTTTACTTAGTACATTATCTACCAGTTGATTTAGGATTTCCCATTTAAATTTCCCTGCCTATTTGGAGGCCTTATTTGACAACATTTCCTTTGCATTGTCTTTTTCTTCCTGTCAGCTCAATCAATATTTTATGGATATATTTATCATTAAATACACACAAAACATGATAAGCACAGTTAGCCCAGGAAAACATATGCAAGGAAAATGGAAATACTTATTACACTATTACACTACTTCCTTGCTACAAAACAGCCAGTAAACTAACCTCTGGATCCTAGTGCAGCCTTACAAAAGATTGATTCATATTTAACATCTAACAGCAGATTCTTACCCAGAAGCAGATGCAGCCTCTGTGCAAAGGGGAAAAAAGAGAATTTCATTGCTGCAAACTCGAGAGCTCTGAACCAGACCACTGCAGCTAGAGTTTGTGGTTTTTTGCACTTTTTGTGTTTGTGTTTTCTCACTAATTTTCTAGTTTGAGGCAGATGAACTGATGGCAGAGAAACTCTAAGCAAAGACTGAAGAGAGCTAGTAATAGGGAAACTGCTTGCTTTGTTTAGCTGGTCCAGAATTTCAATGGAACATTAGGAGCATTGATTTGAGCTCTTCGAAGTATCATTAAATGACAAGCTCAGAAAGTTCCTGTGTTGTAGCAGCATTTTGTCATTAGTCCAGATAGTCTGTTCACATCTTCAATTAAAACGAACTTTATAGAGTGTTTACACAAAAAACCCCTAATTACATTTTAGCAATATAAATAAATGTATATGTACCACAATTAGAAAATGCTTTATCAACTATTAAATTTTAGCTCATCTAATTTGGCTTTTTCTAGTAATAGTCCCTACAGTTAAATTCTTACTGATTATTGACAGCAGGGTTTAATGCTGTGGGACAGAAACAACTCACTAGTTTGACTTTTTTTGTCTCATTGTATGTTAACAGAGGACCTATCACTGACCTAAACTTGTCTTAAAATTGATTGCTAAAGTTAAAAAAAACCCCTTTTCCCTGGTTTTGTCAATCAGATGTAGTATTTCAGAGAACCATGATGGAAATGCTTCTCTATACTATCAGATAAATAATAATCTAGATCAATGAATCACTTTCTTACATTCATGTGGGTTTTACAGTTTCAAAGGGTGATTCAGAACCTTAGCAGGATGAAGTATGGTGTACAGCCACCCAACTCTCCATGGATGAAAGAGGATACTCAGGGACACTGGTTTGCTGTGTACACACAGATGGTTCTGGTTATAGCTGAAGAACACTTAGGGAACCCTTAGTTGTTCATTACCACCCCCACCATAGATTTCCACCTCCCAGGTTCTGCCAGTGTAACTTGTCTGGTTGCTCCCCAGGCTGTGTTGAAACCAGCCAGGCCCACTCACTTTCAATGATAGGTCTTTGCAGTTCAACTTTGCTTTGCCCAAACTGAAATAGAGAGTGACTTTTTGAAAGACTGGGCCAGCAGAATTGGGGGCAGTGATTTTCAGAGGATTTTTATGGTCAAGGGAGTGGCAAGGTCCCTTGACCTAGCAAAGCTGCCACTGCAATGGGGCACCACTGCAGGTCCATTCTTGTCTGACAGTGAGAAGAAGGCAGGACAAGTTCTGTAGTCCAAGTGCAGTCAGTTCCAGCAGAAGCGAAATGAGATCTACTGCCCCAGCTACAGATTACTGGCCTGTCTCATTAACTGGAGCTTAGCATTTCCAAAAAAACCCACACTGTATCTATGATTGCTCTTAGCCCTGTTTTTCAAAGTGGCTTGATTAATTAAATACCTCCAAATGCTTGTGTTTCTACCCTACTCACTTTGGTAAGTAGTGAACTAGGGCCACATGAATTGGTATATTGATAGATCTGGCAGGGATCTCTGATTTCACCTGGATTAGTGGCAGGTGAAGCAAAACCTGAGATCTTTGTTAAAGCCTTCTGAAGAGCAGCCCCATCTTCTTCCGCCTGCTTGATGTAAACCCCAAAAATCACTTCAGGGTGTTTTTACTTTCTAATTTTTTTAGCTACTTATTACTTACTTCTAGAAATACTTAGACACACTAGGAATAAATATGGAAAGCAGTGTATTCCAGGTAAGTTTCCTGCATTCATAAACCAAATATTAACCTCACACTGGAAACATTACCGTATACTTACAGAAAGGTCTGACATAGAACTAAGGACAGAGTTCTGAAGACAGGGCTACTGCAAGTAGAATTACTGAACAGAAGGTTTAAGATGATAGAATCACTTCTCTGCAATTCGTCTGTAACTGGAATCAGACTCTTTCCCTGTCCATGTAGATTATTTCAAGCTTTACTACTTTTAATACTACTTTATCTCAAAAAGTGGTATCTTTGTTGGCCCAGCTTTTGTATGGAAGGAAAGACCTTAGACCTTAGACAAGGGAGAGAAAAAACATTGTGATAATGTTATTTGTCTCATTTTAGTGTTTGTATTAGTATTTGGAATGCCTTGGCTGGTGGGGTTGCTGAAGCTGAGACAGAAGGCGGCCTTTGCTCTTGCTTCAGCAAACCATGCAAAACAATGAGGTTGTATATAACAGGCCATAAGTTACCTCATGGAATTATGCAATAGAGTAAGAGAGCTTGAATGGCAGACAGGTGCCTGATTTCACAGTGGGCTGGGTAATCATGTGGTGTGCTTCTCACTTAACTTCAGCATGCAATTGACTCTCCAGGGTGGGTTTCTTCTGTACTGCTGCATCAAGGCCTAACAGACTTGTTAGTCACTGAACTCTGATCTTCTGATGAAATTCCACCTGAATATGAAAAAAACCACCTATTGTGAGGGTGGTCAGACACTGGAACAGGTTGCAAAGGGAGGCTGTGGAGTCTCCATCCTGGAAGATATCCAAAATCCAATTGGACACAGCTCTAAGCAACCTATAGCATATGACCCTGCTTTCAACAGAGGGTTGGACTAGACTATCTGCAGAGGTCCCTTCCCACTTCAATCATTCTGTGACCTTAAAAGTTCTGTGAGTCTGTGATCTTGAATGTTAACAACTCATCAGCTGATCACAGCACAAAAGCATCCAAAATAGTCCAGGTTCTCTGGTGTATATAGTGTTAGCCCACTTCTACTGCAAACTTCACCAATCTGGCTCCTCTTGACTTGTATGAAAACTGTGTATACCAGATTCTTCATTTCTGTAAATAATCAGGAGAAATTATTGGCAAAAAAAAAATTATTATTAGATCTCCAAATTTAACTGCCTTTCTAATAACGTGTGGAACTGATTGCACTTTTGTTGATTAGCATAGTAGAAAAGTTGGCTTTGTTTTCTGTTTTGTAGTAGCTAGCTAGTATAAATATCTGATTTCTGCTATTCCCTGCAGTATTTGTGCAGAGGACTATTGAATGAAAGTTCAAGAGGTTTAAAGTGTGGTTGTAGTGCTTCAAGGTGGTAGAGATGTCCCTGAAACAGTGGTAGAAGCAGCTTTGATGAATATTATGACATGTTCCAAAAGCTTGATACCTTGAAAAAACATCATGAGAGTAGTGTGGAGGGCTTGAACATTTTTTTTATTTGAAGATAAAACAAAAAGCTGTTCTGAAATTTATTTTAGATGATTTATGGGAGTTTCTTCCTACCAATTGAACTGCATGACAGGTTTCTTTTAGAAGGTAACTTACATAGATTATTTTTGCTTACAAGTAACAATTCTGAAGTAACAGAAATTTCTACACGGCACCAGACATTGGTAATGATAATAAAATCATTACCAGACTTCAGAGTGCCTATTTTTGAAAGAGTTGAACTAGCAGTGTGTTGAGACTGCTTAGTTTGTATCTCTGTAACTCTTTATCATCACCATTTGGAATTAACTGCTTACAGCCATATACTCATTTACAAGGAACTGGTAAAAATAATGTCTCTTTTGACAGTTCCAAGGCTATTTATCAGGGTAGGGTGGCTCTGTAGTGCAAGCAGCATCCCTTGGACACAAAATGTGATGTAGGGCTATATTACTTTGGTCTGTGTCCTTCCTAAATGCTGTTATTGAAAAGTGGTAGTGTGTTACAGTTGAATCCCCTAATTACTTATTAATAGAAACAGTTGTGAAGTTAAGTTATAAACTAATTTCTATGACAACCAAAAATATGGTCAAAACATGGCTTTTCTAGCACGGCCTACGTCTGTGGTTGAGAAGTTTTCATCACATATTGGAAAGCAGCATTTTCGCCTTTTTCCTCTGAAAACCTACAGATCAGTGTTTCTCTTGTTAGTATCAGAGCTTTTCGACTAGAGACATCTTTCAACATCAGCAAATCAGGTATGGTGGAAAAAGACAACAGCTGCAGAAAGAAGAAATTAGCAGATAATTCCTGTGCTTTTTAACTGAAAGCTGTAGCAGCAGGCCAGCCAGCCTGAACATAAATTCTGTTACAGAGAAAGTGTCACACAGACCAGAAGGATGAGTATAAGGGTAGTGGAAAAACAACTTGCTGCTATTCTCAGGTTTCTGGGAATTTCACCTACAACTTGCCACTGTCCAGAGGTCTGATTGGACTTGCAGTGACAAAAAGCAAACAGACAAAAATCTGTATTGACAGAGAAATCACTGAGGGAGTGAAGAAAGAGACCAACTGGACTCTTCTACCCATCAGCAACTTTCCTGAATGATTTAAGCCTGAAGTGCAATGTTTCCATTGAACCTGAATTTGGTTCAATTGAGGAAAAAGGGCATCTTCAAATAAGTTATCGGCTCTACCAGTTCTTTCTCTTGCTATCTCACTGCTAAAATTTTGCTTTTCCTTCATATTGTTCATTAGTTGTAGATAACTATAAATTAAGTGTCAACAGGATTGCTTCTCCCCTTCCCATAAAGCCAGGGAAAATTACCTCTTCAAGCCTGCTGGACTTCCTCTCTGCCTGTTACCAGGCTCCTACTGCTCTCATGGAATTGTTGTTGCTGTCTTCTAGCTGCAAATTTAAAGAAACTGGAGTGCTGTGGAAATAGGGTGGGGACAGTTGTAGAATTTAACTTATGCGTATGTAGGGAAAGAAGCAGCAAAGGGTGCCTGGGAAGATGATGGAATCTGTGTTTGCAGAGACATTCTGAACTTGACAAAGTCTTCAGCTGCCTGCTTTAACTGAGCAGAGGGTTTTATTTGATGACCTCCTGAGATTCCTCTCAATCTGAATCATCCTGCAAGTCTAAAAGTAGGGAGACAAGATGGAAGAGGAATATAATCAAATGAGGAAGGTAGCCATAGAACTAATCAAAAATTTTAATTCCCCCCACCCAAGTTCTCTTGGTTTGGAATAAGGTGTGGGATCAATCCAAACTTTTTGGATGGCATAGGAATAAATCACTTCAGTTGTGTACAATTCTCCTGTAGATGAGATTTCATCTGTATTAACAGAGGCCTATCCCTGTTTTCTCCTTCTGAATGGATGGCCCACAGTGACACTGTAGGGGGTTGCTCCCATCATTCATTAATGATTAAGGACACCTGGGAAAAATGCTGGAGAACAGGTGGAAAAAGAAACAGGGAAAAATTAAGTTATAGACTAATTCTGACCTGTTCCTTTCCTATGTTACCCAGTACCTAGGCAATATACTATATAAGGTAGGCCTGAATCCCTGGTTAACACAGGCATCTCCTGATAAAGGCCATGTTTCCAGTCTTTCCATGTGGAACTATACCACTTTGTAGAAACTATTTAAATATACATGAATAGCATGTAAACAAGTGGGTGTGACTCCCTAATTTAGTGGTTTATACACGTAACTGGGAGAAAACCCAGTTGACTTCCTACCCTGGTGAATTATTAGTACAAATTATTTAATATAAGCTCAACAAAGCTGTTGAAACTGTATCAACAGTAGAATCTAACCTCTCCTGCTTCTGAGATACTGTAGTTCGTCGTCAATATAACTTTGTGGGAGAACAAGAGGTATGAGTTCAAATGCCCCCAGCTAAAGAGGGAAAATTAAGCCTATGGCTGCCATATGGATATGTGCATCCTAACCACAGCTCTTGGCTAAAAGGCAGGTGGCCAACCCCTTGGAAAACCTTTGGTTTTCGTTCTGCTTCTTCTGCAGGTACTTGAGAGGGATCACTAAGTTTCAAGCTGTTAACAAGTCAATCACTTTTACCTTTCTCACTAAAACTAAAAGAAAAAAAAAAAAAGGTAGGTGGCATTTGAACTTCAAATGAAGAACGGATTACCCCACCATGTAATGGAGTGTTTCTCTCAGCGGCACTGGTTTGTCTTGCTAGTGATTTACCCGGGCAATGTAATGAGGAGATCTGATACAACAGCATGTTTGAATCTGGAGGATGAACGGATTTACACGGCAAAACAAACCCCCGGGTTGAAAAAGGCAGAACAGTAGCGATGGAGAAAGACTGCGGCGGATTTCAGCCGAGGAGGGGAAACCGGAACCTAGCTAGAGGAGAAAACGAAGGTAAATTAAAACATGCTGAAATAATGCACCTGTGCAAGGACCACTGCAGGGGTTTGTGAGCGGATGCTGTTCGCTGCTCGCCGCAAGCAACTTGCGCGACGCGCCCAGACCTCCGGTTCGCCTTCCCGACGGCTGATGGAGAATCCCGGGCCCGTGATTAGCCGCTGCCGCCGGGGCGGGGGGCGCGGCGCCGCCGGGGAGCNTCGCCGCCGCCGCTGCCGCCGCCACCAACGGGCGGATCCCGCGCTTCTGCCGGAGCTTCTTTCGGTCGCTTTACTTTGGCGGCCCGGAGCAGGGACATTATGCCGAAGAGAAAGGTGAGGCGCCCCGGGTGTGCGGCGGGTCCTGCCTCCCCGGGTGGGGTCGGGGGCGGCCGAGCTGCGGCCGGCGGGAGAAACGCG
>VYZT01032975.1:2610-29386 GCA_013400735.1 Pomatostomus ruficeps | reverse complement strand
GGGGAGAGGCAAGCCATGTTTAAAACAAACTACACCCTTCTCCTCGCCTCCCGCGGCAGACCCGTATGTACCAACTCTGGCGCCCATCCGGGCAGGGCCCCCGGGGGCGGGGGGCGGCGCCTCCTGAGGGAGCGCCCGCGGCCCCCGCCGCGCCGGGGGGGCCGGGCGGGGCCCTGGCGCCGTCCGATCCCTGCGCTCCGAGCACCTCGGGGCGGGCAGCCGCCTCCCTGGCAGGGAGCCGGCGGTGAGACCGCCTTCTCCGAGGGAGAGAAACTTGGGCGGCCCTTGAGCGGCCGCGCTCGGCGGTGCGGGGGTTTCTGTCCCTCTCGTGCCCGCTGGAAGCGGAGCCGTGGCTGCGCGGCCGCCGGGAGCGCTCCGGCGCTGGCAGGAGGCGGGCTGAGCCTGGAGGGTGGTAGCCGGCCCCCTCCCGCCCCTGCAGGGCCCCGGGGGTGGGCGGCCGGGGAGGGAGGCCCTGCTGCTGGAAATCCTCGTCGGGAACTTACTGCCGCCTTCCGCAGGCGCTAACGGAGTGTAACGAGAGACCTGACACTAATACATGAAATGAAAAAAAAAAAAAAAAAAAAAGATAGCTGCAGTCCTTTAATTTTAACTAGGTCAGCCAAGGCAAGGCAATTTGTGTTTTTCCCAAATGTCACCTGTGACCTCCGAATACACCATTTCTCGCTGGGGCTGAAATCTGTTTTAATAAAGTTACAGGTAGATGATGCCTTCCAGGTAACCTGGTGTTTACTTGTTGTCCTTTGCTCATTCCTTACGGGCAGTATCAAAATGTCAAATTGTCAAGTATGCTACTGGATTATTTAATTCATAGTTGAGGGCCTGATTCCAGTTCTGAAAATGGATATAACCATGGGGTTGTTTTCCCTTATTGGAATAACTGGGCTTGAAGTCGGTGAATGTTGGGCCTTTTTTCCTCTTGCTCTTCTGTCATTGCACCCACATGTGCTTCTGTGCTTTTAGCACTGTTGCTTGTCACCACAAGAAAGTTGAAAATTAGCTTGTGTCCATAGGATCCCCAACTTTTGAAACCTTGCAAACTTTCTACCCTGTTTATTTTGCCCTTCCTCATTCTTACACTACGTGTGTTTCCGGCTATCCTTCCTAAGTGTGGGTAGAGTTAAAGATACTCCTGTAGGTTTTTGTGGTCTGTTGTGAAATGTTTATTAAGGGAAGCTGCTTTTGAGTAGTAAGTCCATAAGATCATGTCTCATTTCTAGAAGATTATTTTTAAAAAGTAATAAAAACATTGCATGTGGGATGAGAGCAATGGAGATGAATTTTAACAGTGCAGTAAATTTTATTTTTGTTAGCATTGTAGAGGCAAAGATTTACATGTAGAGATTGTATACAAAGTGTGGGTTTTGGGAAGCACTGGTTCCAGGAAAAGTGTATGATTAATGTCTTTGCTTTTTAAGAAAAGTGTATTCGTAGTATTTTACAATAGTCAATTTTACTCCAGAATAACATCCACAAAGTGAGAAGTTGGTGATGCAGCAGTAACTGAATAATTACACTAGCCAGTTTTGACATGGAGGCAAAACCATCACATGCAACTAATAGCCAGTGCTTCTGTTAAAATTTCTAACTTGTAAAAAGGCATCTAACATGGAAAATTTTATAAGGAAATAAACATCAAAAGTGAAAATGAGAAATTTTCACACTTATAAGGGTAGGTCAATAAATGATATAGCACAAAGGGCTTAAATCTACCTGTATCTATTTTTGTGTATCTGTAGTTACCTAAGCTGGCTGGTTCTTTTCTGTTTGCTTCTCTTTTCATCTGTATGTAAACTCAAGTCACTTACTAAGTCCCTGTCCTTATGTTTATCATGAATATTATGAACAAAAAAGTGTAAGCTGCCTCCCCTTTTCTAGAGGGCTGTGGCATAGGACATTGGGATATCATTACTCATTGCTTGAGGGTCACAGAGAAAAGGAAAAACTTACTCTCTGTTGAGATGGTGTTAAATACTGTACTAAAGCAAAAAGGGGTTGAACTCTGGACTGCTCCTGTCAGATTTCTGTACCCTTCATGTTGTAATAACTAACATGTTGTGGTTTGAACGGGGCCCTTCCCAAGAAGAATGGCATGCCAGTGTGGGATAAACCAGAATGCTTGTTGTGGTATTGATAGGAAGAAATGCCTAGAAATGGGTTGGGATATTTTGCTTTTCACTTGTCTTTGTGGCATTAGTTCTTGGGTCATTTTGAAAAACTCTTTGACCTTGAAACAGCCCAAATAAAAAATATCTCAGTGTTATCCATAAAAGGATGAAGAACCATTCTGTACCTGATGACAAGGAGAATCGTGGTGTAGTCATGTACAAGTGCATAAGCATACATCAAGATGAATGATACTTGCCTCCTGAAGCAGAATGTGCACCATGTCTGAGGGACATTAATAGGTCAAGTGGTGGCTTGTCCAGTATTGGATGGAGGGTCTGTCATTTAGTTGGGGTTGCATTCCAAAATGATCCATCTTGTTCCTTAATCTGAATATCTGAATGTATGCAATACCACCTGCACCTCACTTCTTGCTTTGAAAACACTTGGAGTTGAATTAGATGTGAGGACTAAGTGCAACTTAAGTAATCTCTTCTTTTTTAATGTGACATCTTTGAATACTGTTTCAGAGCAAATAAAAAAATATTGTGGTGTAATTAGCAATTTCCGTAGGTTATTTGCTGGTTCCTTGTAGTCAGGAATGTAGTTTCTGCAGTACAGTTGATGCTGTGAAGATATACTAGAGACCATCTGGGACAGGTTCCCTTTCTGTTATGCAAGTTCACTTTCAAATCAAAGGTACTTGGTTATATTTACTGCTGAAAACCAAACCCGCTGAATATTTTGCTTGTATTGCTGCTTCTTTCGCAGAAGTCAGAAGGTACTACGTTCAATGGTTGTCCTATCAAAGTGCATTTAGTTACTTGATCACATGATGATTTTTTTGTGAGACACTTAGTGGTTATTTTGCCAACCAGGTACCTAATCTTTGGGGTTAAATGCATGTTCTTATATGTACCAACCTCGAGCTCTTAAAGTCTACTTATGCTTTTTGTCTGGACCTAAATCAAGTTCTCTTTGTGAAATTCTTCTGTATGTTTAAGTTTTTATTTCTGAAGTGTCATGAATATTCAAAGAGAAATGTTGTTCCTCATACACCACCAGGGGAAATGAGGCACAGAAATAAATTGCTGAGTTGTTGGAATGATCCCTTTATCTTGAATTCCCAGGTTAGGATGTCTGTCCTGATGTTTTATTCCCCCTAATAAGCATCTCTTGCACTTTTGAGTGGTGCATTTGTTATTACTTTGTCAAATTTGTCTTCTTGCTTTGTGCTGTGTACATAGAGACTGAGGTTGCAATAGTAACCGATTCTCTAAAATTTTGTTGGAGCAACTTGTATGTGATCAGATAATTAACTAATGAAGCCGAGGTCCTGCAGGTGCCAGCTTTTTTTCTGGAGCTCTGAATGATCTTGCTGTTGCTCTTTGGTCTGTGGAATGAAGTCTAGGTTTGTGCAAAGTGTAGTGGCAGGTAAGTTTGTGTTCATGATACAGCAGTATGAAGTATACTCAAGTGCTGTTCAGCTCCATTGCACGCCGCTTTCCATGTCTTTATACTTCAGCTGTGATTCAGTCTGCATCAATGTGACATACCATATGTAACATAGTGGTTTTTCTTCTAAGGTTCTCTTCATTTTGAAGCTATTTGGCAGGAAAGAAGCTCCAATGATGTTGTGGGGACCTGCATCTTCCCAATGAATTGTTTCAACACTGGTTTTGGAAGCTCTTGCTCTGTAGCAAAGCCACTCTTTAGTTTATCCTAGAGCACAAGGGACTCTGTTAGCAGTGAGACGTAGAAGTGGGGGAGGTTCTGGATTTCATTTCATGGTCTGTAGGTGATTATAGAATAGAAAGGAAAAGGGAGTCAGTACCAGATCCAGATGTCTTGGCTCCTGCTCTCTCCCCACTCGTATTCTGTCCACTTCTTTTTCCAGATTTTTACTTGAACTCACTATGCATTTCATGCTGCTTTCTCCTTTCTCCCTGTCCATGAAAATTAAAAGCAAAAGTCAGAGCTCTGAAAAGGTAGTTTCTTTTTCCACATTTTCTGGTAGATCACTCCTAGACCATTCAGTATGTACTAGAAAACAGGCTAAGCAACAGCAGAAGATGCCCTTCTTTGCATCTGACACTAACACACCCCTGACTTTGACAAATTTCTACCTAACGTGTCAGCAGAGTCCTCAGGTGGACTTCTCCCTTCAGCATACCTTGCAGGGACAGGTTAAATGATTGCTATGCAGAGATGCACTTTAAATTAAAGCAAGACAAACAGAACAGATGTGCCAGAGCATCTTAAAAGATTGCAGGAGCCTTCTAGTAGAAGGGAGAAGGATGTTTTGCCACTTATAATTTTAGAAATTGTACTGGATTTGTAACTACTGCAGAATTTTAAACCTTGATGTGTTTAAAAGCAATTGAAAACTGCCCAGTTGGCCTACTTCAAGAAGGCCAACAAAGTCACTTGACCAGACTGACTTAAAGGATCTACATCTTTCATAGAAAAATTAAACAGAAAAGATCAAAAACGTTTTTCTGTTAATGAAATGCTTAGATATAAAACAATGTAGCAGTGTTGAGTGGCACGGAAGAAAAAACATGCTTGAGAACAATGTAGCAGTGTTGAGTGACACTGAAGAAAAAACATGCTTGAGCAATGCTGCTATGCCATGTTGCAGTAAATGAAAAAATAGTCCTTACAGGGCTATTAAATACGTGCAGCAAATATTTTTTGATGTTTTATATTATAGACACTTAACCCTAGACCTAATTATGTAATTTTAGCTATTGTTGTTGTTATTGAGTTATGGAGATTTAAAGTTTGTTGACCAAGGATTTAATGATCTAAAACATTTCTGATAATTTTATACCAGTCTGTAAAGATCTGACTCATTTATTAGCAATTGATGGCAATGCATTTAAATTTTCTTCTTAAACTACACTAAAATATAATTGGACTTAATGAATGGGCAAGCTAAAAATTCCTAGGTTTTCAGTGAATTGTCAATTAAAAATTATCCTTCATGCTCCTTGAGCACATTAAAGCATTATATCTGATGAGGTGAAGCTAGTAGTACAATCTTTGTAAGTCATCACCTCTGACTTCAGAATTGATTAGGTGCATGTAATCTTTCTATATATGGTAGTTCAACACTCAAATATGGGCAATGTTCTTTTTTGTGCTGGAGTATCAATACTGTTAATTTTGAAAAATAAAAAAGCCCTGTGTGTAAATGGAATGTAGTTATATATGTAAGTAGAATATACCTATGTGTTATTTAGGTTAAGGTTGCTTTTCTTCTGTGTTACTTGAAAAATTTTCTCTGCTGTTTTGTACCCAAACAGTCTCTATGTATAGGCATGGTGTGTTCCAAGGTGTATCATTCCTTTAGATAAGTTCTATGAAGTTGAATTTTGCTTGACAGGATTGTAAGATATTTTTTTGCCTGGAGTGTAAGCAAATCAGATCCAGGGATTTGTCTTGGAAGTTACCACTTGGTAGGATCATCATGGCCACCATCTACTTTCTATTCTTTAACTGCACTAAGCTAGCACTGTGATTTATCTTGTGGTCCAGTAGCCAAAAAGGTGCTTCAATATGCTGGAATTACATTTCAGGACATGACTCTCCTACAACTTGTCTACTGTAGAGGTTTGAACATGATTTGGAATTTTTTTAAATCCTGGTTCACTTTACTGATCCACGTTAGAGATGCTGCACAGTGACACAATGAATGTTTGGTAACCTGTTGGAAAGGAGTAGGCTGGGAATGAGCAGCTGGCTGCACACAAGTAAGAAGGAAGGTGCTCTTACACCAGTTTTATTGTCAGCAAAATTGGCTGTGTGGGACTTCACAATTTGGACAGTAGTTCAACAGATACTTCAAGCTGGCATATACAGGCCAGAAGCAGAGATTTCAGATGCCCATTCCTGTCCTTTTTCTGATTTGACCTGTGGGATATCTTATTTGTTTGAGGTAGTTTTTGGCCAGATCTGACTTCTGATCTAGTTTCCTGTGCCTTAACACAAAGAGTTAAGCTGGAACTGGCAGGAATGATTAGGTGGGGAAGGGCAGAATGCTTCTTACCAGCAGCCAGGCATTCATCTTTGATTTGATTGTCCCTAACTCAGAGTTTCTAGAGGAGTATTCTTTAATTCCTTAGAATAATCAGAACAAGTCAGTGCTCAAATTGTATCCTTGCAGCACCGGAGGGAGAAGGCATGGGGCTTGGTTTTTATTTTGTGGGCTTTTATCCCCTTGGTGTCTTTGGAAGTTACTGGTTTTCGGAGATACAGCCCCTGTCTTCCCATAGTAAAGAGTGGGTGTTCTTGGTACCAGTGAAAGCTGCAAATACAAAATGCTGTGTTCCCTAAGAATGCTGGAATCTGTCTGCAGAAAAGAATTGTGCATGTTTCCATCAATGCCAGCTTTGTTGGGACTGTTGGTTTGTTTGCTCATCCCACCTAGCTTCCTCCACAGATCTAATGTTACCTGAGTTAGCCGTAGCTTCCATTATTGAAAATTATGGTCTAAGGACATTTTTACCTCTGCAGTGTTTTGTTCCTCTTGAGCAGAATTGAGAAGATGTGTCGGTGGTCTATTTGTAGAAGGAAATCATCCTTTACCTCTGCTGTATCATTTCTTCCTTATCCCACCTGTGCCTTGCTTCTTCTCTTGAAGCTGCATTTTGGTTGCTTGTGCAGCGCTTCATTCTGGCTATTGTAGTACAGCAATACTCCTTTTAACCACAGCTGTAATTCTTATGGGGATGTAAGAGATGGCATCTAAGGCTTTGTACCAGATGTGGTTTTGGTACCTCCTATCATCACCTCAGAGATTTGATGTTCCGTAGTACCAGTTAGTTGAAAAAGCAACAAAAAAGGTCCTTTTTCTAGATTATTGTGGTTTTACCACAGTAATGACCTCTGGCAGAAGAGGAATTAAACACCTCTTTTTCAGTCCTTCACAGTATTTTTGTTTGTCAGAGGTGGCTGTTTTAGGGAATCAGTTGTTATTGAAAGTAGTTATCTAAATGTAATGTGTATCTTTAGATTTTTTTTTTTCAGAAGTACTGTGTGCTAGTTTTACTTTGCAAATCTGATCAGTTCTATTTAAATAGAGATTTTGGAACCTAATCTTGAAGGTTTTAAAAAATGCCTCTATATGTAGACTTGGATGAGTTTGGCAGCTTCATCTCACTTACAGAACTGTCATCAGCTTTGGAAGTTAGAGAAGTAATATTAGGGACTAGATTTCATCCATCATATTTTTTGAATCTGCCTTTTTGTTTTATGGTGGCAGTAAAATGGTTAAGCAAATATAGAGACAAGAATTTACTTACTACCTAGCTGAATTTTCACATCTGGTGTTCAGGGGAAACTGAACAATTTCAAATGCTTGGTGCTCACTGGTCCCATGGCTGATCTGTATTTTTCAAAATGTGACTGATCTGTATTTTTCAAAATGCAGCTGATTACTTCACTGTCTGAAAAGGGAACTGTCTAATTTTAAATTACAGTACTATATTTTTTTAAAACCTGAGCCTCTAAAAACTGCTCTTACTTCTTCACTCTTCCATAAGTAGATGTCATATTCAAAAACTGACTACAGGGAAGAGAAACTTGGAAGGAAAAATGAAAGCCAAACCAGTTGTGAGATTTTAAAAAATGTCCTATCAAATATAAATGCATTTTCAATTATATTTGTCAATCTTTGACCCTCTTTTCAGTGGGAATAGCAAAACCTCAATCTATAATGAAGGAATTTCCTTTTCTGGAAAAGCACTTATTCTGTCTGGTTTTGGTTATCTGGAAACTTGTTATCTTGGAAACCAGTTCTAACTTGATTTACTATCTTGTCTGGAAGAGCATAAAGCTCACAGAGGTCACCTGTCCAGAATTAAGGAATTTAGTAAAATGCTTTTTCTGCACCTACTGGTTTTATTTATGGCCAGGCTTTTTGTATTCTTATTTTCTTGTATATTCTTTGAAAATGCATTGCATGTCAGCAAGTCACTCTGGCTTGAATCTTCAAGCAAGAGTGAAACCTTTGATCAGGAAGTGTTTTTCCTGATTTTTCCCAATTACTATGTAATTAGCATATTAATACAAGGGATATTAATGCTTGTCTTTAAATGTAAACCTTTAAGTACCATTCCTCTTTTCAGAGCTTTATAATCTTGACATTCTCCCCCAAAGAATTAGAAAATAAAGTATTCTGCTCCTAATAGACGTAAGATGGAGGGATTTAAATTCTAAAAATGACATTGTATAATACTGCAATAATTATTAACAAAATATTAAAATATTATATACTTAAATGCTTAAGCAGCATAGGTTTTTGAGTGGTTGGTTTTGTTTGTTTTGGGGGGTTTTTGTTGTGAAGAGCTTATTTACATGTATATACAAGAAAACCCAATCTCATATTTCTTGGAAGAGAGCAAGACAGATAAAATTTTGGATAAGTATTTTAAAAATCCAGCAGTTTTATGCTGTACTTCCTTTGTGGTTCTGGCAGAATTACCTTTTTTATTTTTTTTTGAGCAGCAGCATGCATAATTTTTTTCCTCATCTAGGATCAGATTCTTGGTGGAAAAAAAAAAATGAAGCTGTGTAACAGGAAGAGTACCTGATTTCTTAGAGCATTTATTAGGGGAAATTAATTTTACTTGGAAAGCTAATTCACATTGGCTTGGGAGTGAGCACTGTTCTATCCACTGAAAACAGATCAAAGAACTAGCTGTAAACAAAGGTTAACAATAAGTTGCTGGAGGAGCTAAATGAGGAAACAATAGTTAGAAGGGTGTTACAGGAGCTGTTTGGTGTTAAATTAGTCGACATGTAGTCTTTATTAATCTAAACCAAGAAATAAACAGCATTTTAATTACATTTATGAACTAGCTCAAAATTCAGACCTGCTCTGAGGACAAATAATTAGATATAGCATGTATGGGGAAACCATTCATGGCATTAAATTTAGTCTAATGCATAGTTCTACTGAAAAGGAAATGAGGGGTAGAAAAATTTTAGGAAAAGAGTGCAGTAAACCCTAAGAAAGACTTAGGACTTGCTACATCTGCTCTTCTTGCAACGTGGTTTTATTTTTATTTTAATTTTTTTTTGCAAGCTTTTACTTTATTTTGGTTGGTGAAAAATATTGTAGGAGGAATTACCAAAAGCATTACATCATGGAAATTGCAACTGCAAGAGTGAGCCAGGAAATCTGGGCAAATCCCCTTGCAGGCAGTGTATTAAGATGTGGCTGAACCAAACAGCTTCCAAAGTAGGGAGGAAATGCTATTCAGAATGCTCATGTACTAGGAGAGTTAAGGCTTTTTGCCTTTCTAATTTCCAACTTCTTAATGTGGTAGTTAGAATAAAATTTACATCTGCTTTTTTTGTTTGTTTTGTTTTCATGTGGGCATGAAAGGACTAATTTCTGTCCCATCAGAGCCAAGGTGTTGAATTTCGGGTTGTAATAAAATCCTTCAGAGAATGAACCATCTATTTAATTTTATACCGACCTTCTACTGACTGTTACTTCTCACATACTTGTATTCTCATTCTTCAGGCTTTTTAATGTACTCCTTTATAATAAATCCATTCATAATAGTGCAAACAAAATATTTATCCAGAAGCTGGACATTACAAGTTCAGATGTATATCTTTGGATCTCTCAAAAGACATCAGTGACTTCACTGCTTTGGGTTACTGTATACTGCATGTATTTCAGAGTTTTGGTTAGAAAAAAATGAAGCTTTATGTTTCTTTTGTGGTGCATCTCTGCCAACTAGCCTAGCCTTTAGAACAATAAAAACAGGAAAATGACCTGTGTTTTCTATTAAATTTTTACTTAAAACAGTTGTCTAGTTTTCTGTTTTCAACCTAACTCTTCTGTAATGATGTTGGCATTGCAGATAGTGCAGTATTGCCTTGGTGTACGGAAACACTGGTTCTTATTTATCCTTTACAGCTGTTGAAAGAGCTGTGTATACAAATAAGCTCAATGTTAATATTCCTTCAGGGTTTTTTTAACGTTCTCTACCATCTATTAATATTCCTTTGGTTTTTTAAATCCACTCAACATAATTTTCTAGGTTGCTCTTAAAACTAGCTGGGGTAAAAGCAAGTTGGGGAAAAAAAAAAGCCAATTGCTGATAGACCATTTAATGGTTTGAAAGTTATGCAACTGTGACAGGTCTTGCAAAGCTTAGCTACAGCTTAATTTGCAATCTTATTGCCCATATTTAATGCTAATTGAGATATGACACAATATGTGGTCATCTGAACCTAAAACTTGCTAATAGTTCAAATGTCAAAAGCATTTTTAGAGAGAGCCAGTCATCTTTTTTCCTTGTCTGTACCTCTATGAGGAAAAGAAAAAAATCACTGTTGTCTGTGTTCTTATTTGCTTTTTTATTTTATGTCTTGTATCTTGTAGGCATCCATACAGTATCAGGCACAGCAGGCCTATAGGGACTACTTTCTGGGTATGGTGCAGGCATATGATGGAGCACAGCTGAAGAATTACTGAGGCTGGACTGCTGTCCTTGTCAAGTGATGCAGTGCTTATACTGGTCTTTGATTTTGCTGCACAGAACTTGCAGTGTGGATATCCCTGCTCCTGACTAGTTTATGATGTAGGGCTCAGTATCCAGGGTGCATGTTAATGTGACTGGGGTGTCATGTGAAATGGTGAGCCACTGCATTACATCATGTGCAAAAATGTGCCAGGGGGATGGGTTACTTAGTACATTCTGTTGCTTTGAAACCAGAGGTTCTTCAGTAGTTTGTCACTAGGACAAAAAATGGGGCTAGGGTTCCTGTGGAAGAGGTAAGGGCAAAGACTTTAAAGTTTTGGTTGTATTTACATAAAAGTCCTGTGACTCCAGATAGTAGTGCAGACAGTCTCCGCTTGTGGCATGCCAAGTTCTTTGGGAACTATGCTTGGCGCAAATACATTGGTGTATAAATCTCTCTTTTCCCCAGGGAGAGGAGAAAGTGCTGCAAAAACTGGTATGAAGAACCACATCAGCTGGGACTCATCAGAACTCATAGAGGGGAAAATAAGTTTTTGTTCCTCTTTTAACAAATACACTGTAGCCATATCTGACATACATTTTTTTTTGGTGTGTCTATCAGCTGCAATAGATAGACAGAGTAGATGGAGTCCCGGGCTGCCTGCAGCTGCCCCGTGCCACTGCATTCTTGTCTGTTGTACTGACTCAGTTGTTTGTGCAGCTGTGCAGTAAAATGATTCTGCTGGAGCAGGGAAGACTATATATTTATAATTCATCTGTATATTATGATATTTATGCATTTGTTTAAGCATCAGGCTGTTTTTCAGCTGGATCAATTACCTTACTCGTGACACAGCCTCCCACGCAGCTCTGCCAGCGTGCTGGGGAGCCAAGGCCGGGGAGGGTGAGCCCGGCCGCCAAATGCCTGGACTTGTAGTGATTGCAGAGAGGAGGGAACAGGTCTGAAATGGAAATGAGAGCATGTCAGAACCCATTACTGCTTATTCACACCTCTGAAATTATTATTATTCTCCATGTCCCTCCATGGAGAAAAGTTATGTGGCCTTCAGAATTGCTGTTGGATTTTCTAATTTGAGAGGGAATGCTGGGCTAATTAATTATCTAACTTAACTGAAGTATGTTGTGCAATATATCACAGTAGTTAGTATACAGAGGTTGTGGTTGTGTTAAGAGTATTTTAATATAATTTTTTCCCCCTGCAGTTAGCCTCCTGAACAGTTTTTTCAATCTATTGTCTAGCAGTAGTATTGGCATCTAAAATCAGACTGCCCTGTCTATCAGAAATGTAGGAGACTTCTCTTTTGTAAGTACTACAGAGAGTGGGGTAAATTACATGTGTTAACTGTGCGGTATTGCAGGTGGAGAGTTTGCTCTTGTGCAATTACTTCAAGACTGTTGGCATGTGGCAGTGCCATCTTAGGATAATTTAGCCCTCTCTCAGAGCTCTATGATTCCTCAAAGTGAAGCAGGTTAAAATAGTCTGATCGTGGAGTGTCAGTCAACTTCATTTAGTTTATGATAAGTTTTTTAGTTTGGCTTGCAAAGGAAGTGAATCGTGCCATCTTTCTGTCCCTACTGCTGCAATTCTAAAGTCTCTTGACCACTGTGAGGAAAAGATTATAAAATCTCAGAGGACTTCCATATAAACAGGTCCTGCCCAGGACAGGAAGGATGCTATTCGAGTTCCCTCTTGGGCAAAGGGTGCAGCACAAGTTTGCTAGACTTGAGAAAATTTGTATGCAAGAAACAGATGTTATGAACTCATGGACTATAGAAAAGCTGTACCCTGAGCATGTCCTGTATTGTAAGTCGAAGAGGAAAGTTGTAGGACACAGGACTTTGTTACAACCAGGAATTATGGAATAGCTTGGTTTTGTTTTCTTTCTGACTTCGGATGCTCCCAGCATCACAACATCAAGCTGTAGTAACTCCTTAGTAACCAAAGTGAAAGACTTTTAGCAATGCAAGCCTGAAACGATCCTGCAGGTGACTGGTGAGGCTGCAGTTGCACAGGGAACAGTCGGGCTCCATTTTGGATGCCTGACTGTTGCTATTCTGAGTTGCTCTACGCTGCACGATGCTGCTTAACTTCCTGCTGTTTTCAAGTTCCTTGCACGATCAGTCCTCGGCTTTTTAAAAGCAGCTGCTCTTGTGGCGTGCTTCCTTTCTGTCTGCAGAGCACACAGCAACAAAGCCACGTTTTATTCCCTGGTGGGGGGATGTCTTTCTGTAAGTCTGTTAGAGCCCAATGCCAGGAGAAGGCACTGCTCAAGTGCTGCAAACTCACCAGTCATTTTCTCTGCTCCAAACCATAGCTCTCTGACTCCGAGACATTTTGTGTCAGAATCTGTGAGGAAGTTTGTGGAATTAAGATTGAAATGAAAAGACAAGGGAAACGATAACTAGCCTGCTTGCTTACTGATTGAAAAACGAAACAGCAACCAAATTGCCTTCTCTGCTGACTGTAAAATGCCTTTTTGATATAAGCCATTCTTGTAGTTCTCCTCTAACTGCTGCTGCTCGCTCTTTATTCAGGAACTGCTTGCTCCTACATGGGAAACACAGATGTTTGTAAAATGTAAAGTAATACATCTTGTAAACAAAAGAGAAGCTTGATTTCACCTGCCCTCCGCCCCGCCTCCTTTGATTTAACTAACCTTTTTCTTAGTACCTATGCAAGGTTAGTGTTACAATGTTCAGCTTGATACTTTGTTCTTGAGAAGAAACATATTTGTCCCCAGCTTTCCTGTCAATGTCTCAGTGTTTTACTGATTTATGCTCTTCTGATAGAGGAGGTGAGGTATGATGGAAGGATACTTTTAAAACTTCCAGCTGAGTGAGGCTGAGAGGAAAAAAGGAGTAAAAGGACGTAGAGAAGTAATTTATTTCAGTAATGCTGTGGTTTTTTGGTTCATCTCACTGCATGTCATAACAGGTTAAGTTCATGTTTGGGAAAAAAATGTGTAAAATTTCTTGGGGATTTCAAAAGCCATCATAGAGCAAACCTCAGATTTCTAGTTCCTACTGTTGTGCTACCAACAGCTGATTAACTGGGGCTCCCAGTGGAGCCCGCAGATGCTTTAGTTAATTGGCCAGAGGGACTCTGAGGGGTGGTGTGTGATGTGATGTGTATGTACCTGGTGCTCAGTCCTTGGGTTCTTGCTTGGTTTTGGTCAAGAGGCTGGTTTGAGTACAGTGCTGCTAGTACATACTAACACAGATTTGTCAGGCTTCGTTAAGTTGTTGCAAATGAAAGAGCAGTCTTCACCATAATCTTTGTTTTGCTGTTGTCTGCATGCTTTTAAGTCTGTAATAAAAACACTTATTTAGTATTTTCTTTCAGTCTCCAGAGGGTGCTGAAGGCAAGGATGCAGCAAAAGTAACTAAACAAGAGGCAAGTATATACATATATATTTAATTTGTTTTGGCATGTCATTATTTAACTGGAGATCTGCAGCCATGTGTATCAGAAGATTATGCATTTCTCTGTCACTTCTGGTGAACTGTTTTCAGTGGGAATATTGACAGTAAACCACATTTGTACCCTATCTGGCTTGATTTCATCTTGGTGTACTGAGGATTTATACAATTTACTGGTACACCAAATAATTTTGAGAAAATTTTAGGGCTTTGATAGACAAACTGGTGGATCTTGTGGCAATAGTGTAGCATGTTACTGCCTGGATCTGTTGCTCTGCCTCTAGGGGGTTGGCAGAAGAGGGTTAATGCACACACCTCAGCCAGTCTACTTCAAAACTATTCTTAGCTTAAGTGACTGATGGGAGGGTGTCTTCAATTAAGATACCAGACTCTAAACTGGAGCAGCTGACACATTTGTGTGTTTTCTTTGACTGGATTTGTTTAAAGGACACAGTACATTCTGTCAGAGAAGGTAAGAAGACAGCTGGTGATATCTTGATATCTACAATAAAGTTTGCTAGTTTGTTTTTCACAGCCTTTAATGTGAATTTAAAAAACAGGTAGAGAATGATGAGAATTTGTTTTCTTTTGTGGCAGACAAATTTAAATCAGGAACTTGAGAAGGATGGGTGAATATTTAATTGCTCTGCTTGTAAATCTTTAAACACATTTGATCAGAAAAATAGCAAGTGAACTCTTGGTGTGTTCTATAGGTTACTTGCATGTAAAGAGCACTTTTTGGTAGGGTTACCCAAGCAGGTTCTTAAAGAAACTAACTAGCATGGAAGATCTTTCAAAGAATTTCTAACATATAAACTTCAGGGAAGAGAGGAGTAGAGATTAATTTTCATAATGGAGGAGATTATAAGTGGAGTATTAAGGATTTGTGTTTGGGCTTGTGCTTGCTGAATATATTTGTTAATGATCTCTAGGAGAAGAGGTGCTAAAGAAATTACAAAGTTTACTGAAGTTTACAAAAAATTGTCAGGGTAGTCAGAAGTTAGAGAGGCTGAGAAGGCTGTTATGTCACTCTTAAGTAACTAAGGGATAAAATATCAAAAGATATTCAATATGTAGAAATGCAAATTAATACACAGGATAGGGAAAGACCCAGTGGTGGTCACCAAATGAGCTGTTAATCCAGGGAGTGATTGTAAAATCACAGTGAATAGTTACTAGAAAATGTCAGTAATTCTAAACAGAAAGTAACTAGAACAGGAAAAAATGCTGAAGGACAGAGTAAGCATCAGTGTATCACAAGGTTAATCTGTTGTGCTCTCAGATGTGGGACCAGTAAGTGAAGTTCTCCTGGTAGAGGCCATGATAGAATTAAAAGGATACTGAGTACAGTGGGACAAATAGAGGGTGTAGAGCAGCTTTAAAAAAAAGGCAAACAACCCAAACTAAAAAACCAAACAACGACACAGGTTTTCTAGGATTCTTCATCTTTTACATAATGGAGTTGTGATAAAATAATTAGTAACACAAAGAAAGGCAGTTAGGGAATTATTCTTCACGAAAGCCATAAACAAGAGGGATCTAATGAAAGTAAGAGGGAAGAAGTTAAAAGAAGACAGCAGAGGGGGAAGGTTTTGCTTTTTATTTTCTGCACAGTGCATAAACCCATTATGGAACTCATTGACACAGGATGTTATGGAAACTAAAAGTGCAAGTGAGTACTAGGTTATTAGACAGATTTGTCTAGAAAATAACCCTTGGGGACTATTTAAACACATGGTGTGTATATGATATGCAGGTTGGAAGGCTGGCAGCTTTAGACTGCCAGAAGCTGGTGCACTAGGAGAGTGCTCAGTGTTGTTCTGTCTGCTCCTTTCCATAGACTCTTTCTGTAGATGTTTGCTAGTGGGCCAGCATCAAACAAACTCTTGGGTGAGCTGCTAGTTTCTGGGTTAGTACAGCTGTTTGGAGGAGACAGAGGTTCCCAAAGCACATGAAAATGTGACCTTTGCTGACTTGGCTCTAGTTCCCTCCTTATAATCAGATAACACAAAATACATACAAACTCCAAATTAGAATTAAAATTACTCAGCTGTCAAGCATTTTTTAAGAACTTACGGTTTATGCTGACTTTCGTATGGCAAACAAGTCATGGAACAGGAACAGTTGGGAGGTAGGGGAGAAAATTATGCCTTACCTAATTCAACATATTATCCTTTAAAAAGTAGATGCTAGCAAAACATTTCAGTTCCTAAATGTTAAGGGATAGAAATAATTGGTTAAGAAAGCAGATTTGTAAAAGATGATACCTTGAGTTAGGAGTTCTTTGATTACCTGACCAACTAAAATTCTTTGTTTATCCTGTTGTAAAATAAGGCTAGGCTGCTTATTAAGCAGTTGATATGCTAAATTGCCAAGAAAAGAGAGGCTTATCTTTTTGCTGTTAATGATGCATAAATATTTCATAGCTGAAAGTATCTTTAGGTATTTTTTGACTTTTGTTTTGCTGGATGCAGATTTGAACTATTCACTACTGCATTCCACTAAGAATTCTTAAATGGCTCCAATGAACACAAATTACTGCATTCTTCAGATATTAACAAGAGCTTTTTCCTGTTGCAGGATGTGCAGAGCCATGTTTTTTCAGGTCAACTTAAATGCCTAATATATATTTAAGAAGTATTTTTGATTCTCTTTTTAAACTGAGTTATGTTGGATAATTGTTGCAGTTTAGTTCTCCCTTTATTTTGGCCACAGGTGTAATTCTAGTTTTATGATATAGACGAGACTTTAACTCAGTTTATTAACCCTGCTGTGTAATTGGATGAATCTGTTTTAATTAATACAAAAATATTGTGAACAAACTGACAAGTTAACAACTATTTTTAAGACTTCAGTAATAAATTTATGACAAAGAGCAGGATGAAAAAACATTTACCAGGAAAAGTGTGTTGAAGTGATAAAGAAAGCTGGAGAAAAGCAGAATATCTGGCTCAAGTATTTCCTTTAGAGATTTGTGTTTAAATAGAAGAAATAATTTCTCCCTCTCATCCTGCAGCTGTCTCTGTGCACCTGGACTCTCAGAGCAAGTGTGTGGAGAACTGAGGAAGTGGAAGGACTTAGTTTCATGTTTTGAAATTTTAGCACACTGATATCCTCTAGAGAAGAATGTTAACTTTATTCAGCTGTTAATCAGATGGTATTTGTACCCACTATTGCAAGTAACATCTGCTAGATTCTAAAAACATAATTCTAAGTAGATATGGAAAAGGTTCAGAGTCCTTTGCACAGGTAGTCAAGCTTGCTGGATTTGTGAACCTTTCATAGAGCAGGAAGGGACTCAGAAGTACTTGTAAAAGTGTGTGTCTGAGGTATTTAGCTGTGTGGAGATTTAGATGTCCTAATTCCTGAACAACTTTTATTTCTAACATTCACATCACTTTGTGCCTTTAAAATTTTGAGTGTCCAAGGTGAGGAAGATGTGAATTGTGTTTGGCAATAGACACATATTTTGGTAGATGCATATTTTATGCTGGCCTGTGAAATAACTGATACTATGTTGCTTTGGATACTTTTTCCTGTGAGCCTATAAAAATGTTCTCTTTTTTTCTTTTTTTTTTCTCTGTAGCCCACAAGACGATCAGCAAGACTGTCAGCTGTAAGTATGTATAGTACCTCTTGGTATATTCTTTTCTAAGCACATATGGTTTCTCAGACAGAACAGGTTTTTTATATTTTACTTGATTCAATTTTTATTCTTGCTGAGGGGTATTTAAGAACTCTAGCAACGAAGTTATCTGCGTTTTCTTGATTTCAGGTTTTCAGGTTGTTCTGACAAAAGATATATTTGCCCACTTCAGTGCAACACTGTCTGTTAGGTGCAGTATTGACTTTGTATCATTTTGCAGGCTGATGTTAGTTGTGGAAATGCAGCTACTTCTCTGGAAAGGAGAAGGAGCTGTGTTTCAAGGACTTCATTTGATGCCTCTGCTAGTACTTGGTTTTAGTGCCTCTTCTCTGTTAGAACGTAGCTGACGGGGTTTTTTTAATAGTCACTACAAATCTCTGTGTTTTACTCACAGAATGACCCCCAAATTCCTTTCACTTCTAGATGAGTGAACTAATGCAAACAGGTGTGTACAGAGATGAGGTGTGTTTGTGCGTTAAGGTTTTTCAGGCTTTTTCTGGCTGCATACTATTGAGCAGGAAGTAAGGGAAGGTGTAGGGTGGGGGGGAAGCAGGCTGTGGAGGAGGCTGACTGGCTGCTGGTAATGTGTCTAAAATGTTGTGCAACTCAAAATGTTTTATAGAAACCTGCTCCACCAAAACCTGAACCCAAACCAAGGAAAACAGCAAAGGTAAATTTTCTTTTTAGTTATCATTGTTTTAGCCAACAGTAAGCAAGTGTACTCCTTCTTTATGTTGCAAACAGTTCAATTCACAGCATTTTTTTTATTTTTNTATTCTTTCTGTTCCACCCCTTCCTGGCCTCATTACTGGCCCAAAGAAAATGTCTTGCCTGTTTGATATGCAGACCATGTTAGTTTGTAGTGAATCGCTAGTTTAAGAAGAATTTTTACCTTTACTACACCTTTCCTGAAAAGTACAGGCTTGGTTGAGTAAACCCTACCTGAGACCTAGCAATTTCTACAAAAGCATTTGAGATTACTCTGTGTCGTTCTGTTTCCTTGTCTAGAGGTGCAGTACTTCATTTTGTACTGAGAAACTCTTATCTCTTCTTCAAGCCTGGCTGTTGCTGAGAATGCACAATTATAATTAAAGGTGAAATTAAATATATTTAAATTGAATGGTTTGGGTTTTCTGGGCCAGTTACAGTCAAATTAAAATCTTATTAGTGTTTGAAATATCTTTTCAGGATTTCTGCATATAAATCATGTACTTCAGAAACTGTAGATTTATTTGCACCTAAGGGGAATGTTGAATAAGAGCAATTGCTTTATTGGGAAAAAAAGCCCCCATACTGGACACTGAGTCTAGCACTTCTCACACTTCCATTTTTCAAGTCTTTTTATTGTCATCTCAGTTGGGCAAGTGCCAGGGTACAAAATCCACATGTGAAAGTAAAACTCTGACTTTAAAAACTGCGTGATTTATCAATGAAATTACCAGTAAAGTCTTGCTGAGCCCATCCTGCTCCCTTTTTAAAAGTAGTATTAATAAAGAAGGGAATGTGATAGCTTCTATAGCTTCACCTACCTGTGGGATGAGCTCGGTGTTATGGACTCAGTCTAAGTTGCATGAGAGACATTTGAAACTTATTTCAGGTGACTCAAATCCTTTATGACATTGTTGTAAGTAACTTTTTATTACAGTAATCTTTTTTTTCCCCAAACCCTAACTGGATCACATTTGAAGGAGTATATTAATCTTGGCCTCCTAAACAGAAAACAGCAAGTGTGTACTCTGAACTTGCTAGTAAACAATGAAAGATGGTACAGACTTGAGATAATTTTTATTGTCAAAAGCTTGCATGTTATGAATTTACTAAGTCAACTCCTTAGTTTGTTCTTTCATAGGTAAAGAGTTAGTACTATGCTCATACCACCAGTAAGCAGCTGCTACATAACATTGAAGCTGCGGGGTGAAAGGAGTAATTCAGGCTGCCCTGGAACTGGGATTACTGGTGCTCTCAACCTCGCTGTCCCACTCCTCTATGGGGATCAGCGGGTAAAGGTAGTAAATGAAGAAAGGCACACCTTAATATCCCTGTTCACAGCTATTATTGCCATTTTGCATGGAGAATTTAGAGCAAATGATTGCATGAAAGATATCCAGTGTTTATCAGAACTACTTTAAATAGTAATGTAAAATAGTAAATGTAATACCATTTAAATTTTTATCCAGTTGCACTTTAGATGTCTCTGCTGACCTTTAGATCACAAACATAAATAAATACACAGAGAAAGGATTTGTAAAAAAATAGTAGACTTCAACACAGGAATTAAGAGCAAATCTCAAGATAAAACTGAGGCTGTTAGAATAGTTCCTTTTGATAAATTCTCTGCTTCTGTGTTGCTGCAGATGGAATTTTATCATATTTGCCTCCCTGATATGTTGGCTGGTTCTTTCATTGACATGGAACGACCATCACAGATGTTATCAAAGTAACAAAAGGACAGCCAACAAAAAAGCTTAATTTTTAAAATCTAATTTAATATTTTATGTTAATTCAAAATGTAGTGCTGTAGTTACACAAAGTGTGGTGTTTGTGCTTGGCTGAATAAGCTTTCAGTGTACTGTAATTGGATTTGTTCACACAGATATCCTGTATATACCTCATAGGTCAGCTCTACCAGAGTAGTCTGATGTGGTTTTGTATCCCTGAAAAAATTAGCAGAAACACTAAAGAAGCACACACCACCATTTTCTAGAAATGTTGACTCTCTATATAGCTTATGTGGATTTACAGTTTCCAGGTTGCCTTTAGATGGTTTTCTGTTTCAGTTCAGCATATGCAGTTTGCCAAGACTTGTTGTTTAGTTCATGTGAAAGTTTTTTTGATAAAGATGCAGGGTTCTGGCTACTCGTACAACATCTACGGCCATGTTTTTAATCTTCTGTCAGAAGGAACCTGGGACAAAGGCCAGCAAAGGTGCTAAAGGGAAGAAGGATGAAAAGCAAGAAGCTGCAAAGGAAGGTACTACACCATCTGAAAATGGTGAAAATAAAGCTGAAGAGGTACTTTCCACACATACCTCCTGCTGATTGAATCAGTGTTTTTTAATTATTCAGCCTTTCAGACATTGTTAGCATGTTCATAATGTTTCTTTTTATTGCCCATAATGTTATTGCAGATTCGCATCTCGCTCAACTGTTAGTGTTTCAACATCCAGAGGTGCCCCACCCAGCACACTGTCAGTAAAAGGGCAGATTGAAACAGTGAAAGTTAAGGGTGCGGTAGAGCATTCAGCATGTGTGCAGTGCGTAGAAACAGGTGGTAGTGTGGTGCTTTTCAGTGTGAACGATGGAAGCTGACAGGTAAGGCTTGTATTGCTTTTGGAAGGCTGGGGCCAATGAGCTGAGAAGAGTGTGTGACTGTACCTGTTCTGGTTGTGTAAATGTCCTATGGACACAGGCTTGGAACTGAGCTGTTGCAAGAAATCAAAGGAGTGAGGATAGCTTGGGTATTTAGGTACATAATAGCACTTCACTGTAGTAATTTAATTTCTTTCTTTCTTCTCCACAGGCTCAGAAAACTGAAACTGTAGGTGACAAGAATGAATGAAATACCATGAAAATTTTGGGTTGATTTTATGTACCTCTTGGACAACTTTTAAAAGATATTTTTATCAAGTATTTTGTAAATGCTAATTTTTTTAGGACTATGATAGTTGACATATTAAACTGTATATGAACATTTCCCTTCTCATAACAGTGCTTTTAGAAATTCCCATTGTTGCCAAGTAATATAAATATCAACTTAATATTGCAAGGTATGTGTAAAATTGGATCAGCATTCCATACACTTGCTTTAAGAAATTATGTCTTGTGCATATGGTGATGTTTTTACTGTGTGTATTTGAATTTTTCATGCAGTTTTTCTAGAGCAATAATCAGTGGTGCTTTTGTACTTAGGTTTTATGTGATTTTAATGAAACATGGATAGATGTGGCCACCTGCTGACTATTTTGGGTTCTTTTAATGGATTAAAATAAAAGGTCTCCTTGCCTGCAAAACTAAAGACTCCTAATGTTTTCTCTAAGTCTGAGGAATGCCTTACTCATCTCTTTGACTGTTACAAGGAAGACTAAATGATTTAGTAACAGTTGTTTTGCATGCAGTGTGTTTGGCTTTTTTTTTGCTGATGTCTGATGAAAAACTGCCCACACAGGAGTAGCAAACTGGGATTTTCAGTGGCCTACAACTTAAGGGACTTACAGATAAATTCTTCATAGATACATTCATCAGATACACTGTCATGGGGTGAGTAGAGTTGCCATATTCTGTCAGGATATTGTGTCTTCAATGAGCTATCAGTACAGAACAAATTGTTTGATTGATAGAGACCTACAGTAATTCAAAAGTAGCTTTGTTTCTCCCCCACTCTCTTTTTGTTAATGTGCATTGTAGTCTGTGGAAACCTTTCTTTCCATCTGTAGCCTCAAATTTAATATAAATAGTAATAACTGTTCTGCTTCAGCTGAGGACAGTTGTTAATACATTGAAATCGCTGTTAAACAGTGCTGTACATCTGGTACCTGGTAGAAATGAAACAATAAAAGTTGTTTTTGAGGTGATTGTGGTGGTATGGTAGATTAGCTAATGGTTTTTTAGTGTCCATGTGTTAACTCCACAGCTCATTCTAAGTACCTCTTATGATTTTTCTCCTTCCCGTTTCTCTAGGGGTCCTGGTGTTTCTGTTGTTACTTCTGGGATGGGAGGGGTGAAAGAAAAGATGATCCCTGTTCTTCAGTAGCATTGATTTGTATTGCTCAAGTGGTATCCATTATGTCTGAGGATACCTTTTGCATGCTTAAGTCAATAAATAAATGACTGTTGCCTGACCTAGCTTTCTATTTATTCTTCGGGAAGAAATCTCTAGTTGCCTTTTTTAATTAAAACCAAAAAGAAGCCAAGCATATCTGCACTCAAAATTTGAAGCTTGATTGCCAAAACTCTCTCTGCTAGCTGAAATAGGAGTTAAGACCTGCATTGATATAAATGTCATTTACACTTTTTTGATAGGCTTGCTTACACCCACAGAGGAGGAGGCTGTTCTTTGCAGCACGAACTTAGTTTTGTAAGAAAATTTAAAGTAGTTCTCTGTTTTTGGTGATGGAAGAGAGAGGGCTGTAACAAAAACTGTAGACAATGAGAAGGGAAGTCCTGAGTGTTACCTGGTGACAGGTGTTTGGTAATCCTGCACAGTACTGCTGATTTGCTTTCTGATGGATGCTGTTTTAAGTCTATTAGAAACTATGGTTGTGGAAGTTAAACATCTGAACTTCCTTGCAGAATCATCAAAGTGCTGTTTCTAAGCATTTTTTCAATTTATCAGTTTCTTGTTCCTCTGTGTGTGTATATACTCTGATCATTTTGTGTGGAGAACCAAGATATTAGTTTCCTAATCCTATCTAGACACCTGGAGCTCTTGAAATTACCCTTTTAACTCAGATTTTAACTTAGGCATGAGCATCAGAAGACACATTTAAGGAGAGCTCTTTTACTAAATGCCTAAAAGGTGGGCAAAAGTTTGGTCCTTAAACTAATTGCACAATATCTTGACCTAGTAATTTAGGCACAAAATTCTTCTGTTGTCCCAACCAGATTAGGAGATTCAGCTCAGTGCCAGAATTCCATTGGAAGCATTTAACAAAAGATCCACTTGGCTAAAGTGCAAGTGAGACATACTACCACGCTGATTCACTTAACATTTCTGATTTTTCAAAAGTGCTTTGTAAATGTCATGCTTACCTATATTTTTTCTCTACGTGTCAAGTTCTCAGAGAAATCTTCAAAGCACTGTATCAAATTCTAGAATATGTTTTTAAAATTAGAATGGTCACACATTGAGACATATGTAGCAGGAGTCTTTGTGGGCAGGTGGTGATCTGCAGAGCACCATCAGGAAGTATGTAAGTATTTTAGTTTTGAAGTGGCAGTTGGAAGTGCCAGGTGTCACATCTCTGCCATAAGGAAACTTGTATCATCAGTATTTAATGACTGACTGCTTCACACTTGAACACAAGGTTTGGATGGATCCCTGAAAGCAGTATTTGTCCTTTATGGGATGTAACAGATGGGTAATTCAAGGTACATTTAAAGAAATGGGAAGGTGTCCAGGTTTCAGCCAAGGACAGGGTTAATGTTTGGCAGTAGGTGTGAGTGGGCGGAGCCTGGAGCTGTGTGGGCATGACCAAGACCCAATTATTATTCAATACCATTTTACATCATCCCAGGGTTGGGGAAAAGGGACTCTGTCTCTTCCAAGGAGAAGCATGTCTCTTTCCAGCCGTGAGCTTAGGGTTCGTCAGTCATTGTTTCCTTGTCTCAGGGCTTGGTGAGCATTTTGTGTATAAATCACCCACTCTGGGTACACTTGTCATTAGTATTGTTGCTGTTGCTGTTTGTTTTCTTATCTCATTGGTGTTTTCAGTAAGTTGTTCTTATCTCAACCTGTGATTTTCACCTTTTGTGCCTCCAATTTTCAACTCCATCCCTAGAGCCAGAAGGAAGAGGGGAAGTGAGGGGAATGAGCAAGTGGCATCTGGCTTGGGAGAGTCTCAGTGGGGGCACTGAATTGGCCAATACCATTCCTAAACCAGACAGAAGGATAGACAAATTTTTAAGTTTAAAGAAAGCAGGTGCATCAGAAACAAGTTTTATATAATTCCTTGACTGACCTTGGGATAATTGCCTATGTCAGCACAAGGTTACGCCTGGTTTTTTGTCTGTTCAAATGGCAAAGGCAGCTTTTTCTGAAGGGAGAACTGCAGATAAAATGCAACCAATTAAAAGGAATGCTAATGGAAGATTAACCCTTGTGCTAAACAGCAGTGAAAAGTTGTTTTGGTGCATCTTGCTCAACTCTTAAAAGTTTGAGAGTTATTTGGTCTGTTGATAACAGCAAAAAGAAAAAATAGGGAAAGGGAAAAGGACTAGCAAGAAAATAAAGATCCCTTATTGAAATAAATAACATGCAGGTTAAATTTCTAGTGGAATTGGTAAAGATTTTTTGTTGTTTTTTGGGGGGGAGGGGTTGTGGTTTTTTGTGGGGGTTTTTTTTGTTTGTTTGTTTTAGTTTGGGGTTTTTTGTATACTCAGTTATATGATTTTTTTTTGTAGTAGTTCGAGAGGGGAAAGATTAAATCACTTAGATGTTCAAGGGAGTATATGGCTTAAAGTCAAAGCAGTCTTTCAACCGAAGGTATGTTTCACAATACCAAGCCTCAACAGCCAAAGATTGATTAAATTTCTCCTGAAATTATACAAAATTTATATAACCCTGGAGAGATTATGAACTGAGAAACAAGTGGCTGTTCTGTATTCTGCAGAGGTAAGGTGTCATCAAATGAGAAAGGGCAAAACAATCTGAAATGGGAGTCTGTCTCTTCTAAATAAATTGCTTTTGACCTGGCTGTGTTATTGGACCTGTACCTTCACTTGTATCATTGTACCTGCAATAGTGCTGGGCCACTGGCTGGTATCAGATTTAAAGTAATGATTTAGCCCGCAATATCCATTTAAATTAAATAAGACAGTAAACTTCTATATGTGAATTAAAGCACTAAAAATACAGGAGAGTGTCTATAAACAACTCCAGTATAGCATGAACTCTGTCACCCTCCTGGCTTAAGGTTTGTTATCTTTCTTTTATTTGTAGGAAAATGTGAAGAATACTTTCAGAGTCAGTTAAATTGCTGCATACATAATAGTCAGGAGTGGCACTAAAATGTTCAGTGCCATTATTTTTGATAAACAAGAATTTTCCTGTTCTCTTTAATATACATACCTTTTGCTTTATTTTATAACTGAACTTAACATAAAGCTGTTACTTACCTAGCTATAGCCAAATTGGCTTGCCAGATTGCCAGCAACTGCCTTCTAGAATATCCAGTTCTGCATTTATAATAGATCAGAATTAAATAGCTAATGGTTTTCCCATAGAAAATAGACTGTATAAGAAATAAACTGTTTTGATACATTATGCCCTTCATGATGACAGGCACTAACAGGTGTTTGACTAATACAGCAAAATACCCTCACAAGCACCTTCAAAGTGGCTATAAATGAGTTCCGGTGCAAAATGACTTAGCTAACGCTAGATTTTAAGCTTGTCTATTGATACTAATCATAATATGAATGGAAAATCATATTTGCATACCTGCTAAGATAAGGATAAAGCTAGTAAGTCAAATTCATGCTCAAAAAATAAACTTGACTACGTGAGGCCATTGTGCTCAATTTTGGTACTGCATTTATGTTACAGTAGTATAACTTGTAGGAATTCTTTTATCACTGTTCCCATTCTCATTCAGAAATAAATTTCAGACTTGGAGCCCATAAAAACTGAATTTATACGAGACAATTTCAGGTACTAAGCTGTTTGATATGAATCTTCCAATAATGAACGATTTAATGGAAAGCAATATAATTTAAGATGACAATGCAGTGACTGGAATGAGTGATCTTGTCAAAGTCCTCAGTCTGTTTCTAAAATGACTATAAAATGTTACTGTATTTTGTACTCCTTACAAAATAAAGGTGGTAGAACAAGAACTTTTGCCCCATTGTGAGACAAAGCTGGAAGGCCATTCTAAGCTTTCATAATAATAATGATAGTAATAATAATAAAAATAATGGATCTAATTTCTAAAAACCAAACCAATAGCTTCCTAGTTTCTGATGTCATATATATATAGGTGTATGTCAGGCATATTCTGTAAGAAGTTTGAAGATGTGAACTCTTAACACAAAGGGGTTTATAACTTGGAGATGAAGCATGTGATTTATGTATGTCAGGTGCATCTAGAATAATTGAGAGTAAGAAAGGAGCAGTGGTACAGGAGAATTTTTGTAATTCTGTTCACAGTCATCTTACAGATGGCTGCACATTATTCCCAAGAGGGAGGAGTGCTGCTACTGCAGCAGCTGGGGGTCATCCCAGAATAAGGTTGGAAGAAAGTTCCCTGGTGGCTGAGTGCAGGGGCAGTGTGTGAATATTCTGCAGTGGTTGCACAGCAGTGATGCTTTGTGTAAGACAGTCTGGGTGGGCAGGGGGCTGAGCTGGGAATGGCAGGAGGGGGGAA
>VYZT01032974.1:117878-275510 GCA_013400735.1 Pomatostomus ruficeps | reverse complement strand
CCTTTTTCTTTCTTTCTCCTTCCTTTCAATATTTGTTACCCCGATCTTACAATAAAAGATTCCCTATAAATTAACAATATAAAATACTTAATTGATACACCTCTCTACATTTTCTGGCAGGAGCTGTACTGTTTTCTAGCAGGACCATCTTCTCTGTGGCTGGAAACCTTGTCAGAACCAGGGCTGTTGCCTGTGCTATGAAACAGCATAGCTAATGCCATGAAACAGTCAGAGAGTCAGCATGTGGTCTGGCTGCCTTCTCCTGACAGGGCATGTGCCAAAAAAACCATAAAAAATAAAAAAAATATGCAAGATTTTATGTATGTGAGTAAGTACTATTCCACGGGGTTCTACCATATGTGTTGTTCCAAGGAATATTCAAATGAAAAACATGCGGGTTTGGCTCATCTGAGGACCCTGAAGGTCCAAAAAATAAGCAGCATTTCTCAACTGTTCTAGATTCAAAGATATTTAAATAGGGTGTGTGGAAGTTTTAGATAGACTTCAATGAAAAATATTGTTAGAGCACTTGTATTGTTTTGCACTTAATCTTACTTTTAGAATGGAAAGTTTTCTGGTTTTTTTTTCTCTAAAGTAGAAATGAAACTTTACGTAGAAGTACTTATGCTTTGCACAACCATATCCTTCTGCAAGCTTTTTGTGTTGAACTGGGGTCAAATTTCCTATGCCAATAATGAGATAAATATTCAGATTGTGCAGTAAAGTTGATGATCAGTAACAGCTGGTTTTGGTAAACAAGTGAAGACTTCAGAAAATGTTTCAGAATAGTTTCAGATCACATTTAAGAATGCTTAAACCAATTTTTTGTAAAAAAGCCCTACTAACAAGTGAGGAATATTTCAGCAAACAACATACAGTCTTGTAAATGGAAATTAAATGCCACAGAATTTTGACTTGAATCTAAACCCCTTTATATCATTCAGTAAAGGTTTGATATTGGCTCCTCTTGCAGTCTATAGGCAGATATAAGCTCAGGGAAGACTGACAGGCATTTACTTCATTAGTGCTCCCACATGTGCTTCTCACTGCTAAATTTCAAAAATTTAAAGTTTACAGACCACTCAGACCTTAAATTCTTATTAGAATAGATTAGAATCTATGCTGAAAAGAAATTGGTTTTCTCCCATGTAATCTTCTCTTCATACTTACATTTACATTATATTTTATCCTTCTTCCAGGCCAACAAATACACGTTAAGTTTTTGGGGTCACATTATTCAACATTTTATTCTGTAAAAATTAAACTTTTTGTTCTAAGAGAAATACCAGTGCTGTTTCTGTAAGTCTAACTTCACAGCCTGCCCCCTGCCCCAACTTAAAGGGGTGTTAAGACATTTTAAGAGTAAAGAAATAAATATTAATTCTCTTTCCATCCCTTAGTTTGCTGCAGTTTGTAGGATTAAAGAGGCGAGCAGCAGAAGGCTTACAGGCCTTTCCGAAAGAGGAGCAGAGGGGTTGCAGGCAAAAACCCCTTTGGAGATTGGAAAATGTCAAGTACCTTTTAAAAACAACCTAATTAAAGGTTATTTGACTGAAAATGGTGATAAAACACCTCATGTACAGTATGTGAGGGTGCTAGTTTTGACATTAAAGATACAAAACAAATTCAAAATACCATGAAAATTGTAGGGCTTTGTAAACTGTTAATAGAATGACATTTTCTTTCCTCTTCCTGGGACTGTCAGAGTGTGACTTCTAAAACTCCTGTTACTGCCTTGGAGTCTTTGCAAACACAGCCACCCCATGGGATCTCTTCTGAGGAGATTTCTTGGATATGAAAATGATGTTTTCTTTAGAATCAATCCCATGGCAGCCCTGAAGGTATTTTTGGTTAGTTTTCATCAGAAACAGGAGACTTAAAAAGCAAGAAACAACACTTAGAATTCATCTTCTAAAAGTGACATGATTTCGAGCTTCCAGTGAGGAATTAGCCTCAGGAGGGGATGGAATTGGTGCAATATTTTCTTGCTTGGGCCACCCTTAGCTGGCTGCTCAAGGGGGCCCAAGCAGGTTCATGTCAGGAGGAGCTGCTGATGCTCCAGCTGCATCAACTTCAGCCAGCTCATGACATCACACTGCAACCCCCATGCAGCCACGTGCTGCCTCTGTTGGATGCCAATTAGAGAGTCTTGGTCTAATTCTTGGTGCACAGCAAATTAATTAGTTAATTGGGACTTAAATAAAGTCTAAGAAAAATTTAAAAAATGAGCAGCCTGTGCATTGATCTGGAGTTTGCTCTTCTGTAATAAGACAACACACATTTCCAGTTCTGGAAAGGGGGGAACGCCCTCCACTGCTAAGTACTGTATCAGTGCAGTGAAATGCAGGTGCTTGAAATATTCTGGAGTATTTCAGAATGAATTATCAAAAATTTCCAAAGGCAACAGAAATTGTGTAGAAGCAGCTAGGGCTGTAATGGACGTGTTTTGGGCAGTCCTGTGTCACTGCTGAGTGGCTGTCCAGGGAGGCAAAACTGAAGGCAAATTTCTTAAGATGACTAAAAACAACATATATATGATCATTAATAAGCTATTAATTAGAGAGGTGCCTGTGTTTAAAGCATCAACAGATACTGCAGAACTAGGCCCTGGAATGTCTGCTTGTGCCTGAGGTGGCACAGACGGGCTGAGCCAGAGGCAGAGGAAACGGCAGGCACAAAAATCCCTCCATATGCAAATAATGCATTAGTTTTCCATGAGGAATTTGTGGGGAATTAGCATCCAGGTCACCAAACTGCATGTTTTTGTCCCAGGCTGATCTGCTGGGGAAAGCAAGGTAGCTGGCACCGGTGCCACCCCTGTGCTGCTCTGCGAATGGCTGTCGTTAGTGATTAGAACTTTCATGTCTTTAATTACTGGGATGCTTTAATTCAGTCTGATACAAAATGAACTTAAGGCTCTGTGGATTCTCATTTGTGCTTTTTTTAAAAGCAGGGTTTCATAACAGAGCCTGAAATTTGGTCCACTCTGAACTTTCTGGAAGTTGCCGGCTGTCAGTGAGTTTAGGACCAGTTTTGACCAAGACAGTTTATGGCTTTCTGGTAAACCACATGAAAATTTGAGGATTTGGAGGCATTCCCTCATACTCATTATTTCATGTCTGAAGGGAAAGCTTAGGGTATTAAATTTTCAGGTCACTGGGGTTTTTTTTTTTTTTGAGTCCAATTCAGTAAATGCTTTTGTCCACAAGGGCTCTCCAAAACAGACATTATCTACATCCTAAAGAACGAAAAAAAAAAAAAAGGCATATGAAGAGGAAAGTGATTTATGAACCTTGTAAGTAAGCACTAATTTATTTGCACATTTGTAATGCATCTAAACAACAAGATTTTCCTAAATGCACTTGAATGGGATTATCATGTAGGCCAAGTAATGCAAAACAACAATCTGATTATCTTCCTTTTGTCTTGTGGCATTCATTTTGTGTTGATCCAACACAAAAATAGGAGCCAGATAAAAAGCAGCACTGAGCTAAGTGACTAAGGTAACTCATTCTCTTGGTTAAGCATTTCAAGAGAGAAAAAAGTGTTTATCTGCAGTCAAAGCTGCAACTGCCTGTAAATGGCTTAAAGAGATGCCCTTGGTGAAAGCCTTAGAAGCATGTGCTTAATTTTACTTAAAATATGGACGGTTTGCTTTGAAGTGCAAAGAACATATAGCTTAGAAGTAATTTTAGAACAATATAATTAAAAGTGTCCATATATTCTTTATTTGGCTGTGATCAACAATGATATTATAGTCAGATCCCTATTGCATTTGCCAAGAGAAACAGTAATGGATGGGATTACTGAAAAATGTCAAAAATGTATGTACAAATTACTAAGGGTATTTTTAGTGCTTTCCTTTGAGGGTCTTGCTTCAGGAGGGAAATCTGGGCTTCCACAGGTACTTGAGAAGAGTGAGAAATCAAAATTATGATTGGAGTGAGGGACTACCTTCAGCTACCAAGGGGTTTATTATGAAAAAAAGGGTTTTCTCAGAACTTTTGCTATCCTTTGAGAGCTTATTAGGGAGAAGCATTCAGTTGCCACCCAGAGACTTGAGGACCATTCCCTGCAGTGTGGGCTACGTCCCTGCTGAGCCCCAGGTTCTCCTCAAAGGGTCTGTCTCTCTGGGCTCTCAGTTTGCCCCAGTGAAGCATTTCCTCACCTTCTGAGTGCTCCCGAAGTTGAAGCCCAAAGAGAAGTAAACCAGACAATAAATAGTGCAGGGGACAATCCTTAAATAATTGTGTGCCACCAAAGACCTGTTTCAGGATAACTAACTGGGATTACCAACACATGGGATTTTTATTCTCTGCATTTGTAAGTCAGCACCTTACAGGAATTCACACAACACCTTCTGAAACCTAAATGTACGAAAACTGGCTGGCACTGCAGCTTTTGTTCCTGTCAGCAGCAGCAGCAGCAGCAGCAGCAGAAGCAGGAGAGCATGAAAAATGTGGTCTCTGAACGTTTTGAGGTGAGACAAAGTGGGAGAAGGGGTGCCAAACCTCAGGCATAGATAAACTATTTCTACAGGGGTCAGCTGACAGGCTGGCACCACAGTGTGTTATAAATCATCCTGCCTGGAAGGTAGCTGCTGGTTTCAGCTGCTTCTGGTGAAAGCAAAAAGTGCAAGTTGCCTTACCATGTGCAAATAAGCTTTCATCCTGGAATGGATGAACAATACAGTACAATTTAGTTTCCTATTTTTAATCTGTTCCTTTGATATTATGCCAGAATCTACTGGAAAAGGAAACATAAATCTCTACACTCTAACATATAGCCAAATAGGATTTTTGAATATGTAAATTGTAAACCCAGGTGGAACTGGAAGCTCATTAGCTCAGTAAAAGGTTGTTTTCAAGAAATGTTTTATAGACTCTGACCACTAATCTTATCACCAGGTTACACTTGGTACATCTATCAGTGGAAGTTAAGAAGGCTGAAGAGGAGAATGTGCCTTCGGTTGACAAGAGCAACACTGCACTGAGAAAAGAGAAAGTGCAGTTTATAAACAGCTGCTGCTTACGAGGCAGAGAGGAAGAAAACTTCAGTATGTTCAATTAAAATCAGCTGAAACCCTTTGAGGAGAGCTGTCAGGTCTCCCCAGCAGGCTGGCCAGCCTTCCTCTGGTGCAAGCTCTTTTCCATACGGCCCTTTCTGTTCCTTGCTGGGACAAATCAGCACGGTGGTGCTGGAGGGAAGATTTGCTGCCTCTCTGATCTGTGCCAACTATTTTTACATTCTGAGAAGGGATGAGTAAAACCACCCAACTTAAATTTCCTACAATCTTCATTATTTTATCTGTCTTCACTTTTTCAAAACCATATATTCACATTATCCTGCAGTGTCATACTTGTAATGCTTGGAGGCTCACCCAGTCCCCTCTCCTGTAGACAGCAGGCTTTGAAACGTGTTTAATTACTTGTGTGTAATGCCTGGTGAGCTGGGTCGGGCTGCAGCACAGAGGGAGTGCAAATGCTCAGGTTAGTGTGAGCACCAAGAGCGATGCACAGAGCCCTGGCCCGGCTCCTCTGACCTCACACCAGTCAGCTCAAATTCGGGTGTGCTTTAGCCCCCAGGCTTCACCCCAGACCCCTGGCCCTGCTCCTTTGACCTCACACCAGTCAGCTCAAATTCGGGTCTGCTTTAGCCCCCAACCTCCACCCTCACCTCTTGTGAGGGGTAGGAGTGGATGTGCTGGTGAGACACAAGCAAAGGAGTTTGCTGCAAGAGCAGCCTGTTAACCCCGAGATAAAAATAGTGTCTGTACTGTATGTCATCTAAAGTGAAACTGGTGAACATCCCTGGTCCAAGATGTTTAATTTTATCTCCGTTGTACAGTAGTCTGTGCCCTCCAAGTCACGTTAATACACCGTGAAAGCTTTAATTTTGATGCCACCAGCCAGACTTCTCTCCTAAGGGCTGGGTTCCTAGGCTGTGCTGTGAAGAAAAAGAGAGGAAGAAAGAAAAAGAGGTTTAAAACACTTTTTTTAGGACTGCTATCCTGTGAAACTTTAAGGGATTATAAACCATATCAGTAGCTACTGAAATCTTTAGTCACGAGTATTTTTTACAGAAAATGTCAGAAAAACATCACAGAATGTGCTAACTGTAACTTGCTTTTACCGCCTGATCCTGAGTGTACGTGCAAGTGTTAAAAAATGAGTATTTTAAAAGAAAACTTGGCAGCAGAATATCCAGCATTTTGAGGAGAAAATGTGTATTTCTTTTGATGTGGATCATGTGTTAGCAGGGAGGGATAATCAGAAAGTACCATAGCCACTCAATATAATATCGTACATAATTCTATTATAAATAATTCTTGGCAGATATGACTGATTTAACACACTTTGGCATTACCTGTTGGTGCTGTGGGATATGCTGGCAGCTGTAATTTCAGATCCTTAATGTTTATTATGTTACTGTCTCTTTTGGTATTATTAAATCTTGCCTGGTTGTTTCAAAAATTCTCCATTCTTTTTTATTCCCATATACTATCCCTGTTAGACACAGTTTATTAAAAACTCACATCGTATTGCATGTTAAATGATAAAGCATGTGTAGTTTTGCTAAAAGTCATGGCAGTAATTGTGTCTAGTGCTTCAGATCCCTTGCCAAGCAGGGGTGTGATCACGGTGAGGATATAAAAGTCTGCTATCTTCGTGTTAGAAGAGCATTCAAAAGTCATTTGGGCGAAACACTTAGCAGAGAGCACAACCCATTGTACAGGTGAGCACTCCGTAAAAGCTCTCTCTATGTGTAAGCTGAGACACTAAAGAAACACTCGAGAAAAGCTTGAATTATTTATATCCACATGTTACCCGTTAAAAGCACCTTAAGATCACTCCAAAACACTCCTGTCAGCACACAGTAATCTCAGAAACGGGAGGAGATGAAAGACACACTGCTTGGGAGAGGCTTTGCGGAGTGGAAGCGCAGATAACTACTGCTTAAATGGGCCAGCACTGTCTGTCTCTGGTTCTCTAGACACTGTGATAGGACTGAGACATTTATTTCAATTTTGCAAAGAGTTTTGCCTTCAAATCCTCAGGCCATGATCAGCCCATGACACTGTCCAGCTTTGATCCACACAGGAAACTTGGGTGCACGTGGAAAGGGGCTCAGCTGTGCAGTCACCCCAAACCTTTCCTCCTGGCTGGACAAGCTCAGGGAGAGTCAGCGTCCTTGCCCCAAATGGCTGTGAAAGGATCGGGATCCTCTCCCAGCTTCTTCCAAGAGAGAGAGGACCGGCAGCATCGGAGATCCTGAAAGAATAGACTTCACTGCCTGACAGCCGTGGCACGGGCAGCCTCTTGTTCCCTTGTTCCATTTTCAGTCCTGCCTCCTCACGCTGTGACTTAAAACAATTCTCTGAAAAATGTGAAAAACCCCTGCAGTTTTACTCCCCTCCAGGTGTCTGCTGGGGCCATGCAGTGTTCCCACTGGATGTGGCACTGAGGTTTGGAAAGTGATGAACTACGATGCTGAGGGTAATCCCAAAGGGTCACGCCTGCGGTTCCCTGTGCTGGTGGTCACGATTTGTGGCAGCATTTACTGGCATCAGTGTCCAGTCCCTTACCTTGCTTTGGGGCTACCGCTATGGGAGGGCGTGTGTCGCACTGTATGGATACAAAGAAAACACACGTAGCTGAACTAGGCTGAGGAGCTAAAAAGGGAGAGAGCCAAAAGAGAGAGCTACAAGAGAGAGGGCAGAACCTTCTGACCTTTATTTATATGTTTTTAGAAATCACTGTGGATTGGAGGTAGAAATTACCACCTCTCAATCACACTGGTCAAAGGAAAAATCCATCACATGTCTCTGTTTAGGAGAATGGAATGAAAACAACAAGGACAGTTAGCAAAAACATGGCCATGTTTACAACAGCATGCGTGAGAAAACACTACAGCAAAAAGAAACACCGAAGAACTGCAAAACTCAAGACAACAGGCGTGCTCACGTCTGTCACCCGTCACGCTGCACCGTTTCTGCGTTTCTTTGCATCGGCTTTGTACTAACATTTATTTTCTTCCTTAAAAGGATAAAAAGAGTAGATCAGACAACGTGTTCCTACCATATTTTTAGATATGTTCTGTCATTTTAAATCAAAAAGAAATTAAGAGAATGGAATTTTCAGAGAGTCATTTGAGTGTAAATGTTTATTGCTAACAAGCGTGAAATTCTACAATCCTAGTTTCCAATGACGCATTAACTCTATGGGGTTTTTTAAACTGGCTTTTTAATACACACAGAGAGAGTGTTGTCAAAACAATTATTTGTCTGGAGCTCCAAAAATCACAGATGTGATTCGCACTGTACTGAAAACCAGTGGGACACATTCAAAGTACTGTTGTGCTTTTGAAAACCCCACCAAGGATGAGGGCTTCCAGGGGAGCCCAAATACCCATTCAGCTGCTTTGGACTGTAGCATCATTTAGAGGTGAGTGTCTCATGTGCTCTGTGGGGAAGGGAACACACAGATCTGTTTCTGACAGCCTGCACTGCAGATCTCACGCAGGGACTGAGCCTGCTGCTCACACTTACGTCTGTCTGGCGTTCAGAAGGAGTGTGTGGCTGTTCTGCCCCTTCTGTCAGAGCAGGGTTTTATGACAGCTGATACGGCCAAGGCTGCGGGACAGAACACTGCAAAGCTTGGATGGTTTTGTAAGGCAATAGAAAAGCCATTTCAGAAAAGTAACTGAGAGCTGATAACCTAATTTGACCTGCTTTTAACTGAATGTTCCATTAATCTGTGACATTTGGTGGTGTTAAAAATCAGATAAAGTATTTGTAACAAGACTTTGCAATTGGAAAATACTCATTTGTCAAAATGGGAAAGGTTTCTCTTCAGTGTGTTGCTTTGTTCATGAAATATGAGGAACAACTTTGTGGGAATAATTTATTTAAACAATTTTGTGAAAAAAACACATTTAGTATCCTCTTATGATTCAGTTTGGTGATTATGTATTTCTAAAAATAAACAGAATTCTAATAAAAAATTTACAAAATATTGAAAAGAAACACCTATTAAATGAGAGTGATTCAGTACATAGATAATGCCTGAAAGCACTTGAGTTTTTGAACTTTCTTATGCAGAAATATAAAGCCTCAGCAGAAAACAAGATCAGAATATGGATTTCCTGGAAATGCAGTTGAACTAAAGAAAGCAACTCACCTCCTCCCACCAAAGAACTCTGTGAAGGTTCTCTGCTATCACGAAGTCAACAGTGCACTGTAAGTTTTTAGACATGATCTTGCAAGGATTTCTTTTCCCCAGGTTCTCCAGTAACCTCTGCTCAGAGGTTAAATGAGCTTTTCTGTTCTGTCATGGAAATATCCAGAAGACCAGCCTGTGATCTTTTTTGCACTTTACTGAAAAGAGTCTGTATTTCCCTTCTGATAAAAAAAAAAGCAGCTGAAATTATTGCATGCAGGATGGCTTATAGACTATAAAAGGTAAATTGTGGAGAAAATGCTGTCCTCTTTTAGATGAACAAATTTTCATGTGAAAGGAGAGCTGCACAAGTAGGTAATGAAGTAAAATAAAATACAATTTGATCTAATTAGAACTTCATTGTCCAGATGTGTTAGATGTCATGTTTACAAAATTTAGCATTAAACTCTGTGCAAAAATTCTAAATATTCATTAGTATTTTAAAAATATGGTAACTAGCCCAATAATGGTGTGTTTGTCTAACAAGTTAATGAACTACCATTGTCCTGACCTGCTCACATGGAACCTCATAATTAAAAACTAGATAACCCAAACCTGAGGTTCTGGGATCACTCACTGGTTGCATGTAGCTTTTCTAACATCAAATTTAGTCACACCTAGATTGGTATCAAAAATCATAAAGGTTTTTGTGTATCATTGTCATCTCCCCTGCCTATGGGTGCTTAAATTTTAACTTCTCATGAAACAGGATTAACAGTAGGGAAAAAAGCTAAAGAAATTACTAAAGACAGCTAAAGTACATCTACTCGTGGTGTAAATTGGGGTCCCTGAACTCAGTGAAGACTTCACTGGCTTAACAAGATGAAAATTAGACTCACTGAATTTCATGTTTTGCCTTGAGTTCCACCTGTAACCTTCACCAGTTTCTAACATGGAAAATCTAGGTTTTTTTTTTTTATGGCTACCTGGTCCTTGGACAGCACATGAGAGCAGGTCAATGTTTCCTGCAGAAACACCTTCACATTTCAGGCTGCACGCCTCCTGTTCTCCCTGCCGCAGAGTGTAGTCACTGTGCTAATGTTTGGGAAAAAAGAACAGAAATCACATGGGAATTTGTTTCTCATTAGAAATTCCAACATTTTCTACAGAAAGGAAAGCAGCTCCACTCTGGCTGAGAGCTTCAGGGGAGGCACCAGCAATGGAATTAATATGCCCAATATTTTTTGAGAGGAGCAAGAGGCTCTGCTTGAGTCTCAGCAGGCCAGGAGGTGCCTGAGTGGGCTGCTCTGCAGGCAGTGTTGGCCCTTTTATGAAACTCTAAATCTTTAATGGCAGCTGTGCTGCTTTGCTTTTGCTGCCCAGTGCTTTTTCGTGTGTTTGGGTGTGCCTCATGGTTCTGTGAGGTGATTTACATGTGTTAGTTTAGGAAATAATGCTTTGAAAGATAAGGGTTTCCTCCTCTAGCTGGAGCATTTCTTTCTACCCACGCAGGACAAAGTTTGCTGTTTTATAAATGTGTCTGTGGTTCAATGCCCTGGAAAAAGAAGGAGCAGGGAAGAGCATTTAACAGTCTTGCCACCTGCTCAGCCACCTCTGAACACACATCAAAGAGGCAGTTCAAGAGGGAAAGAATAACTACTTTATTTTTGTGGAGTAAGTTTGTAGGGACAACTCAGTCATCTGGTAACTGTGGCCATGAGGGAATGTGTTTGCTATTGCTTTCATGTAGATTGGGAAAAAAGGAAGTAATTTTCTTCTAATGAAAATGTGGGGTTTTTTCTTTTTTGCTATTGACAAAATTAAGGAAAGTGTGCAAACAGAGCTGCTAAAAATGTTTTCATGCATTATACCACATGGTAACTAGTACCTTCATGCCATGTTTTCTTAACAAGTAATAGTTCTGAACTTTATTGAAAAACTTAATGTAAATATAAGTCAATTTTTTTTTTTTTAATTGTGCAATTGAAATCTGAAAAGGGACTTTTTACAAGAGCATGGAGTGGTAGGACAAGGGACAATGACTTCAAACTGAAAGAGAGCAGGTTTAGATTGGATATAAGGAAGGAATTCTTCAGTGTGAAGGTGATGAGGCCCTGGCACAGGGTGCCCAGGGAAGCTGTGGCTGCCCCATCCCTGGAAGTGTCCAAGGCCAGGTTGGATGGGGTTGGAGCAACCCCTGGGATAGTGAGAGGTGTCCCTGCCCATGGCAGGGGATTAAAACTGGATGATGTTTAGGATCCCCTCCAATCCAAAGCATTCTAAAATACTGTCATTTATTTTCAATTAATTACTCTTCAAGCTCCTAAGTAATTTCCACCCGGAAATCTAGAGTGACGCTTTGGTTACTTGTCCCAGAATGCTCTAAAAGATGAAAAAATAAAATTGCTCTTTTATGCTATTCTGTGAATAAATATTGCAGATTAGGGTCAAAACAATTAGTCTAAGACAGCCAAGCCAAACAGGCTAAATTTGGTCACTGTATTCAGATTACTTTTCATTGCAGAGCCCAGACTTTGATTTAAGCAGTTAAAAAGGATCTGATGCCCACAAATTACAGTTTAAATTCATGCACTATCAAATGATAAACATAATACCCGTGAAAATTCAGTGGTGTGGCTGTAAGAGTTGTCTCATTGTTAAATCTTTAGTTAAATTTTTGATCTGTGATTGTTGGCAGAAAAGATAGGACTTAATGTTTAGGAGACTGGACTATGTCTTGAAAAATTCATTAATTTGTCAAATGACCAGCTAAGAAGTGATTTAAAGGACTTTTGGTCTGCAAAGAATACCTATGTACTTCTTCCATGACAACAAATGCTCATCTTCCATCCTGTTTGGATAACAATCAAAACCAGTTACCTTCTGTCTGCACACCATTTGTGGTACTCAGGTGTTAGCCCCGTGCTTAATTAGCCACTCTCCTCCTGTACCTAATCAGGGAGTGCCCATCAGAGCATTGCTCCCTGCTTGTTTCCCATTATCAGTTTAATTTGCTAATGAGGATCACCTTGCACACCCCTCTATAACCTTGTTCTGAGGGGTCATTGCCAGTTCCCTCCGGGCCTCTTCACCAAGGGCAGTTTCTCCTGCTAGGCAGCTTTGCTACCGAGGTGGATAATTGGGTGCAAAATCCTCAGGTTCTGTCATCGCTGTCCCTGAACCTGAAAATTCCTTGGAAATCTGTGGATGCTTCCTGCTGCCTGGGTTAGACCTGCTTGAGTGAGCACCTCTGGTCTTCTAAGGTACAGAACAAATGTTCCAAATCAGTTTTCATGTTTAGTTATTCTCTGCTTTATCTTAGCTGGTACCAGTGAAAGTATTTGGTTTATAGCACTGGGTGATAGACCAGATTCAGGTTTTTTTGACTTGCAGTAACTTTCCCAAATATTTCTTTTTCATTTGTGCTCAAGCCAAATAATCTACAAAATGCAGCATAGGCAGTCCAGTGTTTCTTACAATATTTCTGTAGTTGCTTCGGAAAAACTTTTTGGTATGGAGCTGCTTGAGGTAAGAGCTATTGTAGTGTTGAGCAAGCAGGACACAGATTGTTATTATGATACTCAGGTCTTGTTTGGGTGAAATTCCTTGTCTTTTGAAGCTGCGCTAGAAGTGGGACAAAATAACCAATTTAAATGCAACTATGCAAATAATTTTTATCTTAAATGTGCTTAGAATTCTGTGGATGCAGATTGTGGAGGCTGGGTGTCATTTAAAAATACAGTGACAGAGAAATATGATTTCTGGTACCGAAGCCAAACTTCTGTCACTAATATTGATCTGTTTAAGGTGCAATAGGAAAAATCCAGTTCCATGTGGTATCTTATAGAGGCCTGTGATAAGGAAGATAATAAGGGCAGCTTATTGTATGTAAACCTGATGCTTCCAGCTCAGAAAAAAATTCTCATAAAACCAAGAAAGATTATCTGGCTGCTGAAGAGATAAGGTGTCTGTTTTTTGGTTGTGGGTCATATAAAAAGATAACAGAACTGAACATCAGATTTACTGAAAAATCTAACGTTTGCTTTAGTTTTGAAGGTGAAAGCTTCCACTTCAATATTCTTTCTCAAGAGTTTGTGTGTTGTAACCTGTAATATAATGTTAATTTTACCCTGAACTGTAGAATAATTCAGGGAAGGTCAGGCCCTTTGGGCAGCCAGAGCTGTTTGCTGTTTTGGGTCCTGGTATAGGTCCTTCATACCTGACTCTCTGCAAATCCAGATAAACCCAGATACCAGTAAATTTATCTGCTGCTCTTTATTTCTGAGGCTTAAAAATCAAAGTTTTTTATGACTGGTACTTGCTAGGAGCCAAGAAAGGACAAAGCTTCCCTGTAGTGATCTAGTATAGCTACAGTCTGCAACGATTTCAGAGTAGTTTTGTAGGAAGCTCTGGGCTGGTGCTCCATATGTGTGTTTATCTTACCCAGAATTTAGCTGATTGTAAAGAATGAGCTCAGTGGAAGTATGTAAAAAATGGTTGAACAGATTTTCTTTGATATAAATTCCTAAAGCATTCCTTACTTTAAGCTGAATCTAACAAATGCTGGAGAAAAGGTTTAATTGAGATTAGGACAGTTTAAATAGTAGAATTCAGTACTTTCAGAGAAGAAAATGTTGTATTGATTTGTTAATGGAGAATGAGTTTGATTCCTGTCTGGGCTTAGTTCACCATTGCTGGAAGACCTAACCAAAGTCAGCGTAAATAATGTTGGAGCAGTACTGATGATGTTATAGGTGCACAGTAAACCACATCAATGGGCTGCAAAGCCATGGGAAACTAAAGCTGAAAACCCTAAATCAGGGAGCTGAGCCACTGGAAACTCATGGGACTGAGAACCCCAAATGCTGGTGGAGAGGGGGAGGCCTCAGGAGGCATCAGGCTGTGGTGGAGCCAAGGCTGCTGCCTGTGGGGACACAGCAACCTCAGGTTTGTGATGGAGCTTCCCACAGACTGCTTTTGGGATCAATGGTGCTTAATGCTTTTATTAAAGACCTTGGCACAGATATGAGCATGCTTGTAGGATCTGCTGAAGAGGCAAAGGGAGAGGGATTGTCGATAAGGCTCGAGATGTCCTACAGAAAGGATTGTGTGACCTTGGTTATGGTAACAGAAATGAAGTTCAGTAGGACAGAGGGAAAGGCCTTTCTCCTGGGGTTAATAGCAGGAATGCCAGGTGTTGGCTGGGAGCTGGTTTTCCTATGGGATGCAGGCTTTGAGTGTACAGTAGATGCAGTCAGCCTTTTTTTTCTGGCAGTTGCCCTCTTTTAAGCTTATGAAGCAGGTTTTGTGATTACAAGAGAGTTGTGCTTTTAATAATTTTTCTCATGACCAACATTAGTTGTGTCCTGCCTGATTCATGAGCTGTTCTGTCTGTGTGTAAGAGCATAAACCTGATGGGGTGAACGAAGCAAGGAAACCTCCCCTCCTTGTGCTTACCTGTGAGACAGGGAGGGGAGGGAGAGCACAAGCAAAAAACCAAAATTCAGCATTCACACGCTTAATCTCCATTGGCAGCCCATCAGCTTATAGCTAAACAGATGCTTTTTCCCCATCGAGATCAGAGGGTTCCTGTAAGAACCTGAGGAAGGGTTTGGGCTGCACTTTAATCTCTCATCTGCAGACACTTCATGTTCACAAACACCAGGGCAGCACTCCAACGGGTTTCACTCTGCAGTGGGCTCTCCATGCGCCCAGTGCCTCAGGAAGCATCTGCTGGCTCCTCTGTGGCCCTTCCAGGGGCTGTGGGGCAACACCCACCCAGACACCTGGAGCTGCCACCTCTGTCTGACTCAGGTGCCCCAGGGCTGGTTTTCCACACTCCCCACTCACTGCTGGGCAGTGTTTTGCCCTTTTTCAAACACCTTTTCCCTGAGGTGCCCCTGAGGGGTGCCCTGGGTGGGGCTGCTGCAGAACTGACCATTCCTCAGGGGCCTGCAGCCCCCACTGCCAGCACAGCACACTGGGGCAGTGGCACAAATCTCAGGAATCTGGGAAATCCCTGGTACTCAGGTGTGTGCCTCAGACTGTTTGGAGCAGAGCACGAGAGGAGGCACTCAGGAAACACTGTCCTCTGCTCAGCTTTGGGGCAGGAACTGGCCAGGGAGTGTGGGGACCACAGATTGCTTGGGATGGCTCATCCCCTGCCCTGATGCCACAGAATGAGGAAAAGGAAAATGCAAGTCCAGCTTGCACTGAGTGGAAAAACTAACAAAATGTGTATGTAACTGAAGCTGCAGTGAATGTGTATGCTACTGCTATGACAGGTATTTAGAAACCTCCCCTAGTAATGCTGCTCTGGCTGGTGGGCTAGTCTAGCTGTAACATCTGGACCTTTTATCAGGACAGGACAAGGAGTTGTGGTTTTAAACTGAAAGAGAGTAGATTTAAATTGGGTACGAAGAAATTCTTCCCTGCACAGGTCACTCAGAGAACCCCATCCCTGGAAGTGTCCAAGGCCAGGCTGGACGGGGCTTGGAGCAACCTGGGATAGTGGAAGGTGTCCCTGCCCATGGCAAGGGGGTTGGAACAAGATGATCTTTAAGGTCCTTCCAACCTGAACCATTCTATAATAAATGGGTCAGGAAGAAAATTGGAGTGCTTCAGACTTGTTTAATATATTCATTAATGGCCTTGACATAAATATTACGAGTGTACTTAGAGAATTTGCTGAAAATGCAAAACCAGGAAGCTCTAGAGGAATAAACCTGCTGGCCCGGGAGGCCTTGTTCAGTTTGGGATGACCTGAAATTAATTTTTCATCTTTTTTGGTCATTGAACTGAAACAGTGTTTTTTGCACTGTTCCAGCAATAATAGCAGTTCTTTACGATGTGCTTTCCTGCCTTTGATATAGTGCTGCTGGCAGGAGCAGAGAGGAGAGATGAACATAAATGTTCCTCTATTTCTGGAAGGAAGCAGAAGACTGAAGGAAACCAAATGGGGAAAAAGTCTGTTCAAGCCAGTAAACACCATGGGGGAAAAATGTTATTTATGTTATCAAAGCATCCCCATATAAATTTGTCTCAGTAAGGAATTTTCTTCTGGAGCAATAGCCAGGTCTCTTAAGTTTGTATCAAGGTCTTTAAAAACACATATTCCTGCTACTGGAATAATTTTAAATATCCCATGGAAATTTTGAAATTGCTCAACTCTAAAATGGTGTGGTGTGGGTGCACTTCCTCACCAGCAGTGACCTGTGACTACCTTACCACCTATTGAGCATTCCTGATGCCCTGGGGTTCAGCATACTCCTGGTTCAGCAGTCCCCTGAGCTATCCAAGCAGGAGATATTTTGCTGGACAGTTCTGCGATCAGCAGAGGTGGCCAGCGATGCCTACCATGATCAGCACCACTTAGGGAGCACCCTGAAATACTATTATGGTCTTCATGGAATTTCCACTTTAACAAAAAAAAAGAAAGCTTTCCAAGAGAAGGCTGAATTCAGCATTGTCCAACACATGAACATTTCTGATGGGGTTTCAAGGTCATTTTTCTTTATTAAGCATTTATAGCAGCTGTGTAACAATTACTGCATAATGGATACCTGCCTGCTCTGGAGTATGCAGAATTGATTTTTTTTTTTTTTTTTTTTTGTGAATTACTGATTGGATTGATTTTATACTTAAGACAGTACTGGACAATTTAAGTGCATAAGTTAAGTTGATCCCAGATGCTTTGATTAACTATGGCAACCTAAAGTTTTAGGCATATTTGTCATGACAATTACAGAATCTAGAAACTGGAAAGGCCTCCAACCCTAGTCCTTCTCCTGACTGGACAGGAAGTTTGCCACTATATATTTATTATTAGTTTCCTCATCATCCCTTCCTTAGTTCCTGACTGAGCTTATCAAGGCATGTGATTTTATTTTCTCTCAGTAGATTTTATTTTTTCCCACAATATACCAGTAATTGGAATATTAAGCACTTTAGTGAAAATTTAATTGAAGCTTTTTTTTCTTCCCTTGGGACTGTCACTTTTAGTCAGGATGATTTTCCTGATTGAAGTTTGTTACAGTTTTGTTTGTTGCCTTTTTGGACTCTTTTAGGATGGTGTGGGTGGGTGGGTGGTGGCCCCGATTGTTATTACTGTTAGTTGGATGGGAGAGCTTGCTATTAAATTGGAAAAGAATTATATAGCTGTTAAAGCACAAGACAGAAAACTTGAATGTGGAGACCATGTGAGGAGGGATTCACAACAGCTTGGTCACAGTGTGAAGGGTACTGAAGTACTTATATTTTCTTTGTTTCCTTGAGAAGGGACAGGAGGGAACATTTCAGAGTGGATGTTTTCACTTGGTGATGGCACAGGAATAAGTTGGCAGCCTTATGTTCAGAATAAGTTGCCGAATAATTCCCATGGACCTCCTGGGCCCTGGGTTCTCTCTGGCTGAGCGGTGGTGCTGTGTTGTGTTCCTGACAGCACCCTCACATCAGTCCCCTTCTGTCCTTAGTCTGTCCTTCCCCCATGGCATTTACACACCACTGCTGCAGCATCCAAGCACCTCATAGTCTTCACTGCTTTCTCCAGTTCCCCTCTGAATCAGGCAAACACAGTTATTCCCATTCGAGAAGTACAGGACTAAGGCACTTGAAAACTAAAGACAGTAAAGTGAAAGATATTTATACACTTTACACATTTAGGTGCCTAATGTGATTTTCGAAAGCATCCAAATACATTAAGCATCCAGCTCCTGCTGACTGTGATGGAAGTTAAGTACTTAACTCGTCCGGATGTTGTGGAAAATTGCGGATGGCTGCCAATCTGTCTCTCTTCATATTTATTTAGATAAATTTTTGAAAACACTAGTCTGGCTCACTTGCTCCCTGCTACACAGCGAGACCCCCAACTGATAACCTATTACATTTTTCTCTTCAGCTTTTCTGTTTTATAGCAATTGGTTATTCTACTTAAAAGTTAATTTGAAACACTTTCTGCTGAAATATTATAAACGTGGTACTTTAGCTATCAGATTTCTTAGCAATTCAGCAATAGTACCACACTTGGTTTGAATCATATTTAGATTATCTCTCTCCTAAACCAGCTATTTTCTTAATGGCATTTATCAAAGCAGTTTTTGAAGTTGTTATAGCTAAATGCAGAGTGCAGTGTTTCAGTTGGGAGGAAGAAGATTGTGTAGGCACACTTAACTTTCTGCAGGAAAGCTGTTTCATATTTCTGTTATTTAAATTGTAATGGTATTTCATAAAGTGACAAAATATAACAGCTGCATTTTACGCGCCTGAATTAGTTCACTTGAGTCTGGGATGCTGCATTATTGCACCTTTATTGCAAGGTTTCTGAAAGCTCCAGAGAGCCACAAGTGTGACTATACCTGAAAGCTCTGTGAGGCTCTTGGCAGGGTTCCTGTGAACTTGTGTGCTCCAGCACCAGCTCCATGTGCACTTCAGCCATCCTCCCGCTGCCTCCAGGCAGAGCAGAGTGAGAAGCAGCCTCGAGCATGTCTGTCTGGGGTCTGCATTTTGGAGTAGGAAGTCAGACCCCACTGAAGCAGCTTGCCCCAACGTGTGTGTTCAGTTCCCAAAGCCCCATGGCTGCACAGATCAGGGCTGGCACTGTCCCTGCCATCCCCTCAGTGGTGCACGGCCTCTGTTTTACCCTGATATCAGTCTTGGGCCTTAAAACCTCTGCCCCCATGTGCCCCAGAGCAAGGGGAAAGCACCAGGCCCAGAGCAGCCTGACTGTCCATGGCAGAGGTACCTTGAAATGACCTGGGCAGGGCACTGGGCAGAAAAGGGACAGCACCAGGGCGTGGTTACTGGTACTTGCTCTCTCCAAATTCCCCCAAAACCTGTGGAGTTGGGTGGCTGCAGTCCCGGTTGCAGAGCATTGGCAGGACCAGTATCAGCTGTGCTCAGTGGCAAGGGCCTCTCCTTCAGGGGCTCAAAAGCAGCTACAGGTGTTAGATGGAACGCCCTAATGGCAATTTCCCTTTGCTCTGAACCCCAGCACTGGGTGGCTGGCAGGCAGAGGTTGCACCTGGCCCCTCGCTGCAGCTGTGGCCTCTGCACACCCAGGGGACATGGCTGGGGCCGGCATCCTGATCTCCCACAGAAATAATACCAGTAAAATGGACTTGCATAGGTTTAACATCACAGATCCCTTTCTTCAAAACAGTTCTCACAGCTCTCTCAAGTGAGAGATTCCTGACAGTGTTCAGATTCTTGTTATTCTTTCATATTCAAACATTTTAAATTCTTTTTCTTCCTCTTTATTGCACTGTAGAAAGGACTTGAGTTGAAAATTAATTTAAAGGAGCTGCAGCTTTATAAAAGCTGCACCAAGTTGCTCTATCAAGTAATAGTTGGTTTTCTAAGTGGTTTAAGCATAACTGAAGTCAAAATAATTTATAGCAGCAACATTTTTGCCATTGAATTCAGATCTATTTATAGCCTACAGCATTAAAATTGCAATTAAAAACTCCACGCTTGCTTTTAATGAAATGATCATTCATCTTCCGCTCTCCAATTAACAGCATATAATTGCATTTTTTACTAAGAAAATTTCTTTCTACACTACTGGAAGTGGTTAATGCTGTATTTGATTTTAGTCACCTATAGGACATCATAAAAAAAATCCATGTTAAAAAGATTTTTGTGCATGGCCCCTTCATGTCAAACTGAATTCACACTTCAACTTGAAATAGCTAAAATCTACTCTGGCAGTGGATTGCTTTCATATTTTTGTGTGGATAGAATTTAGGAATTTTTTTAATCACTGAATAACTTTTTCGTATCTTCTGCTGGAACAAAGCTGAATATATCTTTTAGTCAGATCCTTCAGACAGGCTGTTCTGAAATAAATGAAGAAAATGCAAACTGTAAAATCTGACTGTGCCTCCCGGTGGCAGCACGGTGCAATTCCTGCCTGCTGGAAGGGAAACCTCTGTAACTCCAGTGAGGAATAAATGGATTATGGAGAGTACATTTAGCTGTGTGAAACTCAGATTTTTCTCAGCTCTGAAAGCAATCAGCACCACTTCTAACAGATAAAGGAAATCAGCATCTTTTCCATTTTGCATGTGGCTTTCATATTTAATGAGATTTTCATCAGTATAAACATCATTCTTTCAGAATGCAAGCCTGTTTTTACTGTAAAATATGGCTTTAGGCATGTAATATAATCAATGTGTCTTGACTCTGAATGTTGCTGGAAATCAGTGCCTGTGAGGCTGAAAATAATCTCACAAATATTTAGCTGCAAACCCAAAACCACTTCATGTAATTATTTTGAAGGGTCTTTGTATTTCCTGAAATTGAGAGAATGACAGGTTTGTCTCAGTATTTGTGAGTAAATAAAACCCACCCAGCTGTTCGCATTTCCTTAGAAGATTCATCCTGCTGCCTTATAAAAATCTTCCAAGCTATGGTCATGTGTGATGTGAAAATCACTGTCACTTGTGTTCTTTCTGAAGATTAGAGAGTGAAGATTGACTTTCCCAGAGATCAGCAGAGGAACTTGAAGGTTATGAGGTCAGATTGAGTTATTCCTCATGCTCCTGGAAGGTGAGGCAGTGAGGGACATGGCCCCAGATGTTCACGCTTCCCTTCAGTGTGTGGGGTTGGATTCAGAGTACTTGCAGCTCCATCTAATTGTGAGAGCACCAGACCATTAGAGAAGAACATTTCTACATGTGCCAGCAATGGAGGCTCTTCATTTTAAACTGTGATTTTAGGTGTTGCCTTTGACACTTGATGTGTCAGGAGGCTGTGGCTTTCAGGAGGAGTCTTTCCTTTCCTTACATGGCTGGATTTTGGGTCAGAGAGGCAGGTGCTTCTCTAGTTAAAACTGTCCCTTTGTTTGTGCATGATCAGAAACAATCCCAGTCTTCCATGGGTATGTAATACTACGGCAGTAGCCTTATGTAGCATGTTGGGGCTTTCTGTTTAACAAATCAAAGTTTCTCTTCTGTGGTCCAAAGCCTTTCTGCTTTCTGAATGTCTCTTCTCGTTAGACATTTTCTTCTCTTGATGGTTCTATCCTGCCAACTCAGTGTCATCATTACACACTTGGCTGTCTTGTCTTCACTTGAGATATTTTCGCTGCTGCTGAAAGCTGGCCCAGCTTTCAGCTCCTCTGTTTTAGCGGGGATGGAGGGTTACCCCTTCCCTGCAATGTATGATCTTTTGTTTTTTTCCACCTCCAAAGTCACTCACTCAACTTTCTGTAGTTGTCACGGATCACTTCCAGGTGAAATCTTGTGTGTAGAAATCATGGCATTCACTGTAGCTAAAATCTGTTGGTGCTATCAGCAAACTGCTCACAGGGAGAGGCAGTAGAGGAAAATGACAGATTTCTGGTGACTGGAGTAATAAAATAGCATTCCTGATGACAAACATTTGTGATTCACCTTTGGGCTATGGGATTTTGTAGTCTGCCTGGGCATAGACCAGAATTTGTGCAGAATGACTGAAATTCATTGCTGTGACAGATACTGACAGAGAAAATTACCTGGGCTTTTTTTTTGTTTGTTTGTTGATTTTTAAAATGAGGCGTTAGTTAAAATTATTAAATATTGAGGTAACTGTATTATGTTGTGAAGCTGATCCATGCAGAGCATCCCAAACCTGAAGATGCTGTTTCCTGGTTCTGCCCTTCTGATTTATTATTGACACAGCCCTGTGTGACTCTTTCAGGAGAGGTGGTAGTGCAGTTGCTGATTTTGTTCCTTTGGACATCTTTGTGCCATGGAAATCCCAGCTTGTTCCCCCTCCTTTGCTTCCACTCCTGCCTATATTTCCTCATTCCACCCTTCTAGTCTCTATTTCTTTTTTCCCCCCATATTTACTTGGTCCCTTCCTAATGCTCTCAGTACCCTCCTGTCACTTCTGGCAAGTGGTGTCCTGTGGGTGATGTCCTTGGGCATGTGTGGCTCAGCCCTGCCTTTTCCCCACTGGCCCCATGGCACTCTTAGGAAGATGCAGGTGGCTCTCTGGAAATGTTTCAGCCCTCCCAAAAATCTGTGAAAAATTTCACATCAGCAAGGAAGCAGAAGGCGAAACAAGGGCATGGCCATAAAAATGGAAATGCTGAACAAGTACCAAGCTGGAGAACAACTTTTTAAGTGCTGCAATTAATTTTAATTCTTATTTACCTTGATGTACAAAATATATTTAGAAGCAAGTGTTTGAAGATGAATGTAATATTTAATGATATGCCTGTGGTCCTTGTGAAAGTTAATTACCAGAGCATCCATTAGAGCCAGGAAAAACATATGTTTCCTCTGGAGTGTCTTTCTGAACCTGTCTAAACATTTTTATTCTAAGAAAGCCATGCTGGGAAGGCTATCTAGCATGGGATGTCTCCAGAGAATTGTGGGCTAATCTTCCCTTGCTCAGAAGGCTCCCAGTGCTTTTGGGTGAACATTATTAGGGTTCAGCATCTTTATCTGTATGGGGTATTTCTTCTACCTTTTTGAATTTTGTAATTGAGTAAGGTGATCTAGTAATTATCCTTGGTAGCATTTGAAGATAAATTAATTTTGCTGTAAGAATTGTTCCTTTATGAGCTTATTTTTGCTGGCACTTTACTTTCTGGATGTGCAATGTGCAATTTCAAGTGGGAACAAGAGGAACAGTTTGTTTTAAGGAAAAGAGTGCAATGGTTGTGCTGGTCCAGCTGTGATTTCAGGATGCCTCCCAGGCACAGAGGTGTGAGGTGGAGTTTGTAGGAGCAGCTTGCTGTAGGGCAACCAAAACCACCCAACCAGCAAAACACTGCAAGCTGAGCAGAGTTAGCTGTCAGTGCGGGCGGGGAGTGTGTGCTGGGTGTTTGTGTCTTTGTTATGCCTTCTCTGGGGGAGGAAATGTGCTGTTAAATCAATGATGTTACCTGTTCTGGGGGGTTGTAGTCATCTGCAGGGACTTGTCAGAGCTTACAAATTGCTGTTGAGCTCCTTAGGTAGCAGTTTTTTCTAATAAACTGTTCACGTTTGTCTAGAGCCTCATTGTTTTCATCCTTATTACATCCCAAAGTGACCCTCTGGGATAACTCTGAAGTGAAAAGCAGCTCATGAGTTTGAGGTTATCAGATCATCCAAGTGGTTTTGAAGGAAGGAAATACCCAGGGTGACTGAGCTGTAAATTTACTACTAGGGGATGGCGTTCTTTAGGAATTCCTGTATTTAGAAGCTGTCGGTACAGACTTCCAGTGGTGGCTGTTTTTTACTTTCTGAACGAGAATGTGTAAGTGAAATCTGGTTGCCAGCTGCTGGCAGCACTGCACTCCTGTTGAAGTGTTTGCTGGGAAGTGATGCTCTTTCAGCAGCCTCTGCAGTTGCTTCCATCAGTCCAGTGCAATGCGATGTTCGGAATTTAATTTGATCAAATATTTGTTTTGAATGTAGCGTTTAGAATCAGGAAGTAAATGAAGCTTTCATAGACACACACACAGTTGAAGGGTGTTGCTATTTATTCAGTTTATAAATCAGTCCTGTTTTGAGCTGCTGAATGTAATCCAAACACTGGCAAAGAAAAATAATGATAACATACATCATTGCTGCATAATTTTAAGGCATTTTATAGCCTGGGAAATGTGGTGTATTCTATAAAAGTGACAAATGACACAACGCTGTAATAAATAGCCATAGTTTATGCATTGTGAATTGGAGTTTAGATTCAAATGGAAATTCTTTTTCTGCAGATTGGATGTGAATTCAATTTCACAGGCTCCCTACACAAATTATTTTGGTTTTCATATATGAGTCTGTATTCTAATCAATGATGGTATGCACATTCTATTATATAAAAGTACAGTAAAACTTACATTTAGAAGATACGTGAAATCAGTTACTCTGAATACAATACACACATGTAAGACATTTAAATGAATCTCCAACAATAAGACAAACTGCCTTGACTTAATTCAGAATGACTTTGATTAATTGCCTGTTTGGAATGTTTGGTTCTTACTGAGTCTGTAAGTGAATGGTTCAGGTATGTGCTGTATCTTTATCATGGTAATTAAGTCCATTGTACTGGAAAAATCTATTTCCACTTCCACTTAGCATATTACATAAATATTTACAAGGATAGAGTTGTTTGAAACTCTTACTAAAAGGTAGGATGACTCTTCTGGAAAACAATACTCCAGTGATAGTCTTCTTACTATCAGACAGATGCATCACAGTTAAAGTGCTGCAGTGTTTTTATTATTCAGTGGGAATGCATTGGTATTTTTCTGGCTACAAAGAATTGTTACAGGATAGATAACTGTGAGCCAATATTAGACTTGATACCTCATGGCTAATGAAACAATGCAATAAGTAAACATAAGGCTCAAATATAAACTGTGGGCTTTCCTAAATTATTCCACGAGTAGTGTAACTTATACAATATCATCTAATTATAGTTTGTATGGAATATTTCTGTGACTGCATAGCTCTTCCTGAATGAAAAGTAAACTTTGGCTGCAATTATCTTACTGTTTACCAGACTAAAACAGGTCCTGCTCAGCCTTGAACAAAATTAACTTCTAATGGTGCATCATGGTCGTTCCTGCTGTGGCTAAACCAGCCTGAGTTGGTGTTAGTGATACAAAAGCCTTTCTGATAAATAAAAAAAAAGGTTACTAATAATACTAATAATATCAGTATGCCTGGGGCACAGCAGAACTTCTCAAGACTCTGCAGTGTAACAAATCTGAGAGTGAAATCCTCTTTTTAGAGAAGGTTTTGCATAGAAATTGTCACAACAGGCTGGGCTGTACCAGACCCAGTGGGGTGTTCTGCTGATGCCTGTTGTCATTTTTGTCAAGAGAAAAGTACAGATAATCCTGTTACGGCAACTATGGACTTGCCTTGGAAAACTGGTCCCATCTCCCAGAGGTTGCTTCAAACTGGGAATCATTATTTGTGCTTTAAAAAAACCCCAACCCACCGATGCCACATCTTCTCAAAATTACATCTGCACACTGAGGAATGAAAGTATCAACAAAATAATTACTTTTGTGGTCTGGAGAACTTATATTTTGGATGAAGTAGTAAAATTAACATTTAAATGGTTGAGAAAATCCATCAGCCTGTTAAAAGCCTGCCTTTTAAATGTTTGTGAATTAAGCACCCATGTGACTACCGTGATGTGTGAGGGGATTTTTTAAGACTTTTTTTGTTTCAATCTAGAATTGGAAACTAGAGAAATTAACCAAGTATGTAGGGAACAATTCCTCAAACCGAAATACAATCTGCAAAGACTGGTATGAAGCATAAGGTAGAGCATGAAATTAATAGAAATTTCTCCTGTACTCTGTAAAGTTTGAAGTAGCACAATCTGTGCTAAGGAGGTTTTCAGTGTAGTGGAGGTTGGAAGGCAATAATTGTCTTATGAAGATGTAAAGCTCTCATGATTTGAATGCATGGCTCCTTAAGGACACGCTGTTCTGAGTTTTGTGACCATTTAAGCTCCAGGTCAGTAAGCACTTGAACTCGTGCATCACTCACTTTAAGAGAGCTTATTGGAATGTAAGTAGAGCACTTGGAGTCAAGGCAGAGTACATGCTTGAATGTTCCTTGAGATAGGTGTCATTTGTTTGACTTAGAATTACCACAGTTTAACAACTTTTTGCCATTTTAAGGCAGTAAAACTCTGCACTTTTGCTGCTCAGAGCATGAATTTCTAAGCAGAAGATCCAGCCCACGTAACAGTGCCCAATGCTTTGCTGACCTAGGAAAGTGAAAACAGTGTCTAAAGCAGAATCCTTTGGACTTGAAACTCCAGGAACTGTTTAAGGGGTTTTTTTTTTTCATTCAAGCATAAGTTTTTTGACCTATTGCACTAATTCTAGAATGCCAGGGCACCAATAATTTTAATTGTTAACTCTGTGTGACAATCATGAACAGGAAATAAACTATGACAAAATATACTGACTGCAAGCGGCCAACTAAAAAGTGCTATAGAAATGGCACTTTCCTTCAGGTAAATAACCAGCTTTGCAGATTATTGGCATGTCGCACTGTATGGACACAAAGAAAACACACGTAGCCAACCAGGTCGAGGAGCCACAAGAGAGAGGGCAGAACCCTCTGACCTTTATTTATATGTTCTTAGAAATCACCGTGGATTGGAGGTAGAAATTACCACCTCTCACTCACACTGGTCAAAGGAAAAATCCATCACATGTCTCCGCCTAGGAGAATGGAATGAAAACACCAAGGACAGTCAGCAAAAACATGGCCATGTTTCCAACAGCATGCGTGAGAAAGTACTACAGCAAAGAGAAACATCGAAGAACTGCAAAACTCAGGACAACATTGGCTCAATAATCTGCAATCTTCAGAGCTGTCTGATGTGTAAATCTGTGGCATTTCATGCTGCTTCCTGGCAATCCTAACCTGCATTTCAGAGCAGACTGAGGGTGGTAACATCCTCCTGGGTCTGCAGGAGGGCCCTGGCTCTGCTGCCATCTGAGGCAAAGCTGCAAAAACTCTGTGAGTAACAGAGCAGGAGTCTCTATGTGCATATACATATTTCTAGAAAACAGCTTTTATGGTAACAGTATATCTTCTGCATTTAGTTGTTCTTTTTGCACTCCATTTTTCTCTTTCAAAGAGTATTAAGTTTCTAGAGGGATGCTGACAGTTTTGCTTCTTGTATCTGAACCTGGAAAGATGAACTCAACTGGGAGTTGGGAGATTTTTGGAGAGCTTCCTGTTGCATCTCTTCAGCTAAGAGGCAAAAAGGTGCCATATATCTTGTGTTCCTCCTTGTGTTGCTGTTAGAAAAGCATGTAAAACAATGCATTTGGAAAAAAGCTTTTGTGCTATGTGCAACTACAATACCGAGCTGCTTATCTTCTGTGTGTTTGAGGATTTACAGCAAAATAAATTCATGTGGGTTGAGAGTTAAAGATATCTTTTATTCCTGTAGCTTGAAGTAGTCAGTGAAGTGAAAGTTCATTCATAGCGTCTTTGAAGACTGCTTTCTTCCTTCTGAGACGCAGGTTTAGTGTAAAGTGATTTAGTGTAAAGTGAGCCATTTTAGACTGCAAGTGTATAGTTTTTCATTAAGTATGAAAAAAGAACATCTTTTAAATATTGACATTACAGGGTTCTTTTCAAGTAAAGGGAAATTCACCCTGCTACTCTCCTGCTTATACTCTCATAATTTGTCCTGAATAAATAATCAAATGTATTTAAATATGTGTTGAATTATTTTACTTTGGGGAAAAGTCTACATGGGATTCTTATCCTGCTTCTATTTTTGCTGTTATTACAATCTTTTTTTTTTAACTGGCAAAGATGTCACTGTGACCAGATCTTGCAGCTGTGTCTCCCCTGATGGCAGTTCTCATTTCAGTTTTTCAGAGCAATCCTGACAGATAAAGATGTATAATAGTACTTTACTTTTTTGGTAACAAACGTTTATCTGAAATTTCCATTAGTGAAAAGCTTTTCAGTTGCTTACAAACCCCTCAGCTGAGCATGAGCAGGGGAGGGTAAGGAGGAAGGTGGCATTTAGATTTCAGGGGTCTGAGATCCACTGTCAGAGCAAGCATTACATAAGTGAGTTTTTAACTCTGAGTTAAGAAGATAAAGGGCTGAAATGATTGTTCTCTTCTCAAACTTTGTACATCTTGATGCTGTTAAGGACATCACCACCACACTGAAGTAGCACATAAGACAACACATGGACTGCTGATACTCCAAAAAAACCCAACTAAGTGGCAGTAAATGCCCTACCTCTTGTCTGAGGGATTCATGGGTGGAGGCCAGTGGGAATTATTTAATGCACAGCAAACATGAAGGACAAGCAGAGACTGAAAAAAAGGGCAGAGAGAAGGACTTAGGTTAAAAAGAGAAGGCCTCTGGGAAATTGGAGGTGATAGTGTGTTGAACTTTGATTTAGTTGCTGCATTCCTGGCAGTAATAGACTTATCTCCAGCGTATTCTCTAGGGATGTAGGTACAAAGCATGGATTTGTACTGCTACTAAAGTGGCTTTTTGTGGCTGGGCAGTAAATTTAACAGCAGACCTCAGGAGACGGACAGAAATGAAGAAGTGGAGATGCAGTCCAAGATGAGCCCTGGGGTGGAGGAGCAGTGGGGAGCTCCTTGTGCAGGTGGCCCTGGTGGCTGTGGCAGTGCCATCCTGAGCATGATGCAACTGCAGGGGGGAGGTGTTTGCAGTGGGAAGGGGGGGGTACACGTGGAATGCTCTCTGTGGGGTGTGACTGTGCCCTGCTGTGGGGCTGAGCAGCCACAGCCTGGGATGTGCCTTTGGGGTGCCCTGGATGTGCCAGCCTGTCTGCCTGGTGCTGTAACCCTGGCTTGGGCAGCCAGGTGGGGACAATGGGATTCCCTCAGAAATGCATTCCCAGCCCAAGCTAAAGCCTTAGGGCAGCCCTACCCAACAGCTGCAGCCTGTTGTACGTGAGGATAATTGTTCTGTGGACATCATTCCAACAGGTAACACCAGAGAATCAAGACTTGGAATTAAGTTTTAATTTTTTTTTTTAGTTTTTCTAAGATGTATTATACGAGTCAAGTAACATTATGCCAGCCAGAAGTGACCAATCCACTAATGCATTTACGATGATTTTATGTTCAGGAGATGCTTTAGGTTAGATTCTGTTAAAATAAATGTATGCATATATATATTATCAGCTTATAGGGTCCATTTAGAGGGGTTTGTCTGTGGAATGCAAGCTTTTCTCTTTTAAATGTTGGTTTAGTGTGGGAATGAAAAATCTTGTTACCTCCACTTGAATCAGATAAATTTTAATAACTTTAAGTTGCTACTATATTTATACTGACTTGAATTGTAAGGATGAGAGTAAAATAACTTCCTATAATGACAGAAGGTAGTTTAACATTTATAGGGCCTCAGTCACTCTGCCTTATGGAGAAAATGCATTTTGTCCCCTTGATTTTTTAAAAAAAACTTTGATGTGATAGAGTTCGGTTTGGCTGATTCATTTTGGTTCTCATGTTTCTCATGGCGGAGAGAATCACCATGATAAATGGATATTTTGTGGATTTGATGAATGGTTACTTCCTGTTCCATATAATTATCAGGCAGTAGTTTCAATGAAAGATGCTGGGAAATGGAACTTTTCACTTCAGATAACCATCCACCCTGTCTGGCAAGAAAAATGGATCTCTATTTTCAACATATTACTGTGGATCAAGGCCAATGGAGGGAGGGCACCTCTTGTGGGTTGTGAAGGATAGGATGGATTTGAAAAAGTGCCTGTCTAAATGAAGTTGTGATGAAATTCTGAAGAAAAAAATATGTACAGGTAATGTTGAGAAAGCAGATTATTTAAGAAAACTGATTTTAATACATATCCATTGGGGAAAGGATTACTCTTGATAGAAGACAGTCACATGTAGTGGTTGATTTCTGATCCTACATGTCAGGAACTGTTAATAAGGATTAATTCAGGAAGAATAAAATAAGTATTTCTGTCTTTGATCAGATTAAAAACAGTAATCTATGATTTTATTATTTGAGTTCCATGTTTCCAATTTTCAGTTTCTTTCTGAAAATACTTGTGTTGTGCCCATTGGTTATTATATTGCATTAAAAGCAGGAGAAATCAGGTAACAGCTTTGCCAGAGTTTACTTCACCTCTTGTTGTAAATCCTGTTAGAATTGTAAGCAGATTGGTTTTGCAAAGTTTAGGGAAAAGTTCTGTTCTAAAAATTCTAAACAATAAAGAACAAAACTCACAAGAGTTGATATTCACCTCTCCTGTGGTAAGGACCATTAGAAAAGATAGATAAAAAACCACTCAGTTTGGACCAAAGTGTTTCTTTTCACATCCTGTTTTGAGACTTAAGGTATGGCAATGTTCTGTAATATAAAAAAAAAATGGGAAAGTGTATTCATAAGTGTATTCATTTTTCGAATTGTGGAGACTGAGAGAAGTGCTGTGTTGGAGTTTCACCAGTTTTGTTATGGTGAATGGGAAGGGGACACCAGTGTCTTTGGTATTATCTAGTCATTTCCACATAGATATTCATTTTAAGATACCGCTACATTTAACTGTAGCTTAAAAAGTAGTAACTTTTTCTTTTTGTCTCCTTGATTTTTTTTAAAAGCATATTTAGAGCAAATCCGGAACAACAAATCCAACTCTTTATTTTCAAACACTTGAGGGGAGAGAGTATTTCTTCTTTTCAATTTCCCCTTTCATTCTTTTAAGGATTGGACTTGAAGAAGCTCCAGAAAATCATCTGTCCTTGATACTATTCTCCTTGCTTAAAGGACCACCCATTCTGTGGAAGGTACCTACATGTGTGCAGAGGGATATGAGGGGTGGAATGAGGATTGTACATAAACATTATTTTTTAAATTCTTTTCTTAGTGACTGATATTTAAAAACATAAAAAATATCTTTACTCCTGAATTCTGCTGCCTGATGTGAAAGATTTATGCACGTGAAGAAAGAAGGTTTAACCTGTGGTGGTTCAGTGAGGCACAGCTGCCACAGGGGAGGGAGGGGTGGAATGGAACTGGTTGGATCAACATCTCCCCTGCCATGCAGTAAATCTTCATCCAGGACTTGCAAGTAAACATTTGTGCCTTAAAAATACCCAACTGCAAGCAGTTAGTGCTTTGTACCATGGAGGAGCTTTCACTTGTCAGCAGTAGGTGGTCAAGAAAACCCCAGGAGGAGGATAAGTACTGGTAATCATTTGCGTCTGGCAGTCCCAGGCGTGTGCTGAGATCACTGAGCAATTATTTCTGTGAGCAGTGCCACCACAGGGGCCTGTTCTCCCGGGGCTTCACACTCAGGATGAGTTTGTGTTGATTTCCTCATCAGCAGTGAGGAGAGAAGCTAAGCTGCAGCTTTTCAGCAGCAGCATTGCTGCTGGTCCTTCCCGCCAAATGTGGGAGATTTGTGGCCAGATTTGGTTGAGACTCACATGAGTCCAAAACATGCTGGGGTAAGGACAAACAGACTGATGGACATCACAGGGACCATGTCCATGGGTAGAACTTAGGCCTGGTTTTCAAGCTGTGTCTATGTTTTATTTTAAGCCTAAACAGAACAGAAAAGTCCACACCGAAGTGTTGAAAAGGAGTTATCTTATAGTGCGATGTTCCGGTAAATTGAAATTTATTTCTATTACAGGAGAAAAAAATCAATGATAAACCATGATATCTGTACTAGAGATACAGTACAACAAATGAAGCTTAAGGCTATAATACCATCATGAAATTATAAAAAACCCCCCTCACTTGTCATGTAACAATTATCATAGTATAAGTGTTTAATTAAACTTCAGTTTGAATAAAAGGAGATAATTTTAACCGTATGATAATATAAAGTATATATTGACTGAGCTGGTTTAAAAATTACAAAAATTACATGAAAAAGAGAAAAAAAAATCCCATTGCTTCTATTATATTCTTTATAGAGTAGTGTATGAACAGAGATAAATTGCAGTTGCAAATTTGTTAATGTGGTGTGTGTTTTGATGGAAAAGAGTTTTTCCAGCTTGAAGCTATCTTTGTGTTTCTTTTGTGATGAATGACAAATGTGCTGAAACTCCTTTTGAATGGAAACTGACTGATGAAGCAGCTGAAATTTCCATTGGTATTAATTTATACTTTTGCAGGAAGTCAGTTCTGCAGGGCTTCTGTTTTTGGGGGACTGTAGTCGTGGATTATTTTACTCACATAAGTATTTGTTACTCCTGTGTTCTGTGCATTCTGAGGAAATGAAGCAATGATGAAGCCAGAAATGGCTGTGGTGGTGATACGATCAGAAGGGTCGTGCTTGCTGCATACTGAGGAGCACGTTTTCTGCAGCCTTTGTCGGAGATCTGGGAAAGAGGGATTTAAAGGATTTCAGGGATGACAACTAGGCATGTTTTCTAATGTAACTTAACATCACTATCTTCACACCTCAGTGCTGCTTTCTCAAGCCCACATAAACCAGTTCACCACAATTTGGATATTAGATCTGATGTTGCAGGTGTGTCTCGGTGGTTATTTTGCGTCAGTCTCAATGCTCTGTTCATTGATGGAGGAGCCGCTGGTGCTGTCGGGTTCCGTGCGCTGGCATCCTTCCCCCGCTAGGGTGTACAAACAGCCTGTGCAGCTCCAGCCCGGGGCACAGACAGGATTTTAATTCTGCATATGCTTCACTAGTAACAAACCAGCCCAAATTAATCATTATTCTCTAAAACAAGCAAGCAGATGGAAAGATGTTGATTTCTGAGGCAGAAATTGCTCAAACAAAATCTAGAAAGCATGGCAGTTCAGAGTAAATTAAAAGCATCTATTTCAGTCTCCACAGCCCCTGGAAACTTGATGTATTGTAAATGTTACCATGCATTTCAAATCTCTTGAAAGCTGCCATCTATTACGATGAGATTAAAGGGCTGAGAGCCTCATTCAAGTAAATCTCATACAAATCTAATTCGAGTGGATCCCTTAACCATGTTGAGTAGGATACTTAAAAAGTAGATATCCAGCTATATGTATAGGAGCCCCCATCATTATTCTTACTGGAGCTCACCTGAATATTTTAATGCTAAATAGGATAGGAACTAGAGCTGGAATGTGTAAAAGCAAAGTCCTCACAAATGACTACTGATTTGGTGACCTGAATTTCTATTTCCCCAGCTTAAGTTAATTTAAAGGCTTACTTCCCAGAGGATCCTTATTTTACAGTTTGATTTGAGCCACTCCCTGCTGGAGCACACAGTAGTGAGGTGGTAACTGCTCGCTGTGCTCCTGCATCCTCTGTTCAGGGAGACTCTGCCTCCTACTGCCCCCTGCTCTGCACTGGGAGCTTCTGCTGGGAAAGCCGATTTCCTGTGCCCAGATCCTGATTCTTGCTCTGTACCCGAGGTGTGCCTGCCTTGGCAGGTAAATTGAGATCTGTGCTCTAAGGTACTCGGGAGTGGTGGGAAAAAAGGGACCTGAGCCGATGGGAAAGTGCTGTGGGAGTAGGAGCAGAGGGAATGCAAGTGCAGCTCGGTGTTGGTCTGCTCAGCCTTCTCAGACCACTTGCCTGCTTGACCTGAGAAGATATTTTTATGCAGAAGACCTACATTTTCTGTGCCCTATGCCCAGACCTACTGTGTTGTTTTGGTTTTTTTTTCTGGATGTTTTATGCATTTAAACTGAGAACTTTAATGATTTAAGGTTATCTGTCTTTCCTGATATGCAGCTTAATTTAGCACATTCAAATTCAACACCAGTGTGTGGCCTAAACACTTGAAAGCTATTTAGGAACAAGAAAACTGCAATATAACAGCTGCTTTTCTGTCAGAATTTTTGTAATTAGTCACACGAAGACACTTGAACATTAAGGTCAGTCTTGATGATTTGAGGAGGAACAGGAGTTGAGAGTGCAGTGTGATGGGTCTGGTTGCACAGTTTTTGGAATTCATTATCAGTTCATTATTTTAAACTGATAACTGATTCTCCAGCTGAAAAATGAAGTTAAGGAGATGCAAAAGGAATAAATAAAAATGTGGGGAATGCCAGTCTGCACTCTTATTTCCCAGCTGAAAAGAAAAGCTTGCATGCTGGAGCAGAGCTGTGAGCTTACTTGAGGCAACACTGGAATAAATCAAATAATGTGATGGAGAAGTTGGGAGAGAGGTGAAGTACAAATTCTCAAACTAAAGCTTTTCTCATCTTGGGCAGACATTTTGTGCACCTTCCCTTGTGGCCCAGCCCTACCAGTTCCTCTTCTGGGACAGTGCTTTTTGTTGCTGCTGTGGAACAGGTTCTCTCAGAAACCAAGGACAGCCTAACTAACAGCAGCACACACTGTGAATAACACTCCATTTTACATTGGAAGATGATCTGTTCTGTGAATAACACTCCATTTTACATTGGAAGATGATCTGTTCAGTTTTCCACCTGAAGACAGGCCCACTGTGTCACGGGTCCTTTCCTGGCTCTCCCCATCATTGCTGGCCTCATCCAAGGCAGGAGTAAGAGATGTGAAGCTGGGGAGCATTGAGAATAATTGTAGAGAATGAAGGAAAGAAATCAGGATCTTAAGGAAATCAGAATCCTAACCACACCACAAGTTTGTTCAGCTAATTTGAATGCTACTATTTTGCCAAGGGAATAGGAAAGATGCAATCAATTGACTGTTAATTTAATTATACATGCTCAGAGTGTTAATATTCTTAGTTTACCTTCTCATCTACAAAACAAATACAGCTTATTATTAAATTACCACTGAAGATTAAGGCAGCTGTCTGTAGTGCTCCCTATTTGGGAATGCATGAGTGCATGTATGATAATGTGGTTTTCAAGAAGAATGTAGTAAATATGCAAATTCTTCCTCTTCTTGCCGCATTTCTTAATTTTTGAGATTTGACTGTGTTAAATGTGTCAGGGTAATTTATTTTTGATCACTGCTCTCCATCTCTGACTGTCACAGTTGACATTTCTGGCTGACTGCTGATACAGCTCTGCACCACTGTCTTGTCCAGCCCTGCCTGGCTTCATACAGAGCTCAAACCCCTGGGGGGAAAGCCCTTCTGCCTCTCCTATGTTTGGAAATTCCTCAGCAACACCCCAGCAGGGTCTCTGGGTGAATAAAGGAACTTTTCTCCCCTCCCAGCCTGTGTTTCATCCTTGCCTGCATGCTGTGGCCCAGCTGGCTGGGTGGGAGGTGGGCACTGGGCAGGGGGTGAGAGGAGACGAACGCTCACGTTTGGAAGGAAGTGTAGCCCAGACCTGCTGAACCTGCCTGGGCACCAGAATTTAACTCTGGGCTTGTATCTCTGGGAAGCATTTTTAGGTGCTTATGCAGTGATTTCTGTCCCCCTCCTTGCTGACATTTATTAGGAGACATTTTTCCTCAATTAAGAGAGCTTCCCGATAGTGCTTTCCAGATGTGGCTTCCCAGTGCTTTTCTTCAGTTGTTCAACTTAGACTTTTCTGATCCTGCTTCTCAGGTGTGGCCTTCTAATTGCTCTTCCTTAATCACACAATTTGCATGCAGCTGTAAGGTTGCTTGAATAAGTCATGTATGCATTTTTGGCTTAATTTCTTTACAATTCATCTTCCTCTGCCATGATACATTAAAATAAAAACATGTGAAAGTAATTTGTGATTAACTTAATTGCTAAATAGCAGTGACATTGTTTTTAATGCTGGCAATTTTTTTATTTAATTCTTTTCAAGTTATGACAAAACCTGAACCTGTATTTTTGCTATAATGTAAGCAAAGTTGGCGAAAACCTACCAAATAAAATTATGACTTAAAATACCAGGGTAATGTCTTTATTTACTGTCTCCTGTCAAAAGGTCAAAGTTACAGGTGTTGGCTCTGGTTAACATTATTAGCAAGGATCAGTGGATAATGTTGTTATTTTTAGGCAATTTTTTTCAGCATGTCAGATGAAAAAGAGTAGGAAAGAGAAGAAAGTGCTGTGTGAGAACTCAGAATAAGTTGTCTGTCCATGCATAAACAGCTAATATATAAGTAGTTAATGTAATAAATTATTATTTAGAAGATGCTTCTGGTTTTGTCTGACTAGTTGAATAATTCATCACAACTCCACAAATATATCATCTTTTGCTGTTTCACCTTATGAAATAGTCAGTTTGAAACCTTGGGGACAGTGTCAGGAGAATATCACTTTATTACTTCTTATTTCAGAGACAAGACAAAAAGATTGCTTCAGTTTCATTTTTCTTGTCAACAGGCCAAACAAGAAATAGTTTTTGCTTATTTTTGTTGGATTTAATTTTTGTGTGAGGAGTTATTTCATTGCTGAGCACTAATAACAAGCATTATGGCTGTGATAAACAGGCTTAGGACTAAGGATCACAGCAAGAAAACTCCTTTCTTGAATGGTAGTGGATGGGATCACGGGGGCAGACAGCCCATGGATTGTCTCATGCTGTGGTGTGGGGTGGGGCTGTGTGAGGCAGAGCCCTGCCTGGGGCATCAGTGAGCTCTTGAGTTCTCTAATCCCAAATTTCCCTGACAGCAGCCAGGATGTGAGTGCAGCTCCAGCCAGGTCTGATTTAACATGTAAGGCACGTTCTACTAATGTCTTGAAATGAAAAAGTAGTCTGGGAGAAACTGAAAATTGTTTGGGAGACCCCTGTTTAGAGTGCCCTTTTCCAAAATTTGCTTTTAGACCCAGAAGCTCCTGCTGAGTATCAATACTTGCAAGTACTAGAATTTGTTAGTCCTGGAAGAACTGGGCTCAGCCAGATGATTGAAGCTTTGGAAGAGAGAAGGATCCTTTCATACATACAGAATATAGATAAAATACTTTCAGAATTTGTGAACTGGCCAAATGCTCACAAATCAGAAAGCCTCTGAAAGGAACTTAGAGACTCTGAGTGTAGTGCAAGACTGGGAAGAAAACAGAACCCTCGAAAAATCATGATTAACATCCCTGCATTTGACCAGCCCCTATCCATGGGCACAGCAGAGCCTGGGTTAATCTCCTCAAATTTCAAGAAGGCCCTTTCTGCCAGAAGAAATCTTTGCAGTGTTTGCTGCATAATTGTGCCTGTGTTATATTGTTTTGTGGTGAGAGCGACCACAGACTCTATTGCTCCATAATTGTGGTAGAATTTATTGAAAAACACTTTCTGGCTTCAGTGTTGCCCCTCAGTGCCAGCTGGATGGTCTTGTGGATTTATTTACTTGTGGTGAGCACTTTGTCCTGGTGTTATTTAGCTGGTGCTCTGAGCTGTTGAAATATAGATCTGCTTTTATATCAGTATCTCAATGGAATGTATTCTTTAATTCAGCAGAGAAAAGGCTTAGTAAACTCCCAGTGATCAGGATTTAATTGAATTTGCTCAATTAGAAAAAATGAATTTAAAAAAAAGGAAATATAATACTGAAAAATTAAGCTTTCAGAAATAAATTTTAAATTAGACACCAAAGAACATTTTTATTATCTTCCCATTATTAATTAAAAAGGAAATCAGATTTAGATGGGTTACAGAATGATCTGAATGAGGGAAGCCTCCTGCTGTGGCCTCATGCTACAGGAAGGGAGCAGCAGGGACAGACAACAGGAGGGTCCAGAATGTGCATTGCACAGGTTGAGCTAAAGTTATTCTTGATACTTCTATCTTTATACAAAGTGCGGTTTTTGTTACACTCCCACCTTTAGCATAAATAGTAGGAATTCACTGGCAGGGTTGTACTGGATAGACTCTCAGGAACTTACAAAATTCTCAATAGGTATACACAAAAAAAATCAGAATATGTAGGGGTTTGATTTTTATTGGTTTAAAATGCTTTTAATAGTATTGCCTAATTGCTGTATTAGTTGCATTTGTGGGTTGCTAATTTACTTGGAGGGGGAAAAAAAATTATAATAGAGCACTTCCGTTTTTTATGTCAACATAAAAGGGATGCCCAGAATAGATGTTGTGCTAAGAATAACACGTGAGTGAAAATTCAGTCTGATTTATTAATGGAGTTACTGATTTTGATGCATGGTCAGACATGGGGGTATGTGTATGGAGAGCTGCGTTCTTTAGGTAAAACTGGACAGGTAATAAATGAATCTTTTACAATAACTTGAGTAATTTGACAAATTAGTGTGGTGTAGCTGGAAATGTTTATAAATGGGCACACTGTGTTTGTCCCTGAGGTTTGTCCCTGGCTGTGGCATGGCTCCTATTGTTCCCGAGCCTCTCAACCAAGGCATTAGGAAATGTAGAAATGACTCTGCCTCTTACTATTTTCTTCTACCATCCCAACAAACTCTTTATGCATGTGCCCAGTTTAATAACGAGTAGTTCCCCTGAAGATTTTTTTTAATGCTTTGCTTAAATTAACATATCTATATGCTGCTCCAAATGTGCCTTATTTTTAAATGCTGACTCTTTTTTAGTGTGGATTGACAATTACTGGTTTGGAACATAGCAGAAGGTGCAAATTTACAGCAGCATGGAGTAAAGCCTTTGTACTGTGAGCCTGTGTGAAGTGGTGTGAGAGGCTGTACCTGCTGTAGTTCGTGGCAGTTTGCTGTCATCATGGACTGAGAATAGAGCTGGGCCCCAGTTTCGAGGACAGAAGTGTAAATCATCCCTGCCGGGGTCCTTGCAGGTGTTGCATGATGGAATATCTGAGCTGGCACGTACTGGGTGAGATGCATGGAGGATTCCTGCCCTGTTCCACAGTGATGGGGGCTGGGTGCAGTGCTGGGCATCCCATTCCTGAAAGGCACAGGGAAACAGAATTTGGCTGAGGCCAACAGCTGCACGTGTTGTAAACAATGAGAGAACTGTTGCTTGTTAGGTGTCAGTGGGGAGTGAAGGAAGACACAGCTCCAGCTCTAAGACCTACAAGTGTTGATGAGACAGAGGGTAATGGGATTAAATTTAAGTGTGGGAGACTCTGAAAACCTTTCAGGATAGTGAATCATGCGTAGGTTCCATGGGAAGGCCATAAAGGCTGCCACTGGCCTGTGAGAAGTCACTCAGGTATGACAGCAGGGATAGGACTAAGTGACCCCTTTTTCCTTTTTTAAAAAAATTCTTTGCAGATACTGGACTGTGAACATTGCTGTGGGAATGCCTGTGGGTTAGAGTGTGAGCTCAGCATACAGCACTGAGTTGGGAGCCACTGAATTTTACTGTTTGCTGCATCCTTTGGGTTTCCAAATTCTGTCTTTGCTGCCCAGTGCAATTCCGCCCCAGTTGTGTTTAGTGTGAGGATGCTGAGAAGAGCTGTCAGGAATATGATCCCACTGAAAAATGCTTTTATATTTTCCAATATTTGATCAACAGCATGAAGTTATATCACGGTTTGCAGGCACCTGAACACTTTAATGAAATAATTTGCATACAAGTGAATGGGACCGTTTAGAACTCTGTGAAATGCAAGCCAGCCAAAAGATCCAAATATGTTCTCTCTCAGCTCTGCATATTCTGACAAATGCATTATTTCTGCAGTTTCAGAGGGCAGCTGTATCTCGCATCAGGAGTTCTGACAAGTATTTGAAACTTCAGGTTTTTGAGAGCTCTTTTCTCCTGTGCTCTTGTGCTAGTGGCACCTTTTTAAAACCTGTTTTGTGACCAACAGCTCTAACTCTGCATGGCTAAGATGATCCCACTGCTAGTGAGTGCTTTTAATAAAAGTGTGGCATAAAAGAATCTGAATAGAACAGACACAAATCAGATCTTGCTTCAGTGATAATCCTGCTTGACCCTTCCTCTGGCAGCTGTATGATAATTTCATTAGATTAGCCCAATGTGAATGCTGAGTTTTGCTGGGGTTTCACAGAAAAGAAAACAATCTGCTGAAGATGAACCTGAGATCTCTGTGAACGCTGTGATTTTGGTATCAATACCAGTAATTTTCTGGTTACTAGAAATCTGCTGGCTTGGCACTGCCTTTATCAGGTCTCTGATAGGTTTGCACATTTATATAAATGTATGAGTTCTTCAAAGACTGTTTAGAGAATTTAAAATATTTTTTAAGAGAAATTGCATTTAAATCTGTAGCTGTGGTACAGAACTGCTGAAAGCAAAGTCCTTGTTTTAATTTGGCTGGAAAGAAGTCTGATTGCCAAGAAATGTTCCTGTTGGGTAGTTCTCAGCTGAGACATGTCTGTGGCCTCGAGTTTGGGGTCAGAGCGGAGCACTGGCTGCACTGAGCCTGCTCTCGCTGAAGATGCTGGAAACAGAAACTGCCCAGGGCTGCTGCTTTTCAAATCCTGCCCAACTTCAGGCTTGCCCATGGCCCATGCTGTGCTGTGGAGTGCCATACACAGATTTCTGAGCTCGTTAACAGCCCAGCTTTGGAGCTGAAGTCAGGCAGAACATTAAAAAAACCCCACGATTATAGCTCCTTCACTGTTCTCTGGACTAGGAAATGCTAAATATTAAACCAAACCCCAACCGGTTCTCTTGAACAATAAACTACCTTTTTCTGAGAAATATGTATATTTTAACAATAACTTTTGGAATATTTAATTTTAATGCTAACTGTAACTGTGATTTGCAGTGTCTCTTGCTGCAATTTTTCCCTGTTAATAACTATTCATTACAGCTAGCTGCTACGTGATGTGTATTATGACATAAACTTCAAAATGTAATATATACCCAGGCATTTCAAGCTACAGTAATTCTGGAGTTTGTATTTGGTTATCATTATTTCACATACCTGTAACAGCAAAACCTAATGGCTGTATAAAAAAATTCTGAATGTTGCAAAAAGCTCAGTGGAAAACACATGAGTTGCAGCTGATGAATTGGGGATAACCAGTGAAACTCGAGGTGAATTTGAGGGGAGCAAGTTGCTCTGGGTCACTTGTAGAGGGGTATTTAGGGAGAATCCAACTATTTAGAGGTGGCAAACAGTTTATCTACAGGGAGGAATGAAGCTGTGAGGATTTTCGGTCTGTTTCTTGGTGGGTTGTTATTTGCCTGCTAGTGGTTTGGGGTTTATTTTATCTATTTTATGTAGTTTAGGGTTATTGCAGAAGAAACAAAAGGTGACTGGAGCCGTGGATCAGTGAGAGCAGGGCAGAGGGTGTGTGTGCAATTTGTGTCTTTGCTCAGCTACAGGAGTGATTCTGAGCCGATGATCTGTGCCTCGGTGCACACCGCTTCCACAGGCGACCCAGAGCAAACGTTCTGACTGAAACCCTTTTTGATGTCTGTTTTCTTTCCAAACGCCTGCTTTGCTGAGGGTGGGAACAGGAAGGAAGTTTGCACGTTCTGCATCTCTCCAAGTGTTGTTCACGGTGCTTTAAGCGATCTTTTGTTTTCTCCCGTGTACTTTCCCTGGCAGGCTCTTGTTCTCCTCCTCTCTTGCTCTGCAGCTGAAACCCCCACTGAGGCTGTTCTGTGGTTCTTTGAGATGCTTTTACCTTGTGGTTAATTTTTCCTTGTTTCCTTTTCCCTACTACCTGTAGCATAAACACTTGCTCCTGTCACCTGCAGCTCTGTTTCTTGCAAGGGAAGGCAGAATTATCTTTCCCTTCCTAACACACTGTCAATCTTTATCTTCTTCCAAGGTCTTTCTCTTGATTTCCTTCATTGCAGAACTTGATTTTTTTCTTACAGCTGCCCAAGGTTTCTTGCCATATTGCCACGGTTCAATACTGCTTTTCTCAAGGAACCTGTCTTTGCTTCCTGCTGCTCTCCTGCTTTGCCTCTGTCCCCTGTGCAGAGCTGCTCCAGGAGCTGAGCTGCCCAGTGACATCCCCTCCTCTGGTGCCTCCGGCATCCTGGAAACTCTCTGCATCCACCTGTGCTGGGAGCTGGGTGACTCTGTGTATAACCTGATATATCAGAGCTGTAGCATGACCTGACAAAAAATAAAAGAGATATGGAAACATGAAAGTCACGGAGAACCTTTAGAAGTGTGACCCTGTGCATCCAAAAATTGGAGGCTTTTTTTTTTCATTATGTGTTGTAATGATGTATGTGAGGGTAACAGTACACAGTGATTTTTATTTAAAAAAAAATAAATTTCAATTAGTAAAAAAAAGCAAGGCCTGCCACCCAATCCGTGGTAAATGTAGTAGAACACTTTTATAAGGTTTCCTGGCCAAAGCAAAAGTCTATTTTAAAGTTATTAAAGTTCTATAATGAGCTAGCTTTCTAAGCTCACCGATAAAAGTACAATATTCTGTGGCTCAGTGTAATAATTCAGTGAAATTAACCAAGTAAGTGGTCAATGAAGCAAATGATTAAAAAGCAGAAGATTGAAAAATGAAGATTAAGAAGGGAAAAAATTGCATTTTCTATTACTGTACATTTTGTAGGTCATAATTAAAGTCCACCACAGAAAACGTAAAAACACCCTCATAAAATGTACAAAATTACACAGGGGTGCTTACGTCTTTGCCTGCTGTATCAAACTATGTATGTGCTGCTAGCTTTAAAAGGCTTAAAACAATTACAAGCGAATTTGCAAACAAGGGAAAAAAGGGAATAAATGTTTAAATGGTCTTAAGCAGCTTTTCGAGCTTTTCTGCCTTTCTATTGGTTTGTTCTGGGGTTTTGTTTGTTTCAGTTTTGGTTCTTTCCCTATCTCTGGGAGGGTTAATTGATTGTCTTGTGCATTACACACATTTACAGTGAGGTTCACGGACCATTTTTAAGCATTTTAAGGCCAAGGTTCACAGACCATTTTTAAGCATTTTAAGGCCACAATCAGCCCTGATATCCCCAAACTCTTTGCAGCATTGTGGCTGTGCTTGTGTGAAAAGAGCAGGTGCTGAAGGGAATGAGGAGACTCAGAGTAAGAGATCTTGCCAGAGGGGATGTCACGGAGATGTCTGGAAGTCAGCAGGAGCTGTAATTTGACAGCCTGGGCTATTTCTTTTAAAAACCTCGTGTTAGATATTGTTGTCACTGAGAAAATTCATTCTGACTGCCCAGTGCTGGTGGTGATAAGGAACAACTTGGAGACTCTCAGATGGGCATCAGTGTCACTTGTTGGCTGTGCTGCCTTTGACCTCATGCAAAGACACCGCTCCAGGCTTGTTTACATCAGCTTTTGGTGTTGCCTCCTTCCTGTGACACCTTTGTCTGGATCTTTGCTTTCATAGGGCTGCAATACCCCTAATTTTATGTACTTTGCACCAAGAGAATTTTTTAACTCTGTGCATAAATTAATGGCCTGGGTTTTCAATGTCAGGCTCCCTGAATTCCTGCTGGCATTAGTGGAAACCATTTGAGTTTAACAGAGCTGAATTTCAAGCCATTAACTTTGAACATGTAAACAATTGTCCTCAGGCAGTTGGGTGTAAATGTAATGGCTCGAGTCTTGTAACACTAATTCTATAACCAATTAAGGACTATTACTCAATAATTTTGGCATTATTAATTTCTTTTAACTAATATTTACCAATATTTCAACACTATATGTATTAGACAGGGAGTCTTTGGAAGTCTCAGAGTATTCCGTTTTCATAATTAAGTGTGATTTTTGCGGTTGCCTTTAATATCCCAACTTGGGGACCTCAATTCAATCTAATTACGTTTCAATTGAAAATAAGATATTCCACAGACCAAAGCTGTACATCAGGGCTCATTACTAAAGCAGCTCATTATTTTTAATGAGTAACTTCATTATATCTGATTCTGCAGAGAACAAGACATAATTCCATCGATGCTGAGAAGCTCGTTAAACTTTGGTAGCCAGCAGCATATGAGTAACAGCCTGAACTGGGCAACAAAGATGGGTAGGGTTAAAAAACCGCAAGCCCTTAGGATTTCAACCCATCCCCACAGATGAGTGAGTCTGCAAAAGAACTTTCTAGTTCTTTTCTTTTGGTATCAGCTTTGCCAGGGTGGAACAGTTGTATATTCAGTTTGTGGTTATATATTCCACCTTTTAAGTGGTCTGTCTTAGAAAAGGAATGGCAAGCAAAATTCACAACGGAATATAATTTTTCAGGGAAGTTCTGCTCTGAAGAAGGAGGTAGCAGCACTTTGCTGCCAGTCAGTGCCTGCTGGGAGTGTTACAATGTGTGCTCTGTTCCCCAGCACAGCATTTCTGTGTTGGGGCTCTGAATTAGCTCACAAAGGTGTAAAATTGTGTTACCTGACATCTGCCAGGGGAGGGCACGGATTAGCAAGGCCTCAGGTAAACACGGTGCTGGTGCAGCACGGAGCAGGAATTTGTGAGCTCCTGGCAGGAGCTCGGGGCTGCTCTGCTGCTCTGCCTCAACTGGGATCCCTGTGAGGGCACAGGAGCTCTGTGCTGGGAGCAGGAGCCTGTGATTGCAGCTCTGCTCCTGCATTTCCATTCATGCATGCTTAAAGAGCAACGGGTGGTGTTAAACAGAGAGGACACAGTCAGAAAATGTGCTTACCTGTACCTCTGATTATCCTTTTTGTGTTGTCTTGGACACACAGGCTATTTGGTTCAAAATTTGCATCTTCCACTAAATTAAGGACTTTTACCTTTTTTCTTAGTACCTACGGTCATAAAATTGATGATGTGGCATTTCTGGCTTTAATGCTCCAGCCCTCTTCATGTTTTCATAAAAAGCTGGCTGGAGGAATAGAGAATACACTTAGTAAATTTGGAGGTAGTGTTTGAACTGAATTCTCTCGTGTTGGAAGAATCTCCTGAAAAATCAGAGAGAGCATAAAATAACCTTGATAAAACAGTGACACAGTCTCAAATCATGAAGATGAGAACCACAGGAAACACAATTGTGTGCTGTGTCTGGAAAGGTGGAGTTAAATGCCCCAATAGAAGATGGGGAGAACTTCCTAGGAATCAATAGAAAGGAAATTCATGAGGGTCTGAGCAGAAAATAAACCACATATACATAAACAGTTTAATGATGATTGAAAAGTGAGGCCTGATACTGGCCAAGCTCTCTCCACAAATGACAAAGTTTCTCCACGTTTGGATAGAAGTTTTGTGTACTTTTCAATGAAATAGGAACAAACACTTGTGCCTCTCTCCTCTGCTGTCCGTTCTTTTTCATGTCATTTTAAGTTACTGGGATCAGTAACTGAAACAAAAACAGAAAAAAGCTTTTGTTATTGCTGTGAGTGGACTATTTCTAAACTATCTGACCCATCCCCCTACTTGTGTGGTTGATAAAGCAAAACACAAAGCTTTTCATGTGAAAGGCATTTAGAATTCTCTTTTTCTTATTTTAAGGAGGTTTTCTGATGCAGAGATGTTAATGCAGTGTGTGAGCATTCCAAAATCAGAATTAATCTTGCAGTACAGATAATTGCAACACTGGAACCATGGTGTTAAACTCTTTTGAAGGGCAGTATAACATTTGTCTGAGGTCTCCAGTGCTCCTGAGGCACTGAGTTTAAGCCCCGCCTAATCTAGCAAAGTCCTGCTTTAGTGTTACTGCAGTTGACATAATTATCACTGTTGTTATTATTATTTCTTGCCATCTGCAACTTTAGACATCACTTTAGACTGGGAAGTGTTCTGGGATCCCATTGATTTTTAACAACAACAGAGTCAAACCCTTATTGCACTGGCTGCAGTGTCTGCCAGTGCAGTTTTGTGCTTTGCTTTCTGTGACTGGAATTACTATCAGTGGCCACTGGTAATGCAGTGTTTGTGTGTCACATACATGAAATTTCTATACAAATCCCTCAAAGCAGGTAAAAACCAACAGGAGAACTGGAGGAGTGTGTTTCTTACATAAAAAGGAATCAGGTTTATTTCCTACCTCACAGGTATGCTTTCACTTGCTTTGAACTTCAAGTGCCTTTGTTCTGTCTTTTAAGCTCATGATAAGACCTTCCTACCTGTATATCTATCCTGTTTATTAATTTCTCTTCTTATAGAATAGCAGAGCATTTCTACAACATGCACTCTTCTTTCTAAGTGATTCCTTCTCAGCCTAGAGCTGAATGAACAGAGTTTCTATTCTGTTGAAAAGTTTCAAGTTTATTTCCAAATCGGAACATGTCAGAAGTGGAATCGATCAGCAATGATGCTGTCTATTCAAGTCAGAAGCAATTATCAGTAGACTCAAAAGACAGCAGTATCAGTGGAACAAAGGCAGCTGATAACGAGCCTGAAATTACGTTTGAAAGGTGTATTTCATGCAGTGTTTTATATCCTATGAGATGCACTGAATTCACATAATGCCTCTGTAACAACACCCAGTAATGTAAAATTTCTGTTCTCTAGAAACTGTGATATCTTAGGATCACTCCCTGAAAATTAACCTAAAACCCTGAAAAAGCTGGTTCTTGAGCAGAGCAATACAGAAGTCTGCATAGCACCCACACACTTCTCAAAACCCGTAAATGTGATAAAACAGAAGTCAGATCTAACAAAAACTCATCTTTTCTGTCTGGGTTTAGTTATATCTATTTAGATCTCTGAGTAGATACAGGTTATGTGAGTCTTGAGGAATGCTGTAAAACTTAAAACCAGATAAAAATCAACCCCCAAGCCCCTAAAAAAGCCCCCAACTGCAAAAACCTCAAACAGAAAACACAGTTGAACTCTTTGGGTTTTTTGTAATATCTGGCACACCACAAGATCTATAGAAGAGGGAGATAACATTACTGTAGCAAATTTTAAAGGACCAACTCTGTAATTTTGTGGTTTTTTGGTCAGCAAGCTACTTAATGTGAGCCCGGCAAGGCCTGGCAGATGAAGTGGGACTCACGGAAGGAGTCACTGTCACCCTGTGACCTAAATGAATTCTGAGTATTCAGTGGGAAAATTCTTACAAAAAAAACCCCAAATAGGACAATGTGAGCTGTGATTTATGTGTATTAATAACACATTTCTAAACACACTCATCTTTATCTGTCTCTTGCGTTCTGTGCTAAAATTATTTCTCCTGGGGTCAGAAAGGGCTCATGTATGTTGCATATTAAAATCATGCAACACATGCATTTTATTCCTGAGACTGATTTGGAGAGGTGGTGCTTCATATTTAATATCCTGCATAAATAGGCCCCGAATGAATCAGTGTTTGTGCAAGAACCTTAACAACATTTGTACCTGCCGGATTGCACCGTGGTGCATGACAGATGAACAGCACTCAGAAATCTTAACCTGAAGTATTTTACTGTCTTTTCTGTGCATGAATATGTAAATTATTTTTGCCATTTGTTTTCAGATCTCAGTGGACTCTTCACCAGGACTGTAGTATGGACAGATACTGGGGTTTCAAATGTGGTGGGAAGGGGTGGATTCAGCACCATGGTGAAGTTATGTCTGCACTGAGGTTGCAGGAAAGACTATTTATGTAGTCTGTGAATGACATTGCTTTGGTTTGAGTGGCCCTGTTCCAAATATTCCAAACATCTACGGGTGTTAAAATCAAAGGATTGTAATGAAATGAAGATTGATATGCTTAGTTGAATTTTCAGGCTTAAAGTGGGACGGAAATATGGATTTCTGTTTAATGAAATAAATTGGTTCCTGTTGAATGATAGCAGAAGGCTCCTTTTCTAATTCCTTGCAAATAACCTATAACATTTTTTAAACATGGACTTGATTATAAAAGAAATGGATTGGCATTTGACTTTCAAATGCATAGTTCATCAAACTACCAAATGAATATTAGGTCAAACTAAGCTTTGTATTTTGAAATTGCTTCTATATGCAAAAACCAGACCTATACAGCCATGACTTAAAATGAAACAAGCAATTTCTGCTAATGCAGATGTGTAAAAGTTGTGGTGAACTACCAAACTTCAATGCAATGTTACACATAATGCACCTGATCTGCTTGGAAAATTTAAGTAAGGCAGGAAAAAATTTCCTAGATCGGCTCATAAAGGTGATTTTATTAATGTGTTTGTATTATGAAAGGTATGAAATGATTATTAATTAACATGGATGGTATGAATTCATATTAGAGATATTTTTATTTCATAATTATATTTAAAAAGTAATGCATTTAAATTTTAAATGCCAAGTTCTGATTTTATGTATGCAGCAATTCTGAAAACCTCACATTTTCCATATCAACTTTTCTTGTTTTGGGCTAAGATTCACCTTCCTTCAGAAGCTCCTTCAAAGATGTTTTAACAGATCAGAATCAATCTAAGGGAAATAATTATAACTGATTCATCCTTTTCAGGCTGATTTTCCCCTTTCTTTGTGTGCTTGTGATCCATATTGTTCAATTACAGTGAATCCACCAATCTCTGTTGGAGGGAGCTGCAAGAGGGGAGCACTGACCCAGTGCTTCCCCCAGCCCGTCCCACTGGCTGCAGCTCCTGCAGGGGGCTGCAAACACTGAATAATCACTGAAATTGATCCCTTTTGTTGATTGGTTGCTGACAAAAAAGAATCTTGGTTTTTTTGTAGATGTATACCAAAAATTAACAAAAAAAAGCTGTTTCCAATGACAGTGAAGTCAAGAACTAGAGAGTTCCTAAGCACCTTATGAAATGTTCTTGCTCCGCTTGTGTGCTTTTATTCTCCATAGTGAACTCAAAGGGTGCTAAGTAAACACTGTAGCTGAGGTAATAAGAAACAAGAAAAATATTTGTGCAAACATGCAATTCTGTGCATTTTTGAGGAAGACAGTTCCATCCTTGTTGAGAATAAAACAGACTTTTTGAGCAGAGTTTTTGGAAAGACACCTGCTGGTTTTTTAGGTGTCCTGTTTGGTGTTTCTCGGGAAGAAAGTTGTTTTAGCTGTGTAATGTGAAGGGGATTTTTGGTAAATTTTATGCATTTTACAGGTGGTTCATGTTAACAACCACCCTAGTAGGTCATTTTGATAGACCAAAGGGAAAGGAGCCTAAATCAAAAATTGAGTAAAGGCAAAGATTTTTCTCCAAGCAGAATTTGAAAAGAAACACTGCTGTATAAAATATACTCTGAACTTGAACAATGCAGATTGTCATGCAAAAAGCGTGACTTCAAGAGCCAGCTCATGGCTGGCAGAGGGACAAACTTCATGGAAAAATGTCATAATTTGTGTTTAGGCAGCAGTGCTCTGCTTGTGCCAAGAGAGCTTGTGCGCTGCAACAGGCAATGCAGACAGAACAAAACAGGGATTCAAGCAGGTGCCCAGGTGGCACCTGGCCATGGAGATGCAGAGGAAAAAGGGAGCTAATCATTATGGGATTAGAGTCTCTTAATGGAGTCCGGGGATTACTGCAGCTGTAAATATTCCTGGAGAGAGCCCTGCTGCCAGGGCCTCAGTGATGAATGGCCGCCCTTGGAGCTCTCCTCCGGGAGTGTTTAGAAACTGTGAAGGTAGAAATAGAATAAATAGAGCACCCTTCCTTTCCCATAATTCATCCTACCCTTGCACACTGAGCTTTGCATTGGTTTGGGATTTTTTTCAGTGGGAAAAGTATAGAGGAGCCCAAATAACCTTCAGCCTTGTAGTATCCTATACTTGCAGCTTCTTTTTGACTTATGTCTCATGGAGGGTCTGAAGAAAGGTGCCGCTGGGTCAAGGAGTCCTGGTTTTGGAAGCTTCTTCACCAGATGTACTCTGAGAACATCTGCATTTTCTGCTGTCCTCTCCCAACACCATAACTTTTGAGAAACTGCATTCTGAATGAAATAAGCACATTGTTTTAATGAACTGTGTTGGCCAGTAGGAACTGCTTAGATTTCTATGGGCTCATGGATTTAAATAATCTCCATTTGCTCACAGTGGTAGTGGTAGTAACATTTCAGAGTTAGAGACAGCAGACATGCAGAAACTGTGGTGCATAAAAACTAAACTTGTTTTAAATAGCATATGAAGATCAATAAAAGAATGTATTTGTATAGAGGCATGTTTGTATTTTTATTTTCAACGTAACTACATACAGTTAAAGATTACTGAAAAATAACTTGCAGACAAAGGAAATATGAAATGTTTTTGTACTTAGAGCATGATACAAGTGATTTATGGAATTAATATCAATTAAGTTCTCAGAGGTCATTGGTAGCTTTAAAAAGCAAAACTAAACACTAAAACTACTCTAAATATTTAGGGAATAGGAAATTAGTCTGCCTTACTCTAGATAAAAGCAAGGTTCCACCAGGTTTCTGGTTTTACCTCCTTGTTATTCTCAGACTTCTGGTGCTCTCGGTTGCACTGGGTTACCTTTAACCACAGCAGTTAAAGCAGTGAGACCTTTTCTGCAAGTGTGGGCTCCATTCTGGTTGTAACTCCCACAGCAGGAATTCACTGCAGGGTGATTTACAGAGGCACACTATCAGGAACTTTGACAGCCTGGATTTAAACCTCCATGGATGTCAGACTTACTGCCTGCACTGCAGTTGCATGAAGGAACAAAGTACCGGCTGATTGCAGCTGGTTGACAAAGTAATGGCTCTTCTGAAAACATGAAGATATTTTAGAAATGTCCATTGCAATCCTTTTTTTTTTTTTTTTTCCCCTCCTAGTGAAATGTTCAATTAAAGCTCAGAAAGGTTCTGTGATAAATGGATAATTAAAGAGATCTGGGTTGTAAGCAACATTGAGGTTCAACTCTTTGTTCTCAGCAGAGCAGGGACTGACTTTCTGCATAACTGTGGTCCGAGCTGGGTCTGCAAGGAGCACTTTTTAGGGTATTTCCTCAGGTCACTTCCTCTAATTTATTTTTTTTCCCTCCAGAATTATGATAGAACTATTTTTCATTTCCTAATTCAGAATGAAAAACATGTCAATAGCCCAACATTTCTGGTGTGAAATAGAATTCTTGGTTTCTGGCCAACCCTCTGCTGATATATGTGGCAGCCACTTAATACTTATTTCCTGCAGCAAGTCCTGATCCAGGGCAGGGTGTGTAGTAGGAACTGAGGAGTGTCACTGATTTAAGCGGGGCAATCCTGTCCACCTTGTAGTCAGAGTGATTTGGGGAGCCTAAACAGGGCCCAGCAGGTCATCAGGAATCTGCTTTGCAAGCAGCAGTTAGTGCCTTCTCAGCTGATCCCTCATGAAATGATGGAAATAACCCCAAACTATCCTCGTGTGGGTTTCAGTATTTCTGAAGCTTGATTGGCATCTGTAGCAGCATCTCTTGCCTTGACATCACCCTGTTCCAAGGAAAACTTTGGAATCTGTGCTGCTCTGGGAAGGCTCACGAGCCAAGGAGCTACACTGTAGTGCCCGTGTTGTGGCTCTGTAATTTAACTGATGGACTACAGGCTCTCAGCTGGCCCTGGAACTCTCAAATTCTCATTTTTCTTCCCTTGCACACCTGGTTCATGATGTGTATGAGATTTAAATGCCTGTTTCCTTTCCACAGCATCCAGTGCCTTTTTTGCTCCCTTGTCCATTAAGCTGGGTGCCTGTGGTGGTTTTTCTCTTGTACGTGCTTTGCTACCTTATCATACTCATACTTTTGTTCACCAGCATAAACATAAATGCAGGTCTGGCTGTGTTTTAATTTTCAAGTATATTTTAAAACTTTGCATCTTTAGCACAGAAATTTTGTGCACACTGAAAGTTGATAAAAAGGATTGCTTATGTGGAAAAAAACCCCTAAAGCCTCAATCTACTAAGTGTCCTTTACTTTTAAATAGAAATGCATCAGCTTCTGAAACTCTAAACTGAGGTTCCTTCAGTTCCTACAGATGATGAACTTTGTCCAAAGGGGAATGATCAACATGTGCCGAGAAGCAGTGTGTATTTCTGAGCATCTGAAAGCACTGAAACTGCCACCAGAATGAATTATCACCCACAGACACATGAGGGGCAGAATGTGATTAGTTGATCTGCCTCTTAAATTGATTGCTGAAGCATTTCTCCTGCTATTCACTGCAACTTTTTCTGAATAGATACAAACTTGAAAAGGGAATGGGACATTATAGTGAATATTGCACTTCAGGCTTGGAGAGAGATTATTTAACCAGTCCACCTTATGCAGAAGAAAGTGGCTTTTACATTTGGCATCTGTAAGAAATTAGTTACCTAATAATGATCAGCCTGGCAAATAAATATTGGGACTTAACACACATACCTGCAAAATATATACATACATATACATTTATGCATAGTATACACACAGATGCATTTTAAATTCAGGTGACTATCAATAAATACTAAAATTAATATGGTTATTTTTCTTTTCCTCGGGGAAAATAATTGTTATATAGTGGTAGAGTTAACAAAATATATGCCTTTGTCAGTTTTATTTACTTCTGTGGAACTCACTAAAATGAGATTTCTAGCCTGACTAGGATGCTTAGCTCTAATATAATATAGAGGGGGGAAAGAAATCTAAATTACTCTAATCATAGGCTGTGTCCTGCTATCCATCTTCCTGTTTGGTTCCCTGAGCTGCAAACATTTTAGGCCAATGATTATAATTACTGGTTTGACAGTACCTGAAACAATACAGCATAGTTCTCAAAAAATTTCTGATAAAATAATCACTTCTTAAGTTACAACTATGATTCTCCTTGTGCGTCTGTCATTTCTAACTTGTATCTTCTTGTTTTTCATCTGCATTTATGTTTTGGTGTTAGGGTTAGTGCCAATATTTCTGCTTTGAGGGTCAGAATGAGTCCTACTGAAATAATTGAAGAGCAGCAGATTGAAAATGAGGCTTTACCTGTACATGTTAAAGATTTTACTTTTTTCTTGGAGGAATTTATAAAAACTGCTATTTGGGGCTGGTTAATCAGAGTCCTTGCTCACTTCCAGCCCAGCTGCCCTCCCTTTACTGTGAACCCTGATCAGTTTGGGGAGGGAAATGCCTGTTTCCCTCCTCCCACCAGCACCCCCTGTGTGCAGCAGACGCTCTCCTTGGCTGAGAACAGGACCCTGCTTCAAAAAAACCCCAAACCAAATCCACAAAACAAACGAAAACCTCAGAAGAGACTTCTTCCTCTTGGGGGTGACCAGGACTGACTCAGAGCCCTGTTTGATCACTGAGGAGATGAGGGAGAACAAAGGTATCGACATCCATGCATTTGATGCCTGCTGAGGGATGTGATGACAGCTGGTGCTACCCCCGAGACCCTGAGTGAATCTAGGAAGGGCACCGTCCTCTTCCCTGCCTCCCAGAGCAGCCCCTATTTTTACTGAGTGTGCGGACAGTCCTGACTGAATGAACTGGCAGAAGAGAGAAGGGACACAGGTGTTTCTCTCCCTCCTGGAGCTGAGCCAGCTGTCACTGTAAAAGCATGTGAGTGTCGTGGTTTTGACCCTGGCTAAGTGCCAGGCACCCACGGCAGCCGCTCACTCGTTCCCTCCCCTGCCACAGCTGGGCAGATGAGGGAAAGAAAGGGGAAAAAAACTGAGGGAACTAACTCAGAGGTTTGTGAGTTGAGATAAGGAATCGGGAGAAAACACTCCAAGGACAAACCAGGCTCAGCTTAAAGTTGCAAAAGTGGAAATTTATTACTACCTGAGTTAGCAAGAGCATGAAAGGTTCACTCCAGCTTCTATGTTTTATTTTTTACTCTCCCTTTGAGAATCTCATGGAACTCTATAATCCTCAGAAATTTAACATGACATTCCCTGAAGTACTCTGTGTGTCCCCACCTGTAACTTACCTGCTACGATGTGGAATTTCAGGTACATCTCAGCTGCCTTTAAAGTAGTTAGAGCTGGTTGTGGCTTCGAGGAGATGAAACTTAATAGAAGTTTCTATACCCTGTTTTCAACCATCTAAGGTGTAAACTCACCCTGGACCCCCTCTCAGCTGCTCAAGTGTGCTGGAGGTGCAGGAGTTTGTCTGGGGTGGAGAGGGGAGAGCAAGGCTGTTACGGGATGAGGAAGAAAATGGCAGCGAGGAGAGGATGGATGGGAGGGCACTGGAAATTCAGACCCAAAGCTCTTGTACCATATGCTTTGAGATAGACACTGAGCTCCTCTGTGGTACCCTGTGTCCCTGTGAGGAAAATGCTCCCCTGAACCCAGCTCTCTGATTCGTTTTGCTGCCGTCAGCCATCCACAAACCCAGCCATCTGCCCACATTCTGCACAGAGACAGAAACGCCTTAATAACAAAACCCAGTAGATTTCATTAGAGAAGTTCTGAGTAAATAAAAAAGTATTATCAAGACGTTCTTTAGTGGAGAAACCTTTAGTTCATGCTTGTGTGGAATATTTTGAAAACCTGAGCACACAAAAGCCCCCAGACACCGAGGCCTTTCCCCGATGAGGGCAGCAGTAATTAGTGGTGTTGTTTTGCAGGCTGACAGTGACACACTGGCTGTTTTATTTGCCCTGTAATATGTAATGAGCGTTCCGTTTGGATTATAAAACAACACGATGGATGAATTGGGCTGTATCGATTGAACCTCTGTACCAGTCAGTAATCATTTGGTTCCTCAAGCTTTTATGCCTTCAGAGCAGGAATTAAAAAATGGTTTAATTAGAATGTGGGGAACTATCCCCTTCAGTCAGCATCTGCTAACAATAAAGATAAAGGGCTTAAAGCAGAAAGGCCCATGACTTGTTAAAGGAAGTGGGAAGTTATGAAAGATGGTGATGTTTGTTTCTTTACCAGACTTTATGATTATTTTTATTATTTTTCAATCTAATTTACTTTTTTTTAGCTCTTCCTCATCTAAGTATAGTACCTTCTATTTAAACAACCTACTATTTTTCAACGAATGGCCATTTTCTTGAAGAATTGGGATTAAATTGTCAGCATTTCATTTAAACAAAAATATTTGCAACATCTAATAATAAAGAACTAATGAATTAGTTCAAAACAAAATCTTTTGTCAGTAATCTCCATGACCAGCCTCTATCTAATATTTCTGTTTCTTCTACAAGTTAAAAAAAGCAAATCCACAGCAAAACTGAATCCTTTAGAAGTTAATAGGATGTCCCCAGGGATGGGTCCTTTCTACTGCTTGCTGTTGGCTTTTCCACAGGGCTGTTGGCCAACCAAAACATGTTTCTGTCAAACTTAATTTTCTCTAGGGTATAAGCATGATAGGAAAATAGGTGGGAATTCAGACTCGATGGAGAGCAGAAGGGGACCAGAGGTACAGGCAGAGGTTATTTTGTGTTGTGTGTTTTGGAGCCTCCTCATGCAGCTCCTGCTCCCAGGAGCTCAGCACAGCAGCCAGGCCAGCCAGGCAGGGCTGCAGCTCCAGGGGCAAGGAAAGGGGACAACCCACGGGGCTTTAAAAAGGATTAAATCGAGAAAATGAGGTCTGTTTTAGGCTGATACTTGTCCATCTTCAATTCTGGATCCTGGGGAGAAGGCTGGAAAAGAGAAGAGAGGGATGTGTGCTCAAGTAATGAAATTTAAGATGAAGCAGTAGTGATTTTCGGTAGACTTTGTAGAACACCCTGGGACAGGGATGCAGGGATGGCAGAGGATGTTACCTAGCAACTGGTAGATGGTGGTTAACTCTTTGGTACCCATCCTTTCTGCCTCCCCAAAAAAGAGAGTGTAGAAGCTGAATTTCTACAGAGAAAAAATGGGGAAGGTTTCTGCTGTTTGCAGTGTAATGTTTTATAGAGGCTGTAATTAAAATGTTAGTAAATAAAAATAAAATAGCCCTGAACTATTATAGTTTCTATTTGAACTACTGTGTAACTATTTTAGGGCTTGTGAGTAGGTTGTTTACTGCTGTTTTAGGGTTTGTGTGGAGGTTGTTTACAACCATGACTGGCATGTCCATCACCAGCTCTAACACGCCTGCATTTCTGCAGCATGAATTCCTCTAACAGGTAACATGCCTGTGATGTGAGCCACTTACTCGCTGTGTGCAGATGTGACTCTCTTGAAGATCTGAGTTGTTTTTTGGCTTTTTTTTGGTATAAACAAAAAGCACAGAATACATCAGTTTCATATTGTAGGTCAGACTCCCAGCAGGAGTCAAGATTCCCTGGTTGAGAGCAATGGGTGCTCCAGTTAAACCAGTAAAATCACAGGACTGAAACCACTTGAAGATGTAACTGGCAATATGGCACAACTGGGTAACAGAGCTGTTGTTGGGATGGAAACTTATTTTAGGTATAAAGGTTTTAAACAGGTTGCTACGTAAAATCCTGTGAAATGTGTGGAAAGATGGAGGGTGGTTAGTAGGCAGTAGAGAATACTCAGTTATGAGTATTCTAAGCCAAAATAAAGACAAGGTGATCTTAACTTACCCCAATATACTTTCCCTTACCTAGCCTGGATAGTGGCCAATATCTTTGGGAGGGTGTTGGTGGATATGCTGTATTTTTTAGGTATTCCCATTGCCATGTGTGTTTTTTCAATTGGAGGAACCTATCTGCAAAGAGGCACCAGACAGTCCAGCAAGTCCCCTGTCAACAACAGGGGCAGGAAACCCACTGTTCAGTGGGTAGTTAGGTGTGTATAATCTCACAGGTTTATGTATAAAAGTGAAATGAGAGAGTGTTATACACAAATGAACACACAATTTTTTTTCCTACTAGCATTCCTGTATTAGTGTATTTGAAACAAGTTCAGCACGGAGTTGCAGGCAGCCTGTCTTAGTGGTCTGCAGCCATTAGAGCTGATTGTTTGTGAGCCTCTATTCTCCCAAATGTTCTCATGAAAACTGAGGTGCAGAAAGTTAAATGATTTCTCTCATCTTATTTATTATTTTGGTTTTGCTTTCTTGCTTTTATTTATGTTTGCTTAACCTCTTACAGTTTCCTCTAGGTGAGCAGGGATTTAATAATAGTAGGTTTTATTATGCAAAAGCAAAGATTGGCTGAAAACAGGGATGAAAGCTCGAAAGAATATTAGAATAGGATGTGCTAGGAGCTGCATAGACAACTTTAAATTACATCAACAGACTGTGATGTTGTTACTGTCTCTACAGATGGATATTGACTTTGATTTTGATTGCCTGAGCTAATATTTTGTTACAATTTCACATATGAGAAATGTAATTGAAATTCTAACTTTTGGCATGTCAAGTATTGCTCGTGTTTTAGGTGGCAGTTTAGGAGTCTCATACAAGAATAGTTTTCCTTTTTTCTTTTCCTTATTGTTCATGATTCGGTCTGACCTGGCTGGCTTTGCACTGAAGCACAGTAAACGTGTTCACCTGGAGCTGCAGTTATGGTTTGCTGTGCCTGTAGTGGAGGTAGTCCAGTCTTTAATCTTGGCACCAGTTGTTTGAGGTGAGGTGAGAAGCTCTGTGAGAGATTGAGAGCAAAAAGAACATTTTGTTCTTTTTTTTTTTTTGCTGCAGCTGATGATAAGGAAATGGTGGGGTGGTCACTGAGGTAATTGCTCCTGTTTTTAATTTTAATTTTGAACCTAAATATAAAGCTTTGCAGTTTGTGATTTTCTTCACACTGCAGTATTAGCAGGGAGCTGTTTTCATGAAGTGTCTGCCTGTGGAGGGGTGGTCACAGTAGTTTTACCAGAGTTACAGAGACTCAAAGCCAGAGGAGTGCAGGAGCTGCAGTTCACCTTCAGTTGCATCGTGAAAGCCCTACAGAAACAGAAGAATAATGGAGCTGACAATTTATTATCTGAAGTATGGCATTAAAACCCTTTTTCCAGATCTATGTTCATCTGTAATTCCAGTACTGGGAAAGGGACACACCTGAAAGTTGGGGCAACTGTGGTGCTGACTGAAACGTGCCCCTTTCAATCCATATTTCTCCAAATGTGTTAATTCCTCTGAGAAATTTGACTGTGGAGAGAATAACTCTTTGGAAGGGAATCACGGATGCCATCATGGGGTCCAGCAGAATTCCTTCACTGGGGACTTGTTCTGTGCTTTTGGGTGTTCCATATCCAACCTCACTTCCACTCCAGCACTGCAGTCCCAGCCGGTTGTGTCCAACCTTTCCTGGGAGTTTCCCTCCACAACAGGGATGGGGATTGCAGTCCCATTGTTAGCTGCTGATTACAGGCTTCTTCACACTCTAATTATTTTCCTGACTTCATGGAATGCATTTAATAAGCTTAAAATTGAGCCATTATTGTACATAATTCTATGAAATGACTCAGTTGTGTTCAGAAACTATCTAAATGCCTGTGTGTGTACTCTCTTTTTTCAAGACTCTTTCTTGGAAACTCATATTAAAATTGCAGATGATCTACATAAAAGGATCAGATGTTACAGGAGAGCCTCAGAAAAGGATTTTACTGAATACTTCCTCACTGTAAATTTAAAAGCATGGCATTTTGAGATTAATTATTTACTAAAGATCTTGTATTTAAATTTATAGTATGGATTTTTTAAAAAATAAGCAGACAAGACTGAAGCATTAAAACATTTCTCAAACATAAGTTTGAAAGGCATCAGTGGTTACTGAAGACAGTCATGGAGACAAATTTCAGTTTTAAAGTGACGTAGACAAACTTACTTGCCTCTAGCTGCATTATGCTTTCTTGTTTAAATACATTAAAAGTTTTTGAAGCTATACTGATTAAGTGGAATCAGGATGTTCTTGATGTTTATCTTCCCTTTCTGCTGATTCAGAGAGTAATAAACAAGATGTAGAAGGACAGAACAAGGCTGATATTAATTGCTCCTGCTTAGGAGCAGTTTGGGATGGCTGCAAACAAATTCAGCCATCCAGGGCCATCCTTCATTCCCTAAGCTGGAAATGTTCAATCGGGAAGGATGTGTCTGCTATCTCCATCTTAACCTGCTGCATCTTACTGTTATAGGCATAGGACTTCAAATACGAATTTTTAATTTCAAATCCTTGCACGGAACAGCTGTGGTCAAGGGTAGTAAAACCTGCATTTGTGTGATTTCTGTGAATCAGTCATCCTCATCCTGGTGGGAGACCAGGGGCTGGTGGAGATCAAAAAGTGAGGAAAAGGATAGTGGGTTATTCCTCCCTCTATTTGTCCTGTATTGTGCTGTGCTTAGGCAGTTTAGGAATTGCCAAAGACAGATCAGTGGTTATTTTTTGAGGTGTCTTGTTGGTTTTTGGGCTATTGTGATGCTTCTTATGCTCCTGAAAGGCGAGCAGTAGGCATTTCCCCTTGTTCTGTACCTGACAGCTGGGAGCAGTGAGAGGGCAGCGCATGCTGCTGCTGTGGGCTCTGCTCCAGCTCTCTGGGCGCTTGTCCTTTTGATCCTGCAGAGACTGGTGCGGCAGGACCTTCCTCCTGCAGCCAGGGCACCAGTCCTCAAACCACGGAACCAGTCAGAAAAATACTCCTACAATTTTGCTCCAAAAAGACATGTCAAATTTGAGGTCTTGCCTCCCAGTTCAGTCCTGCTGGGTTTAAACTTTTATGTCCAAGGCCATATCTGCGATCCAAAATCACACACTGGATACATATATATATAAAGTGTTGTTTATTTCACACAGCTAATCAATTATATCTCTATATATCTCCAATGTAATATATACAATGTCATATAGCACATATATAATATAAGTAAAGGAAAATAGACTTTATTGGGTGGTTAATTTGAGATAATCACAAAATGCCCATGAATTTTAGTAGTGATTTTTTCAGTTCAGGCTAAAATGTTGGCCTTATATTTCATTTAAGGTTCAGATTTAATTAGACACATGGCTTTGGGCTTGACAGGAAGTGCATGGACAGATGTGGCAGAGCTGCCTTTCTGCAGCCCCTCTGATGGTGCTGTGCACTGCCCTTCTCCAGAAGCAGATTTCTGCAGATTGATTGTGCTTGTGCAGAGTTGAACTGTGGGGTTTTTCCCCTGTGACTTTTCAGTGTCTGTTCTAGGCTTGGTGTTTTTGTTAATGTGAAGCATTGAAAATAAGACACAATTTTTACAACAGTAATGCAAAGGAAAATTTCCATCACAAACTGTGACATCAGAATAAAGACCAGGTTCTTTGTCTCCTTGCAGTGTTTGGCTGAATGAGAATCCCTGAGGATTCTGTCAACACCCTGGAAGTCACTGCTGCATTTCAAAGGCACATCCCGATGTAGAACGTTACATTGCACTAGGACAGTAGCAAATGTTTTTCTGTGACTATTTGAAATGCTAAGCTACACAGATTTCTTTCCTTTCTGATTTTTCTCATTGTCCTTTCACAGACATTAACACAACGCAGGTTTAGAATATAACATGACATGAGGCAACAGCAATATAAAAGAGGTCTTTGAAGCTGTTTCTTTTTATCATGCTTTACCCTTAACAGGGTTTCTGTGGTCTAATTCCTTTGCAGTTCTAAAGAGAAGTACATTTCAAGTTCCATAATTGCACCAGGGAATTGAAACCTTGTTTAAATAAATAAATAAAAAATCAAGTATGCTGTCCAAGACTGATTTTATTATCAGCTAGTGTCTATGGTGATGTATCAAGATGTATCAAGAAAATGGTTTGAGTGTTGCACAAAACTCCTGCTTATTAGGAATATCCATGAAAAATAGAACAGGTGTTCGTTTAGCCACTTTTGACACACACTTCTTGACCTCACTGAAATGTATTTGAGAAGTTGTGTGCCAGCACAAACACGTGAAACTTTGTAAACCTAATGTTTTTACAGAAGCTGAATTACCACATTCATTGCTAATTGTCTAAAATGTGATGTTTGTGATGCTGCTTTGTCTGTGTACTTTTATGGTACTAATATTAATTTATGGTTTGCCTTGGAACTGCAGAGGGATGGTGTACTGGGGAAGAACACTTTGTCCAAGTTAACCACATCCTCACCTCCTTGAGCCTCCCCAGAATTATGCATTTGCTGGAATCCCTCAAATTTAAAATCTGATGGTACCAAAAGTGCTACATCTGGTTGCATCCTGTCTCTTTTTGACCTGCTTGATCCTTTCTTTTTCCATTATCAATATATGATATTCTAATGGCTCATTTCTGCTGGTTCCCTCTTTGATCAGTACAACTACTTGTAGAAGACCCGTGTATCCAACAGAGTTTCATTTGGATAAATGGAGAAATGGCTGCAAACTGGCACAGCTTTGTCCTGCTGCAGCACCTGCAGGAATTGTGCCCCAGCTTCCCTGACTCCACCAGGCAGCTTCACCCCTCGGAAGGAAACATCAGCTCCAGAGCTGGTGGTGCTGACAATTCCGTGCAATTACAGAATTGCCCCACTTGTGGTTCAGATGTGAGGTTAGCCTACAGCCCTGTTAAAAATCAATCATATTCAGTGCATTTGAATGAAATGCTGCAGTCATAGGAGAAAAAAACTGAATTGTTCATGAAGTTTTCTGTAGAATTAAGTCAGGAGTTTTTATTATCTTCCAAGCAAGTTTCTATTATAATTTGGCTTTTTTCTTTAGAAGTCTCAAGCTCTTGCGTGTTGCCTGTACCCACTGTTTGCAAGCACTGAGACTAAAATAGAATATCTTATTTTATTTAATGGTGGGAAAAATGCATTGAGCAATATTATTCTGAGAGACAGTGGATGGCACTGTTGGTTTGCAGCTGTGAAGCTACAAAAATGAAGCGGGACAGGACAACCTCAAAAAAAAAATAAAACCGAAACAAAAACCACCAAACCACTCCCCCTGCAAAACAAACAAAAATCTCCCACTCCAAAATCAAACCCCAAAATCAAACTAAACCATAATGTAGTGTCTTCTTTAACTGGATGGAATAATTCTCAAACTGTCAGTGCTCAGAAATTCTCAGACAGATGAAGATAACATGTAGGATTCATAAGCTAGAAGACAAAATAGATACTAAATTGGGGTGTTTCTGTCTGTTAGTTTGACATTGTGGTTTTATCAAAGGAGAAAAAAAATCCCAGCTGACTGAGGTCGCTGGGCCTTAATGGTGGTAAATTAATTTAGCTAAGGCGCTGGGAGAGCAACACCCCCTGAGACCAGGCAGGATTGTCAATATTTGTGGGGTCTGAGGTTTGCTGGAGCAGGATCACACCTGTGCAGTGAGTAAGAAAAGGTGTTCAGTCACTGGGAAACTACTCACAGATGTGTAGAAAATAAGGTGTGGTTACCGTGTCTGGTTATGGGGAGGGAAGCCTGATGTGCTCTTGAAGTTTACTAAGAAATGATCAGCATGGGTTTTAAGACCCTGGGATTGTTCTGAGCACTGCCTCAAGAGATTGGATTCATTTGAAGGTTTGGTTCCTTGTTTCTGAAATGACCAAATGCACCAATGGTTTTGTCCACTTTTATTTTAAAATGTGGGGTATCCATCTGACCAGTTTGCCGTGGAGGAGTCAAATCTGAGCTTGGCCAATCTCCTGGTGAATGTGTGGTATTCTGTCCAAATCACTTGCACAGGAAATCCACTATTGAGTGAACAACATAGTATTTATTGTCCCAATGCCTTTATGCTTGCTTGTCAGACACCAGAATTTAATTCAATTTCTGTCATGTAAATGTCATTGAAAGGGAGATTGGAACTATTAAGTGAAAATATTACCAAAAGATGAATAAGACTGTCATTATCACTAATCTTAGTTTCTGATAATAGCAACATCTCCAAAGAGAGAAAAAATTTATTTGTGGAAGTTTTACTCAATTTTAGAGTTATGAATTTGATGTTACAACATTTCTACAATCCACCAAATATCTAAGCCCTTGGGAATCACCTAGATGCTTGGTAGCTCACAACCATGCAGTGCTGTATGAATTTTATCCTTCCTTAGAAAGACAAAGCCTGTTTCGTCTGTAACAGTGGGGGGAGTAGCCCAGTTGCAATTACGAGAAATTATTGCTTGACTAACTTGCCACAGTTCTAAACCCAATGGCTGGAAAGAGAAAAAGTCCCCTTGTGAATAATAGTAAATAATTGAATTCAGCCTGGTGTAAATAACACGACAGCATTTCTTACAGAGAATGAAAGGCAGGATACAAACGATGAAGTTATCATTCAGAAATGAGGAGATATTTTATAATTTGTGCTTTTGGGGGGATTAACATCAAATCAGGTTCAATATTATTGAATTTGAAATTCAACCTGTTCCTCATTTCATCAAAGAAAAGGACCCAATGGAATTAATGAAGCAAAGTGTTTGCTTCTTGCCTAAATGTGCTGTGCCAGTGAAGTGTGTGTTTGTGTAGGGTCTTGCACTTTGGTTCAGCGTCCTCCTCGTTACTGACAACACCCAGAGACCCAGTGAATGCAAAGGGAGATGGCTTAACTCAGTGCAAGTTCTTAATTCATTTAAAACCAGAGCACTGAGAAGTCCCGGGAGACAGCAGTGGTGGCTGAGCCTGCGCTGCAGTCAGCGCATTGCACGTGGGGTCAAAGGAGTTGCTCTGCATCCCTTCTCCATGTGCAGAGTGTCAGGCAGGCTCTGGGTGTTACTTCACTGTGTTCTCATGGAAACTCCCAGGAATGGTGGCTTTTTTCCTGTCATGAGATGGAAAGCTGGAAAGGCTGTCTTGGCTACTCATAGGTAAAGGGTGTTTTAGTCAAAGGTAGTGTTAACTGTCAATCCATTGAGGAGAGACTCCTTCCTCCTATATGCACACTCTTGTATGAAAGCTACACCTCGAAAGTGATAAAAATTATTATCTAGGTTGATAAATTTGTGAAAGGAATTAGGTGATCATCATTGAAAAAAAGTTATTTTTTAAAAAAAACTACTGGTGCATCATCTCTGTTTGTGATCGCTCTAAAGATTGCAGGAAGGGGCTTCTCCTAAATTAACACCTTTTAACACCAAAGCAGTACATAATACTGATTCCATAGCTATTGAATCTGTATCCTGTAATCATCATGAAAGCCAGTTTTTATTTCCAGAAACACATTTATAGTCTAATAATACATTGCATTTAGGGGATGGTAATGAAATTATACCGCTCTCAGTGTTAATTTTCTGTTTGTGAATTCCCTACAAAATCTCTCTGGCATTTGTGCCAGCTCCAGAAACCTCACACACAACAGCCACTGCAGCTGCTTCTGGAACACGTTTTTAATGTGCTGTGGGGTGACAAAAGGGGTGCTTCTGTTTCACCTGCCGTGGGGCCAGTGCCACTTCTGCATGCTCAGGCCAGGAGGTGACCAGTTCAGCTTATGTCTGGTGACTTGTATGGATCCTTGTTGCTTCTGTAAGACTCAAATTATTGTTCCACCAGATAAAACCTTACCTGTTCCAGCCTGGAGCAAGGGAACAGGTCGGTTTGTCAATACCAACAGGATTCAGACAGCATTGCCACAGCCAAAGAGCTCATGTGCTGGGGTCTCTTTTCCTACCTGGTTAACTGTAAGTGAATGTCCACCTCGGGGAAAGAACAGAATTGGACTTTCAGCATTGTGTTGGAGCTTTGGCTGATACAGTACCTTTGGTTTTTCTTTCTCTAAAACACAAAGCCAAGGGGATTTCTAAGGACTCTTACTATCAGTGTGACATACTTTAGATTAGGATCCTTTGAGATGGTGAATATGTTTGCCAATTAAAAGACAATGGGAGGAAATGAAACAGTTTAGTCATGGAGGAGGATAAGAAAAGTGCAGTGGTGAAATTCAAAGAGAGGAGAACAACAACAAAAAAAGATAATGATGAAACAGCTGGTTGAAACTAGCTTCAGAATTTAAGAAGACTGCAGAGCCAATCCTTTTTTCTGCTTAAATTCCCGGAGAGGAAATTGAATCCGGCCTTCTGAAATGCTAGGGGAAATAGGCTGTGCTAATAGAAAAACCTCAACATGGGTATCATCCAGCAGTAAAGTAGAAAAATATGGGTTTGTGCCAAAAAATCAAGCTGGAGATACTGAGTAAAATTGCAGCTTCAATGTTGCACTTGTCCAGCTTGTAGATCCTGATACAGCTTGTTTCTAAATGTGCTTTTTTTCTTTTACCATTAATTTACAAATCTGTTGTGATTGACGCTGTTTGTTATTTAATTCATTAAAAGCATAATTTCTTCATAAATAGCTATGCTGAAGGTAGAAATCCATCAGAAAGGTCTGTTTAGATTGAGAAGTGGCACTGGGTGACTTCTTGGTTCCAACTATTAAATCTGTGTTATTGCATACTGCATGTGTATGATTGTGTATTATGATCTGTGTGGGTAAATGAAGTGTTACCATACATGAGGGAACTCTCACTCCAAAGAGGGAATCTCTTTAAACCAAACCTTGTTGCTGCACCAACCCAGTACTTGGTTAATATTGGCTAAGAAAGGTGAATGCAGTTGCCTCCTGCTGAGGACAGTGCTCACTGCTCGTGGCCTTTTCCACTCATTGGGCACCTCTCTTTCCTCCCCGCTTTTGCAAAGTGTTTTCAGCTCCCTGGGGCACCTTTTCTTTACTGTGCTGGTTGCCAGACAGGGAGAGTTGTTCAGTGGTGTGATTTTATCCAGAACTTTCATAGCCCAGTATTTGTTTGCTGTTTTTCCTTGTTCAGACCTATGTCTCTATTTTGAGAGCTGGCTGGAGATTTTATAGTTAGATACTTCTTGGAATATGTCAGTATGTTAAAGTAATTGTTATGTTGAAAGGGCCTTGTTTACTTTTTCCAATAAAGGCTTTTTGGGCATTGGCTGGCTCCTGGTTAAAGTGTGAGATTCTCCAGCATTATCCAACAAGCTGAAGGGTCAGATGGGCAGGAGATGGAGAACATAATAAATCTCTCCTACAGGAGTGTCCCTGCCTAGTGAAACTGTTTTTATTGAAGCAATGACCTGAATTGTGGTTATGCACATTTGCCATGTTCCCAACCACTGAAGTGTCTCTTTTCTTTCTCTGCATTCTCCCTGCTTTCCTATGCACATAATTTACTTGATGTGCTGGAGGAGAAACCGGAAAAGAGATGCAGTGAATTGGGACTGCAGATCTGGGATCAAGATTAGAAGCTGGGGAGCTTGGTGACCTTTAAGATCTCATCTCTAAAGAGCATCTTGCTGCTTCTGCTTCTGGATAATCTCTTTGTTTTGTTTTGAATTTAGAAGTTTTATGCTTGTTACAGTGCAAAATGGAATATTTGTAATGCTTTGGAAGCTACTGAATGCTGTTCATGTCTGGATGAGAAACCTTAGAGGGGTTTTCAGGACCAGAGGTGTTATGTTTGAAATCGACCCCAGCCAGAGGAGTCTTTGTGCTAAAATGACTTCTTGTGAACATAAAACCTGTTATGTCACTCAGCTGCTCTTAGCGTTATGGATGTGAAAAATAGGGGATGGAAAGGAATCACATCATAAAGAAAGAAAACCTCCTAGAATTACAGAAATGAAGTCAACATACCAGAAAAACAGATGTCAAAAAGCCAACGGCAAATGGCTGAGTCATTGAACGTTACGTTCTAGAGAGCTCCCACAGTCCTACAGAATGTAAAAATGTGCTTTGTTATATACAGCCAGGCATCAGGAGATGGCAGCAGTGCTCGCTGAATTGCAAAACAGGAATATTGGGGAGAAATCCCTAGAAATTCAATAAGCTGCTTTGGAAATTTGCCAAAGCGGGTAACAGTATTCTAATTTACTGGAACTGTGTACAATCATCCTATTTTAATTGCAAGTTTTATTGACTACCTGTTATGCTTAGCATAGAATTTATTGTTTTTTATTTAAAAGCATTGAAAACTGCCACATGTGTTTATCAATAACATATTAATATTAGGATTTGGAAAGACTTTCTAGAACAAATGTGCAATTTTGTCCTTGAGCAAATTTATCATTTATGTCTCTTGAAAGGTTAGAAACATCAGTCTTATTCAGGGTGGCAGCTTTTAGCAGGTACTACATAAAATAGTAATCTCTGCTTCCTAGGCACAAAACTATACTGCTTTATACACAGTCATTTAATTTTACTGAGTATGTCTGTGACTCAGAAATATGTACTTGAACTCATTCTATAAAATAATGAAAAGGGAAGTGCTTCTTTTGTGTGCAGTTTCCAGATGTGATTGTTGCGTTGTAAAGTACCTTTGGTTTCCTTCAGCATGTATCTGATACTTAAAATTTATTTTGGAGGCTAATTACGGTTTAAATGCTTTGAAATGCCCCAAAGGGGAGAAAAAAATCTTTTTATGAAGTTAAAGGAAGCAAATTTCAGAGGAAGTGGAATTATGTCTTATTAGTGAAATATAATTCAACAATAAATGTTGAACAGTAGAATATAATGTGTAGGTAATGAATAAATGAGGCTATGTGGGGGTGGTTTTTTTGCACTTATGGAAGAGAAAATACTGAAATGCAAAAGTTTCGGGTATTGTGACTATGTAGAGAAAGTATGTTTATAATTGCTCATTATTCTAAGAGCCTTATCTTTTGACTCAAGACCAGCAATGGCCTTGGATTTTTAAAGACAAACTTATTCACAGATTAAAAGTGGTCAATATTAAATACAAAACTGCAAAACACAGCTTGGCATTTCTGAGCAGCAGGGTGGGACTCTGAGGGAATTGATGAGCTGTGTGCACCATCCCCGTGCAGAGTCACCGCCAGGACAGCTGGTCCAGTGTCACCAGCTGGGCCAGACCTGTCTGTGCTCGATCCTGGGGGTGCCCAGCCATCCAGCCCAGGGATGGGGATCCCTGGGAGCTGAACAACTCTTTGTTCCTCGGGTAGGGCATGGACACAGGGGTGGAGCCTTCACTTCTGGAGGGAGACTGCACTTGGGTTGGTTTGGGTCCGTGGCCAAGGCTCGCAGAGCTGTGGCAGATCTTCCAGCTGTGCTGAGCCCTTTGCGCTGCTGTTGCATCCAGCTCTGCAGCTGATTGCCCCTCCAGCTGTGCTGACTCAGCTATGGAGAGACCATACTTGAAATTGTATTGTGGCAAGTTCAAAGGTTAGAAAGGGTTTTCAGGAAAAATAGCAGCCAGAACCTAAAATATCACACAGCCTTTGACAGGTTGCAGTGCAGGGGCCTCCTAACCTGGAGGAAGGTGCACTCAGCCTATTATGTTAATCACCTTTGAATTGGTGTAATCAGTTTTTAAATCCATCTTCATCGTTGGCTCTGGCAATCAATCCAATCATTTATTTACATGTGTGCATAAAAGATATTCCTTTTGTTCCAAACCTGCAGCCTGAAAAATTCACTTGGTGTCCATTAGCCCTTGTTTTCTGGGAAGCAGTGACTAATCCTTCCTATTCATCCTTTTCCACTTTGGCAGTTTTCCTCAGCTGAGGAGTCTGACTCCATTTAAACTGCCCTTGTATTGAAGCCTTTATACGTCTCTGATGGTCCTTGTTGCTTTTACCTTCTATTGTGGTGTTCTTGAGATGGAACAATCAAAACTGCATGTGCTGTTTGGGATGCAAGAATCACAGGAATTTACATAGTGGAATAATGATATTATTTTTGTCCTTTTCTCCACTCTTTTGCTAAGAATTCCTGGCAGTCTGGTTGTCATCCCACTGCCTTCTGGGTGATGTGCTGATGTTCCAGGGAACGATCCATGAGATATTCTTGAGTAGTGTGAGCTGAATAATACGTGGGTGTACTATGGTTGCCTTTTTATCTCCATTTACAATATTTTGTATTTGTCTACATTAAATTTCAGTTGGCATTTTATCACCCAGCCTCTCAATGTTATGAAATCCTCTTGCAATTCTTTTTAGGCTTTATTACTCAGGACAATTTTGTATCATCACTGGATATTATCACCTCCCTATTTATGCTCTTTCCAAAGCACTTGTGTGTGTCTCAAATTCCCCAAGTTCCTCTACAAAGCTGAGGATGTAACCTCCATGTTTTGAAACTTCTTTTACTCCTGCTGTTCCTTTAAAGCCCTGTTGTTTATCCCTTTCAGCTTTTGGGGAGATAATGAAGTAGGAAAAAGGCTTTTAAAATCACAGCTGTTAAAGGAGTTTGTTTCCTCTCTCAGCTGGGTTTCAGTTCACAATATTTTAGTCTTTTGGCTATTTGTAATTTTCTTTCGGTGAGTTTTGACAACTATCATGCACTTTTTCTTCTTGAAATGAAAAATTGCTAGTTTTTTCTTTTCTTTCTTTTCATTTCAGGGATGTTGAATTTGAAAAACATGTAAGAATACAGTGTCACAGTGGCTACATTGTGAGACATGTCTTGCACAATATTTATATCTAATTTGATAACTCTTGGGATTTTGTGACTCATTTCTTTGAAAGAATCATTTGTGCTTAATGATGGTTTTTTTCTGTGATCTCAATATGTCACACTCAGTGCGTTGGTTGTATTTCACTTGTACAACCCTTTCTTTCTTTATGCAGTAATAAAAAATCCAGGGTAATTCTGCAGTGCTTATTACACTGAATTTATTCTGTTTGCTGTTGACTTTCCTTCACTATAAGCCATTTCTCTGACAGCCAATTCTGTCATTCCTACCAAGTCAGTTTTGAAATATTAGCGTTTCAGTTGTTTTCAGAGAAAACAATTTTGAGGTATTTTCATCAATAGGTTATCACAGAGTTGCTGAAAGCGTTACTAATTTTGTGTTGTGAAGACCTGACTCCATGCCAGTGTTAGGTCTCTTTACAACTGGATGTTTGGGGAGATAAATGTGGTGACTGGAAGTTCTTTTATCTGCCCACTCTGAGCTTCTCTCTGTCAGGGATTTATTGACTTACCAGTGGAACTGGCAAGAATTTTTGATCTTTCTTTATAACACTGATAATTTTTGGGCTTTGTGACCTTTATTTTTGCTGAGGAGAAAATATTGATGCAATGTCCAATGCTGCTATTAACCGTGACACTGAAGGATATTTTTTTCCCCCATAGGCTTATTTCTTTGCAATATTTCTCTTTGCAGCAGGTGTAGCTGTAGGAGTTTGGAGAGTGGCAGATGATGTGTGTTGGCCGTGTTTGACAACACAGAGGGACAGGATCCAGCTCACAAAGTGGATCCTTCCACTGAGGAGTAGAATAAAATCCATTCATGCCCTCGATATAAAACCATGGCTTGCTGTGAGAAGCAGGATCAGAGCTTTCAGAAAAGAATTTTGTGGGATGGCCTGTTTGGGTTTGGGGGGTTTTGGCTGCTAACTAGAAGCAAAGTTTGAACAACAGCAGCAAGGAATATTTTCTGCCAAGTTCCACTAATGACAAGTTAAATGCTATGAGGGGATCTCTACTAATGCAAAACTTTCACCTTTGTAGATTGTTAAAGTACATGACAGTGTTTTCAATCTGTAAATGGGTAAGTGTCTTGGTTTCAAAGACAGGTATTTGCTAAAGAAGGCTGAAGCCTCCTTTAGAATAGGAGAATGTAACCCCCTTCCCTCCGAATTGGCAAAGGTTTGGAATCAAGGGGCTTCCAGACAATAGTAACCACAACAAATAAGAACACACAAACCCCACAGACAGTCTCTTCCGCTTTGTTGGCAATTCCCCTTTGATGAAGTCACAGTCACAGCTGGCAGGGCCCCCGGTACTCCTGGTGCGCAGGGAGGGTGCGATGACTCCCCTGAGAGGGGAAGAAAGGGGCTCGGGAACCCCAAGTTTCCTTCCCTCGAGACACTGGGGCGGGCGATGGAGAGTTGGTAGAAAACACGCAGCTTTGATGCAGTCCCGGTCACAGCCAGTCGGGGAGCAAGGATAGAAGCACCCAGTTGGAGACAGACGCCTGCAGTGATGGCAGATCCTCCCTAGAGCTCCAGCAGCTTCTGTCTCTCTCCTCTGGATGTCCAGCAGCGAAGAAGAGTACCCTCCAGCTCTGCTTGGCTCTCTTTTAACTTGTCCCCAGTCCCAGTAGCCCTGCCCCTCTCAGAGGGGAAACAATCCCAGCTATCAGAGAGTCCAGATAAGGGCTACCCATCTCAGAGTCACCTCTTTGTCTCATCTTAATCACCCCCATTATGGCTTTCCAGTAAGTAGAATGGGGAAAAATTCCAACACAGAGAGCTAAACAAAAAAGAAAAGTATTCCAACCCCGGACAGTGAGAAATATTTTTAAAGTCTTTTTATATAAGTTGAGAGTTAGATTCCTCAAATGAAGAGTTAATTCCTAGCTAAAAAGAAAAAAAAGCAGTTGTTACCTGGTGCTGCCACTAATGCCAGATATTGTGTTTTCTGTGGCTTTTTGGGGGAACACTTGAAAAAACCATAGCAAAATGTTATGCAGAAGTCTGGTTTCCTGCAATCTTTTCAATTTTATTCTAATTTTTGACTGTGAGAAGATTTGGGTCTGTTTAAGCATTGCATTGCTCAGTAATCTTTCCAGGGCAATGACAGATAATGTTAGATATTCCTGATAAGGAGCATTATTGGACATGTTCTCCTACCACTAAACATACTGCTCTGCTAAACTAATTATACTGCTACCTTAATGTGGAGGCCTTCCAACACAGCAATCATTAACTAATGGCTCTGTAACTAAGTTACAGTCCAGTAAACTAGAAACTAGAGAACTGCTTGCATTAAAGTATTTGGACTCTCTTGAAACCAGAATAAAAATCAAGAATGCGTTTGAGCTGCGGGTGCATTTTCAGCAGGCTTCTATTTCTTCATTTCTGATCTCACTTCACAATTGCTTACCAGGCTCAGGTTTACTCAGAAAGTTCTTCTTGCTCTCTCAGTCCACAGCACTGTGTGTCTGGATTGAACTTTGGTGCGGAAATGTGAGCAGTTTTGGCTTAGTTCTCTTCTGTGTCAAGACTTGCAGGCTCCCAATAGAGCAGTTTGATAAATGAAGGTTGCAGTTTTCCTTTCTTTTTCCGTATTGCCACAAGAGATGACATGTTGAAACTCTGAACTAGGAATTGACAGAGGATGGCTGGAGAACCAAACCCTGTCCCCTAAACTGAACAGAAAAAGAGGGCATTAAAAAAAAAGGAAATATGTAAAATAATTAAAAGGAAATTGTGCCTATTCCATTAGAGGTCTCAAGTGTGGGGCTCTTGGCCCTGTGGTCCTCAGCTGCCCTGTCCCACCATGGAGGTGCCTGACTACACAATCTCATCCCCACTGCTCAGTTACCCTCTCTGCTATTTGAGGGGTGGCAGATGAGGGATTGATCTCTAGACCCAGAGGAGGGATTGATCTCTAGACCCAGAGGAGGGATTGGTCTGGAGACCCAGATGAGGGATGGATCTCTAGACCCAGAGGAGGGATTGATCTGGAGACCCAGAGGAGGGATGGGTCTGGAGACCCAGAGGAGGGATGGGTCTGGAGACCCAGATGAGGGATGGGTCTGGAGACCCAGAGGAGGGATTGGTCTCTGACCCATGCTTTCACAATGTGCTTGCAGTCCTACACTGCTGCTCCAGACCCTGCCCACATCAGCGTCAATTCCCCTAAAACACGATGCAGATAGTCATGGCAACACAGTGCTTTAATAGATGTCATGGTGAGTAGCCAGGGCTTCATTTAGAGAGTTGGGCAAATCAGCCTCTGCATAATCTCTGCTAGTGCCAAGTGCCTTTGGAGTGCTCATTTTGCAGCCCTGCCCAGATTTGGAGACTTTCTCATGATTGAGATGAACCCATTTGTTGCACAGCCCATAAACAACTTTGCATTGATACATAAAGGGACACTCCCTGGGCAAGAGCAGAAATCATTAATTATGCAATATGTCACTATAACCTGGTAAAAAAAATTATATCACTAGTAACAGTCCAGTGGCGATTGCTCAGTGCTTTCTCATGTATCCTTTTCTGCATGGGGACTGAATTCATGCTCAGCCTTGACTGAATGAAATCTTTTAAAGATCTAACACCTTTCTCATATAGCATTGCCATTAATATGAAAATGTGGAATATATTTCAAATGATGAATAACAGTGAAACTATTAGGAACAATAGTGCTGCTGCATTGTGTGAGCTGGGACGTTGTCAAGGTGAGTAACATCTGTTTTAGTGTAGTGACTTGATTGACAAGTAACCATGGTTTCTGCCTTCTTCCTGCTCTCCATTTGCACACTTTCATTTACTGGATAAATATGCTGGACTACAGGAAAGGAATTGTTTCTACACTTTGAGGAAAGAGAATCAAAGCAAAGCATTCCCAGAGACTGAATGGCTGTGTGAATCATGAAAGAGCTGCAAAAAATATTGTATAATTATTCTTAAGAGTTTTTGTAACAACTCATTGAAGTGACATTACCAATGGCAAGACTGGCAAGCAGGCAGTTATCTGTCACTAAAATGGGGCCAGAAAGCTAAAGCTTTAAAGCTCAAACTTGAGTTTTAGGCCAGCTGTCAAGGGCTACATGTATGCCCCAGGGGCAGCTACGATTCAAAATTCCTCTCTATTCTCTTGTTGAATTGTGGCTGGTGAAAAGAGAAGTTTCACTTTTTATTTTTAAACAAGACAATTTTAAACAATACCGTGATCTGAGCAGTAGGTCTCTAAGTCATAGCTGAAGGGTCTCCTTTATGTTAAATAACAAACAATTTTCTAAAGCTTTGTACTACTAAGTGCTGCTTTTCTTTAGAATCATAAAATCACTGTAGTCGTCAGCAGACTGGCTGAGGGTGCACTCAGTCCCGCTGTCCATGTCACCAACAGATGTGCTGAGCAGTGACAGTCCCAGTCAGAACCCTGAGGAGCACTGGCACTTGGTTCCACATGGAATTCGAGCCATTGGCTGCAACTCTGAGTGTGAACATCCAAATAATTCCTTATCCCCTGAGTGCTGCATCCATCAAATCCGTGTCTCTCCAGTTTAGAGACAGAGATGTTGTGTGGGGTGGTGTGAAAGGCTTTGCACAAGTTCTGGTAAATGCTGCCAGTCACCTAAACATCTATTTGGCTTTTATAGGGTTTTATCAGGCATCCACAGTTACTTTTTAACTTTACATAAATAAATTTCATGGCATCATACAAGTTGGCTGGTTATTTATCTAGTGGTTTTCTCTTTTTTTTTCTAACTTTGGTGGACAAAATGATGTTTGATTTTGTTTCTGATTCCTTTGTCATAACAGTTATTATTATGGAAAGGTACAAAAACTGTCTCAATAGCAAAGCCATTTTCTATACAATCAGTAATCAAAATTGATCTGATCAACATTCCTTTTAAGTTCTGGTCTTCACAATAAAAATAATGGGTTGTATTTAATGTTATTTTTTAGATATTAGCCTTTGAGATGTTATCTGAAGTAATCTAAACATTCAAAGCTTTAAAGTTGATTCTTTCAACAAGATAAAGCAAAAATCTGGTATCTAAAAAGAGTAATTTCTTTGGGTATACTGAGCTTCATCTGACTTGAACCTCTTGAAAATGTTAATTAGCACAAAATAAAGAACAGTGAAAAGTGTCTGCAGTCTTCCTTGGAGACTAAGATTTGGGACAAATAATTTTGCACGTGAAGTGAATAGGCAAGTGTAAAGAGATTTAAATATCTGATTTTAATAGGTTTCATCCCACTGGGAGAGACACTTTTGATTATCTATGACCTATACCAATTATTGTGATTCTCCCTGTAGGCAAGTCATAATTTTAACAACTAATCAAACTAAGCCTGAAGGTTCTGCAAAATGCCAAATATGTACTTGCACTCTTGCTAGTTGCAGAGCTCGTGCTTGCTACCTGACCTTGTTTCAGTTTCTTGACCTACTGATTTTCAATCTGTTGAAATGTTTATCTTTTAAAGCAGAAATCCTTGAGAATCAAAATAAAACCTGATATCAAATAGCCACTTCTTTGGTTTTGGTTTCACGCCAAGCAGTCATAAAATAGCAAACTCTGTTTAAATGAAAGTTGGCTTGGTGGATGCTGAGGCCTGAAGTGTGTCAGCAGTGCAGTGGTACCAGCTAAGCCAAATTCTGCAGCAGTAACCCCATTAAAATTGGTATCCAGTGCACAGTACTGACCTAATCTTGCTTTTGAGGTCAGTAGCACATCTTGTCTATTCGCTCTGCAAAATAGACTTTAGGTATCTCCTTGGAGTCAGAACTGAAAATAGTGCTCTGCTGAGGTGAGAGTCAGGACTGCTCTTCTAAAAATACCCTGGCTGAGCTGAAATTCTGCATTTATTCATCACTGCTCCATTCAGGAAACGTTGTTGGGAAGCTTTAGGCAGTCTGCATCTCTGCTCAATCTCTGCAGCCCTGTGCAGCATGAATTCGAGGGGATTTTAATGTCCTCTGTAAGAGACGGTGTCTTGAGCTCATGCTGGTGTAGAACAGGGTAAATTTATATTGGTATAATGAACAATTTTAGCTGTGCACACAGTGCTGCATGTGAGTCTTAGAGTCAAACGCATTTCTTGAGGTGAAATATTTTTAGGAAGTTGTTGTTCCCATTGTATACAGAGTGAATGCTTGTTACTGGACTTCACAGAAGCTAATGGAGTTCTGTACAGCGGAAACTCACATTTCAATGTAAGGAAGTACTGTACAGGTGTAAGAACACCTCTCTGTGCCTTGCAGGTCACAGGATGGCTGTCATTGGTAAAATTAGTCCAGAATTTGAATTACTGTGGCCTAGTGATGCTTCTGCACAAGTGTGCTTTGAACAAAGGAAGAATATACAGCTCATTAACTGAGACTCAGACTCTGCCTGGATTTCCTGTCTCACTCTTAATGGAAATAAGCATTTCCTAATTAGAAAGCTTTGGCTACACCAGCACATGCGTCTGGGCTGCTGCTGTTCAATTCAGTTTGTGGTGTGTCAGCCAAGGCAGTACCTACAAAAATTACTGCACCTCTCCATTGATAATTTATAAATCCAAATGCACACCAAGGTTTTCCTAATAGGATTATTTGGTTATAAAATCATTTGGCAAAGCTCAAAGTCTTCATTACTTCCCGAATCATGATCTCAGAATTTGGCTCACTGGTTGGTGCATTTAGTCAACCATCAAAAAAATTTGAAATTTGAAAACTGGTACACAGTAGAGGTTCTAATTGTCATCATGTTTGTTTACGTTAATGTACATTGTTTTTTCTCTTGAGTAATTTTACAATTTTAATTGTATTTCAATTAATAATCTTAATTTTGGTAAATGCATACGTTTTGTGTAGCGTTTCATACTAACTTCATTCTGTTTAAACTTAAGAGCATTCCTAGTTAAATGCAGAATATGCATGGGTAAGATTTTTTTAAAGAACAAATAATATGCTATTGAAGTGCATGAAGAACGTTATAAAAATCTATTTAAAACTAGAAAAGCTTTTATGTGACATAAAATGTAGCAGATGCTAACTACTTGGTAAAATGGAACAAAGAGAAAGGTGCTATACAGCTGTATGGAAGAATATACGTAAGAAGTGATATAATAATATTTACTAGACCACCTAAGGTAATTGGAAAAGACTTGATGCCACTGAGAATTGAGCTGACATTTTGAAAGATTTGCACAATTTCTTTATTGCTCAGTTCTCATTATCATGATGCTTTTGCATCTCTTTCTTACAGTCAGAAGCTAAGGGGCATGGGCTGATCATTCCCAGGTTGTTCAGGGCCACCCCCTTTGGAGCAGATTTGTACTGCAAGGAGAGAACTGGGCTTGTCAAAACTGAATTAGAGAGTAAGCTCAGAATTGAGTAGTATGGATTATCAGAAATATCCTGTGTTTTAATTCTTGTTGACAGAAACCTTTCTTCATTTATCAGGGTAGGTGTGGCTTATGGCATCCCGTGATTATTGAGTAAATAGTAAATATTTTTCATCTAGTAATCACAGTCATGTTTTTATCCTCTTGATTTGGAGGTTACTGAGCTGTCATGCTCTGAAGTTGAAATCTGCTGAATATTTATGGTGAGGGTTGCTTTGGAGCTTAACTGTGTGTGATAATGAATCTTCCCTCTGGTTGAAGGCGTGTGGATGTAACACAGGAGGCAGTAGAAGTAGCCACCCTGCTGCCGACACAAGCCCAGCTCCCCAGCCCATTTTGGAGCTCCTCTGTCAATAATGTCTCCTTTCAAGGACACCTGATCAGATGCCTCAAGTTGGTCAATACTCTGAATCAGAGACCTGCCAGAAATCTATAAAATGTGCTGTGCAGAGTTTATGAAATCCAGTTATTTTCTCCAAAAGCTGTCTCAAGGTGAAGTGTAGGTCAATACTGGGATGACCATGTTTAAAAGTGCCCTGAGAGTATCCCAGCTGTTGCCACAGAGTTCATCATTGATTTGAAAAGGTACTTCAGGCAATAAAACTTCACTTTCTTCTCAGGAACCAAGAGCGAAGTATCACCACTGAGGTTGCTGCACTTGCCATTGTCAGCCAAGGGTGCTCAGGAGTGACGGCAGATGACAAAATGGTCTCCTGCCCAAAAATAAACTCGTGTAAAACCTGCACTAAACAAAGATTTTGTCTCTCGACGCAATAGCAGCCTTGTGTAAGAACAGTTCGATTTCCTGTAATAACCCAAACAGCTCAGGACAGCTGGGGCTGTGCTGTGGGTGATCTGATACTGGAATAGTCCATCCCTGACTGCTACACCTGACAGAAGAGCTGCATCCCAGGCCTTTCGTAAGCAGTGACCATCACTGCCCCGAGTGAAAACAGAACTTTCCTCAAATGGAGTTTTTCATAAGAGAAAAAAGTTAGGGAACAGAAATCTCTCATATATATTAGCAGTGAACAGTGAAATTCTCCCATTGTAAGTAATTTTTGACTGAACTGTGGTAATTACTGATTTCCAAAGGCTGTATGTTGATTATTCTTTGTAAGTGAGGATTTGGGTTTTTTCCCCAGTGCAATAACAGTTGTTTCAATACTTTTATAGTGAATTGTAACATTAACTTGATTGGGGAGAGGATGCGTGTGTATAAATAATGTATTTTCCAGAACAAAATCATTTGCAATTATCATTGTAGCACCTGCATCCTTGGATTTTTGTTCTAAAATTGACTCTGCAAAGCTGGACTTGATGCATAAATTAAGGAAAGAAGCCTTTTTCCATGTTTACTGAGGCTGTTCCTGATTTGCTGCTTTATGCAAGAGGCAAAGGCATGCTGTTTAAGGAGGTTGTCTTCTTGAATGCTATTTGAAATTATTTTCTCTGAGTTAAGCTGTCTCATTAAGCCTTTTTGTAGTGAAAACATAATTGCAAATAAGACTTTGACTTAAGAAGATTTGTATTTTCACACAGTTGTCACTATAGTGCTTGAAATATCTGTTAGGTTTTGGTTTTCTTCTCCTTCCAAGCTCTTAAATATGTATGTCACTTAAACATGTTGTTTGCAAATTTTAAAATGACTGAGTGCTGCTCTGGCATTTTCAACCGTGTCACTGTGAATCTTGAAAAAATACTGATTTTAAATTTAGCTACTTGATGGGAAAAAGTGTACCAAATCCAAAGAATTCACCTGCAACCTTAATTTATGTTCAGTGTCTCTTGTTGGATGCTCCTGTGTGTGAGTGAATGCTGCACAAAAGGACATCACGCAAAATCCTCAGTTTAGTTTTATAACTGAGACTTGTGTAACCAACCATATTGACTTCTGGATGGGGTGTCTGCATAGGTGAGTCTGGCCTCAAGAGGCTTGAATAATATTTGTTTAGCTTTGAATTGTTTGGGACTGAAATAAATGCCCAAATAGTTGACCTTCGTTGCCCCCAGTTCACCAATCAACCATATTAAGCAAGAAATAGTGAATTATACCACAGTCAATGTTTCTACATGAGAAATTAAAAATAGTGTATTTGTCCACTATGTAAGCCCAAGAAACAACTTACACTGGCCCCAAATCAGCCACATCCATCCCTTCAGCAGCAGTGTGAATTTAGGAATCTCGTAACTCTCAGAACAGAATATTCTTCATGGGACAACCCATGTAAGAGATGGCACCAGAGGCTGAGTGAGCACTTCTAAACTGCTTTTCTGAGGTCTGTGTCTCATACATATATATAAAGAAAACCATAACTTAATCAAAAGCCTGATGTTTAGTGTGCCTCTGTTTCTGGCTTAAATAATTATCCATGTTCTTTTTCTTTATGTGTTTCTTTGAATTAATACATGAGATGAATAGAAATACTGAACTTATAAATATTCTGGAGCTGTTTATTTCAGGATAAAAAAGAGGTTTCAAGCAGTTTTCTGCTTTCTTGTCATATTATACAGCCTTGACATTGATGAGTTGCATTTGTTCCCAGTGACAAGCTGCCTTGATGAGGGCTAGCAGTCTCCTCTGGAGCCGAGTGAATAGGAAGCGTGCCTGAAATGCTTGGAAATGATAGATACCTGCCACCGAGTGGGAAATGCAATTTCAAATGCCATTGTGGATAGCACATACATATTTTGATTTTGAAGTTAGTAATGCACAAAGTGCCTCCAAATACTTCTTGTGTCACCTGTTAGGATAGATGTAACTAGATTTTGCTCTAGTCAAATGGCACAAATCTGAAATAATTGTCCTCAGTTGGGTGGAGTTGCACCTCAGTAACTGCACTGCAGTTTTGCTGTAAAGTTCTTGTTGCCCTCTGCTTTGGTGACCATTCTTTTGTGAGTTATTCTGTTCAAATAATGTCATCTAAAAAAGTGGACACCATAAATAGGACTTGACTAGTGCTGTTGAATATATGGAATACGTTTGTGTTACCGGGCAGTTGACTAAAGGTATATGTTAAACTAAAAAAAAAAATCCTCTAGTTGGGCTATTTAGGTCTAATTAAATACTTTTTTTTCCCCTTCTACTTGACTTACCATGTAATTCAGCTCTTACTAAGAAACTATTTTTTCCCTAAATTTCAATTAATGCAGGTGCGCTATTATACTAATTGCAAGTTCTAACTTTGATTTCTCAGTAATCCTGCTCTGTGAGTCAGGGTCCACCTGCCCAAAAACCAGCCTGGGCAATCAGATAATAAATCACTAATTCGTCATGTTTTACCCCAAGACGCATAATGAGCAAGAAGGTGAACTACTTGGTATTCCACTGTGTGCAGGGCAATTTAGGCTGAACGGGCCAAGATCCATTTGTGCATTTGGGGACTGACTGGAGTGGAGAGTCCCACGGGGGTTGCTGCACAGGGAACATCTTCAGATTTCTGCAGTGAGAACTGTGCAGTGTCTTTGTGGCTGGGTTTATGGGTGTGCTTGGTGACAGCAATCCCCAGCCCTTGCTGTGAGTTCCACAGTGCTCAGTTTATTTTACAATACTGGATATTCCTGGTGTCCATGGGCTAGAGCTGCCTTTGGTGAGTAAACAGTTGTGGCTCCAGGCATCTCCCACACTTGAGGAAGGACTACCAGGAATATTCAGGGGTGAGCTGTGCATTTAGCTGATGTTTCAATGAGAACCGTGAACAGACAAATGCAAACACACAGGAACTTTCAAAGATTGCTGGGCTTTGAAGGAAAATGTGGATTTTGGATGCAGGCAGAAGACAGACCCACCTTCCTGGAATGCTTTATAAGAGTTGTTAAAAGTGCACTTTGTTTCCAGTAAAACTTTGCCCTTCTGCATTCAGTATAAAATGTAGAAAGTGAGGTTGGTACCTCAGCAGAGCCACAAATGGTCCAGAATGTACCCACATACTCCAGACCACTTCAGTGGTACCCGTGAAACTTTCCATAGTGTCAATTCTATGAAAAATGGGCATTTTCTACAGTCTAGAGATTTCATGTATTTTTTACTGGAGAAGACTGTATAAAATAGGCATTTTCAGGGATATTTCCCAAAAATATTCCGTTTATTCTCTCTGGGATTATAAAGAGACTCTGTGCAAATTCCCCCCAGTACAATTTACCTTTCAGCCTCTCTGTTGTAGTTAGGGGCAATATACTCCAAATCTTAATCAGCATTTCATTGCACTTCTACATTTTACTGCTGCATAAAGAACACAAAATTTTTCTTTCCTCAGTTCCACATCACGACTTCTTTCAACAGTAATCCATGGTTAAAATATGAAATTAAAATACGTGATTGCTGAGTGAAGCTTTTATAGCATTCCAGATATACCAGGTTGTCCAGGTAAGAGAGGAATAATGTAGATTTTTGTCCAAATGCTTGCTATGCATGTGGTTGGAAAATGTCAATTGCCAGCTCCTTTTGCTTAGAAAAATTCAGAATTAGAAAGGCAATAAGGATTAGTTACCTGTTAAACTTCCTTAAAAATTCATCTGCCTATGCAATGAATGTAAACAATTGATTGCTGGGAATTTGGAATCCACTTGTTGTGTCAGTTATGATGCTGATTTATGAATCCATCAGTACGCACACTTGAGATAGGCTGTCTGATTTCTGCTGTGTTCAGGTGTTGTTCATCAGTCACTTCTGGCCTGGAGAAGGACACTTCTCTCTGGGGGTTTCTGTGGCACAGAAGGATGTCTGACTGCAGCTCATTGTTTTGCTCATCAGGTCTGTCACTGCTTTCAAATCCACTTGAAAAATTCTCTCAGGAGGGCCCATCCCCGTAATAGCAATGGACTGGATAAAAATGACTGTTTTTACCTTCGTTCTACATCTCAAGACAAGATTTAAAATTTACAAGCTGATTCAGGAAGGGAACTAGCATTATATTGTTTGTGATGTTACCTATACCGCAGTGTGACATAAATGAAAAATTCTAAACTTCCTCCACTTTGATCCCACAAGGGGAAAAAAAAATCTCACTTGCTCTGGCAAAATGTTACAGCAACACTAATACTGAATGTCTTCTTTCCATTATCATATCTTCCACATTATATATGGGGGATAAGTATCATGAAAGAGTTAACCCTCTCTCTTTCACTGGTCTCATGAAATCATTAGAACTCCTAAAATAAATTATTCAGCAGATTCTAGTATTTTTGGATTTAAATATAGATTATTTATTTCTTACTTCAGTAGACACTGGGTATCAGGGCTGGTAGATCCCCGAGGAGGCTCTCTCAGAGTTGCAGCACTGAGCTCTCAGGTATCTTTGATCTGAGTTGCCAACATTTTCAGTAAAAGAATCCAGAAGACTTTACCTAAAAATGAGACTTGTGAAGGTCTGGAGGCCTGATAGAGAACCAGCAAACACCTAATTATTAACTAATCAACACAACCAAATACATCTTCTGTAACATCCAAGTTTATCTTCACTGAAGATCCTTAATTACTTTCTACTCCGGTCCACTTTTCAATTCTTTTGCATGCAGAAGAAACTGGAGGAATGTTGCTCTAAGTAGAGCCAGGTGAAATGTCTGCAGTCATGATGAAACTTTGAATAAAATTATCCCAGTCCAAGCCACCTCAGGCAGTACAGAGGTGGGATCTGTTGTTTTTCTAACACCTATGTGCGATTCATATTGTGAAAAACAGTGAACTTTTCACCCTTGTAACAGTACTGGAGATCTTTGGACATTCCTATTCTGCCTGAGTAATTTAGCGCAATTATAATTGTAATCAATGAAGTTAGTCATTTATAATTGAAAAAAACCAGGAAAAATAAAAGTGATTTACAACTTCAAATGTATTTGATGTTTTTTGGGTAAAGTAATTTTATGGTGGTGAATAAAATTCAGTCATTTAAAACCTGGTTTCATTGTGTTAGGGCTTAGAAATAAACAGGAAGTCAGGAACAGTAAATATTTAATTGGCTTATCTATATCAAATGAACATGGAGATTTTCCTGTCTAGTATAATATTTCAGAGATTTTATTGAATTTTCTTTTTAGTAGGAAGAGTTTATGTTGAATTTCTGAGAAGTTTCCTTACTGGATTTTTAATATCTACTTTAGTAGGTAAAATGTTCCCTTTAGTGAAATACACAATAAATCAAGAAAGGTTGGTTTGGTGTGTGCTACAAGCACAGTAATCAAAGCAATAAGGAGGTAATATTTCTGGTACTGGCAGTAATATTTCTTTTGAACCAGGTCTACAATGCATTGTGGTATTCCTGCCTTTCAGTATTTTAAATACACTGCTGCCTCACTGGTGGGCTTTCTTGAGAGAATGAATTTTCAGAGTTGAATATGATGGGAGAAAAAAGCATCTCTGGCAATGTCATTTTTGGTTTTGAATACAGTCTTTTTGGCCAAAGTGTCTTCTTGCCATCCTGCATTTGGTACACATGTAATGTTTGATTCTGGTCATAGCATTGAAGAGACATAACCCCTATTTCCTAGGACTGTAAAAAAAACCCCTTGGTGTATGTATCTATATCTAATCTCTATCTGTATCCTAGTATATATCTGCCTGGGAAAATACGGTGATGATGGAGAGGGATACAATTCCAGTAGCTGACTGGTCCAGTACCAATTTCCAGAGGAAGTGTGAGCACTTAAATCTTAACAAAGGGAAAACAGTGTTTGAAGGTATTGATGAAAGAATGTTATGGCCAGTTCAGATGGTTGGAATCACTTACCATCCTTTCAATATTTGGGACTTATTCTGAAAAAGATTCAAAAAAATTAACCTGATTCTGATCTCCAAATTTTAGGAAAAAAAAGGAAAAATTTGTAATCAACAGCAAAGTTGTCTGATGGAGAAATTATGCCCAGTTTTTTTGAGGAAAAATCATTATATAATGGAACATTAGATCATTAAAGATACAGGGTAAAATCCTATGAACCTTCTCTGGGAGACATGGTAGTTTTTCCAACCTCCTCCTTTAAGAGGTGGAGAAGGTGGTATCACTCCTTCTGAGACTGTAAGATAAAATAAAACAGTGCTTGATAACTAAGGCAAAAAATGAGTCTAACTCCACAATGGAAATACTCTGTTCTCATCCAGATTCACGTAGTGAAAGTAAAGATCATCTTTGAATTTATCTTTTGAATACTTCAGTTTCACTTTTGAAACAGCATACATGATAAATTACAAATTTTTAGCCTAGAAAATCTTCCTGTCTTGCTCTTCCACTTAAAAGCTTGAAGGTTATTTTAATAGCTTAAATTACACTAACTTAAATATTCTGAAAGTTAGAATTAATTTTTCCTACATTCCCTGGAGGTCTGAAGACAATTCTTAGGTCAGTTTCACTAAAAGAAATGATATTTGATTACCATTAAATGTCACACCAGCCACGGCGCACTAATATGGGAAATACTCTGCTGCATAACACTCCTGAGGAGATAATGGGGGAAGGCTCATTAAGCTGCTGCAGTGCTGAGCTGCGCCTGGTGAAGGAGCTCAACAGTGAAACCAAACCGTTCCATGCAAACTGTGCAATGGAGGTGCTGGAGTGCCAGAGATAAGAGCTGCTAGATGCAAACGTTCAGGTACTAAAAGCCTACAGATACTGAATATTGCCAGTCATTTCTGTAACTGTGCTGTATGTTCATGGCTAAAGAGTTACAACTTGGTTTCCTTTTTTTTTTTCACTCTTTATCTAGTTAGAAAGGACCATGTTCTCTAAATCAGAAGGGGCTGAATACTCAGTTTGAGATTTAGGAAGGTCACAGTTTACACCTGAGCAGTCATCTTGCTGCAGTCTCAGTCACTTTGTTCAAAACTCACCTCTGACAGGTTCTCTTTCTGTGCTCTTAAAATTTAGTAGCCAAGCCCATGTTGTTATAAAAAATGTCACTTAGACTATTTTATTTTCTTTAATGATTGTTTGTAAAAAACAATATAAACATTCAGAAAACAAAAAATTGCAACTAAAACCTTCTTACCACAGAACTCCTGAGAGTCACAAACAGGAGCTTTATGGGAATTGGCATAAAATAAGAGATGGGTAAATATTTTCCATGAACAACCTTAGACTTGTGTGTAATGTAATAGAAACAGACCTAATTAAAAATCCTTAATTAAAAATTCCTAAGGTTGAGAGAAAAATTATTAAAAAGATATGAGCATTGGATTGCTTCAAAGTATGTAAAAAGGAGTTTCCTAAACAGGTTTCTCATTATGGATTCCTATTTAAAAACAGTCCTTGGAAACTGTATTGATTGTCTGTGCAAAATGTACAATATCTAAAAATTGATAATAGAAAAAAAAGTGCTTCTAAAAATTGATAATAAAAAAAAAAGTGCTTCAGTGTTATGAAAAGTTCCTAAAAGATTCTGGAAATGTTTTTGTAATGAGGGGAGTTCCTATTTGTGGTACCCCAATTTACATTAATTTGCAATGGGCGGGGTTGGCACAGAAGACTCTCCCTGGAGGACACCTCTGAATTTTCAGTGCCAGAATCCCACACTGAGCTCTGCCAATAGACAGCCTTTAGTTATATTTTATAAGGCTAGACAGCCTTTAGTTATATTTTATAAGGCTATTTTTACATAGGGTCTTAGCAGGTGTTAGTATAGCTAATGCTGCTCTTATGTTTGATTTCAGTGGATTTTCAAAAAGTTTAAACAGTTTGTTATAAAAAATCCCATTCCTTCCCTCAAATTACCTTAATTCATTGCCTTCTTGCTATGATAGTTTAATTGAGTGTGGGGTATAGAGCTAATTTCCTTCTCTTTTGCCATCCTAATAGTTCTCATTTTCTTTATTGAAATAGTAATTACTGCCTTTAGATACAATAACTGGGAAATTACTTTTTCTAATAACTTAGGTTATCATATCACCATCGTCATAGTAAAAATCATTGATGCACCAAAAAGAGTTTTGTGGCTTCAAATTAGTTTAAAGTAGTTGATACTGCTATAAAAAGTTATATTTGTATGGTCATCATTTGACCTTTCTTCAGCAGATTTCACTGTTCTGTATAGGAGGTAATGGACTGGGAAAATACAAGTTTACTTTTCTGTATTTCACATACTGTTTTTAGGTGTTAAGAAATGCATCCAATTCTTTTAGAATAAATCTGCAGTTTTCACAGAATTTATCCCTCTATCAAATATCTCTGAATGGTACAAATTAAAGAAACAAAGATTTAGTGATTTAAACCAGATCTCTTCTACAATTACATAAGCATATGCCATAAAAGAAGGTTTGAGTGTTAAAAAAGAACAATGCAGTGTTGATAATGGCTTAAGGTGATTATGTGAGGTCTGTGTTAACTACTTTAAAAAATGAGAAAACTGACACTTTTAAAGTGTGCATCAGAAGAATTACTACATAAGCACTTACACTCTGGATATGTGAGCAATTAAAGCTGATGCAAGGAGTTTTTGATTGCTCATCTGCAAACTGAGGGCACAAGAAGTGGAATAGAAAATAAAATTGTGGCTTCTAGTGTATATAGAACATACAACTGATTTTTGCTCTTGCACTTGCTTAATTAAGTAATTCAGTGTAATTCATTTTTATTAACATGTTCATCAGACAAAATAAGCTATAAATGGGATTGTTTCCCTCCCTTCTGTTCTGGTGTCAATAATTATTTTGCGTGTAATAATTAAATGTTTTCCTTTAGAGGTCAGGGTAAGAAAGGATCATTACACAGCCAAGTGGGACTTGTAGAGTAGGACAGGCTCCATGTGCCAGATCTGAGGAACTTTCTAGCAATGTATGAAACTAGGTGATGATAAAATTCTGTAAATAATACAGAAAAAATTGTGTCATCTATTTATAGGACTCGTTACCTGATCTGTTATTGAGTCTCTCCATGATTTCAGTGGGCCAGAGTCCAAAAGACTTGAGTTTTGTGACATGTGTGGAATAATAGGCAAGTACACATTGCTCCACTTGTCATCTTGTGAATGCTCTTCTCTACGGCATCAGCCATGAATTTTCATGGGAAAGCTGTGCCTTTCATCTCATAATCATAGAGAATTAGCAGCCATTATTCATGGTTTTTCCTCTTACTTGGCACAGCAAGGTCACCTGACTGATTTTTAGGCACTTTAACAACAGCTGTATTAGTAACAGGAATTGCAGTATCCCAACAGCAAGCTGGAATATGTTGAGTCTCATTATTGGAATTATTCATGATGTAAAATTAACCAAAAAAACCACCAAAAGCCAAAAAACAGCAACAAAACAAAAAAAAACCCCCAACAATAACAACATCAAAAACCTCCCACTCTGAATTTTCCGGGTAGTGGAAGAGGTTTGGGGGGGTTTTTTCCCCTCCCAAGATGAGAATTTTTTTCACTCTGAATTAGTCTCAGTCATGAATTGCTGTTTGTTTTGGGGTCAGTTACTGGTATGACTTTTGAGGTTGGCGTGCTGTGGTTGTGGGTCTCTGTGCCTGTCCAGTTTGGTGTTTGTGTCCCCAAGAGTCGCTGTCCCAGCTCACTGTGCACACAGGCCCTGGGTCCTGCTGCTCTGGGCTTGACCCCTCTGCTCCCTGTCCCCTGGTGGGCACAGACTCGAAGGACCCTCTGTGCCAGGCACGCAGCTGCCAGAACCTCCAGCTGCTGATGCTCAGCCAGCGCCTGGGTCTGTTACTCATCAGAAAGCCCAGTTTGGGACAGGACAGCTCGCTGGGGCCAGCCCTGTGTCCCAACATTGCTATGGAATGGCTGTGCTCTGTCCCAGGAGCTGCTGGATTTCAGTGGCAAGGAACTGGTCTAGCTAAAGCCTATTAGAATGGGGGGTAACATTAACCTCCATGAGCTTTTATAAAACATTAATTACTTTGGATTTTGCTTTGCACCAGGCACACAAAATCAGACTGTCTTTGTGTGTGGCAAGGTGAAAATAACGGCACAAAAGATTACGGAGCGGTTTTATTGTTACGTGGCCACCTAAGACCTAACTTTTTTCTGCCTTGTGGTCTCTTACAAAACAACAAAAGAACATAACATCACAGTATGTACCTTCTTTCTTATCTCTTTGGAGACATAAATTCAATATTACGATCTATAATTGCAATATAGCTTCTCAGCACTTAAACTGATCATAATCAATGATTTGCACAGAATGGTGTACTGTTATCCATTGCAATTTTGTGATATAATTTTAAATATTACAGTGTACATGGAATTGCTTGTCCTCATGTTTTTGTATTTTTGCTCTTAAATTCTGGCCTCTGTATTCTTTCTACCAGTTCCTGCAGCAGTGCACACATCAGTACCAGTGGTAGAAAAGAAATTATGATGCCACCACATGCTCCCAGGAGCTTTGGCTTAGTTAATGCTGGAAGTGTATTTCTCTTCTATTGCACAAGGTCAATCTCTCTTCTTTTAGTGGTAAAAGACACCAAATGCTCAGTGCTGCTTTTTGCCTGGCATATTGGCTAGAAAATATGACACATCTCAGCTCAGAGATTTCCCAGTAATAAACTATATGTTTGCAGCACTTCCTAAGCGAAGAAGATGGCAATATCTTTGAATCAAAGGCCCTGCAAATAGAGAGGCCTTTCCCTGAAGACATACATATCAAATATTTAAAATGGAATGGGAAAAGACAGTAAAGAGACTCCCATCTGAAACATTTTGCGAGAAGCACGGTTTACTTCTCTGAAGAAGGTTGCACTGTGTATCACAGAGACAACTAAAGCTTGTGTTGTAATGACTTGAAATAGTAAAATATCACCAGGGTGATTTATCTGTGGCATAACTCTCCTGACTTCAAATAGCCTTGTGTATTTTGCACCAAAGCTCTAATTTGCCAGGAAGAAAAGAGTGCACCTGGTGACAGTTATTTTACTCCAGTACAGTGCTGGCTTCAAGATGTAAATAATAATGGCCAGGATGAAAGAAAGAAGCTTTGATTCTGTTCATTTTAAATAACAGCAGAGCAGTTGACTGCATGCACAATGTAGTTCCTGCTATGAGATTTAGCCAGTACGAACATTTGTGACTTTATTAGGCTCCTTCAATAAAAAGCAAACAAAGCTGTCTGGTGTCTGCACATTGTTCCAGAGGGGCTTCAGCAGAGTTGCTGTATCAGAACCCTACACAGGTCTGAGTGGGCAGAGTTTTCAGATCTCTTGAGGCCTGGACAAGATTCCCTGGGGAGCCACAGAAATTTAAACCCATTCCTCATTCATTCCAATGTGTGTTGGATTAAGTCTTAGCAGCTCAAAAAGGATTTCCCCCCCATGTTAATATAGTGCAAAATCCATGTTCTGTGGGACATAGTTTAGTAATTGTCACATTTTAACCAGCATTATTACTGTTTCAGGGGGATGTGAGAAAATAAATCAGTCCCCCATGGTTGCTTCTGAGTGTGTTGATGGTCTGGTGATGTATAGCTGCTCTGAAGTAAAGACTCTGACTTCTTGTCACACTTTTACTGCTGTTTACCTGAATGTACATGTATGATTTGACAGATCTGTCTGCTTTTAAATTTGGTGGGCTGATCAATTTTTACACTGGGATTTCTGATGATGAGAGCTGTTACAGTGTTGCTTTATCTGTATTCTCACTCACTCATAATTGCTCGAGACATGCCAATCAAGCTCCGTCCTCTGTTGTGCTAAGCAGGCAGCAGACTCTGACCAGCATTTTTAACAGCTGAGGGAGCTTTTGAGGCTGACTTACCTTTTGAAAAAAACATGAATGATCCATGGAGCCAGAGAGAACATAACAGGGATCTTAACACCGCAGTCTAACATTCACCTGGCAGTGTGATTTCCTGGGTAGTGCCTGTGCATATTTCATTCAGGTCCTCAGCAAGCACATCTGCCTTGGAAGTCAGTCCTGCTTTCAGCAGGAGGTTGGACTGGATGACCTCCAGAGGTCCCCTCCAATGTAAATTATCCTGTGATTTTGTGAGTTCATGTTTAAAGAGTTGTTACATGAGATTATTCTCTAACTTGTTCTGTTGGCACTCTGGCCTGGATTGCTGGAGTAGTCTACAGAGCTAAAACTGTTAACAGCTAGGGATGCACACTGGAACAGTAGAAATAATTTATTTGATACCTTTACAATAAAGGTTCCCAGTCTTTCCTGCATGTTCTACATAAGCAAGCAGGTTTTAAGTGTTCAAAAACGGTAAAACTCTGAAAATTCCTTTAGATATTTAGCTTGAAAAATATCATACTACTAAATTATACATCTTAGAGGCCAAGACACCGTTCAGTGTTTAGCAGAGTGTATCTTTGAAGCTGCCAGCCTAAACATTTGAGCTGTGGTGCAGCCTCCATTGCCTCTGAAGTACAAAAGAGGATGACAAGAAATAAGGGCAAATCAATCTCAGTCATGGGCTGAATGGAAAGTCTGGAGCAAGAAATCCTGCCTCTGAGATTTGGCTGCAAAACACACAGATAACTATTTCATCTGCTGTGGCTCTGCAGACAGGAAAGAAATGATAAAGCTGGCATGTTATATCATCAAACACAATATTCTTTATGGTTCTATTCCTGACTTTTTTTCCCCATAGGGAAGTTTTCATGAGGTAAGGGCACGAACTCAAACCACTTGGCAGGTGTACAAACTGACCTTTAATCACCAAAGATAATGGGATATAATATCTACATTTGTATTAGGATTGTTGCACTGGCAGAAAAAAAGAACCTCTCTGTAGCTTATGTCCTTTCTGACTTAAAATTTTACAACTAGCTTTAATGCTACTACTGTGTCAAAGATGAAGGATCATGGCTTAATGTTAATGAAAAGCTGGACTTTAAGTATTCCCTAGATAACTATTCTGAGAATTTTAACTCTATTAAAAATCAAAGGAGTTTGAGGTGAATTTACTATTGAATCTCACTGTTTCCTTCAGTTCTAAGTTTTAAAGAAGAGATTCTATTAAAAAAATTTTCCATGCTTGCCTCAGTCGAAGTGGACTTGCCCTGTGTGCTGCTCCTGTGGATTTCACTTCCTCAATGCACTGCAGCTCCTGCTTTGGTTTTGTCTCTAATTGTTTCGCAGAAAGTTTTTTTGCTGTGACACACAAGAAGTGAGTTGAATGACCATGACTAGGGTGAGCCTCAGCTTGGTCTAGTTGGTATTATTCATTTATTGAGTTACAAAAATAAAAACTGTAAATTATAGGGAAATAATTGGAGTGATCAAAGGCTTGATATGATGCCCGTGGAAGCCATGAGGATTTCCTGATGATTCCTCTGCTTTTGATCAGGCTCCTCAGTTGCATTTTTGTTGTCTTTACAGTTGTTACACTCCCCTGTCATGGCATGTTTAACATTAGATCTGTAAACTCTGATGGTGACGGTGACCATGTCTTTCTTTGCTTCTTCTGTAGCAAATAGGATTGCTCCTCAGTCTTGACTGACAAATTTAGGTCCTGCAGGGATACTACTACTACTACTACTACTAATTCAATTAATGTGATTTTATACATTCAAGTGTGCTTGTTCACATGCCTGCTACAGATACTTCAAACTTTTATCTCTGTCTTGTTCAGGCTTGTATGAAGCAAATGCAGTTGTGTGTTGAAACAGGAGGCTGATCCCACGAGCTTGTGTTTATCCTTAGGAATATAACTCATGTCATTCAACTTCATCCCCTTGCACAGCTCCATTAAATATAAACAGAAGTTGTTGACAGGGATTCAATCAGTGGTATCCAAAATTAAGCCATGTAACTAGTCTCAGCAAAGGCTTAACAAGGGTTGGAGTTGTACATTTTCCAATTTGGGTACAAATGTTGTCATGGGAATGGATTAATGTCCTGCCATTTTCTGTCCTTGTTACAATCTTTTTTTTTGTCCTGAAGAATGTCATATCAGAATTTTAATGTCTTGTATAATCTGTGAATTATATCATTGTGCTCTACTGCTTTGACCTTTTCTACATACTCTAATTTGATAGAGTAGCCATTCCACTGCTCTCCTTTTTAACTGCTTTATTATCCCATCGGGAATGTGTAGTCTGGGCAGGCATTCAGAATGCACTCCACTCTCATTTTGACGTCGACTGTCTGCCTTTTCATTGCTTTACAGGGCTGTTACTCAGGCCGCACACCCATTAATTGGTACCTACAAGGGAAGTAGGCTTATCAAGGAATGTTATAAAGAGAGCAGCTTGGAAGGAACGACGTGTACCAGAATACTGAGAAGCCCGAGTAGTGTTGCATAACATATTCCTTAAAGCGGTGTAACTGTACGTGTTCCCAGGTGGCACAGGATTCATTTGTGCTGTGACAAAGGTCATAGCAAAGTGGAAAAAGAAATGATTTTCACCAGCTCTCATTATGATGTGGAGATGGTCCACTTGTGGCCTTAGTGCCATAATGATGGCAAAGGGTCTGATGGATGGGAGATAGCACCAGACACTGCATTTTGGAAGGATACAGGAATAATGTTCCAATGTTATCAAGGCCACATCTGTGGCTGGACAAGACTAAAACTGTAAGAAAAATTGTTTAATTTCCCAGTTTTCTTTTGGAGGTTCATGAGGAGAGTGAATATTTCACTTTCTCTGATGCCCTTACAGAATTTAGTCAGTCTGCTGTGCAAATGGTTCTTTGGCATGTTTCGAAAGGGCTTTAGGTGTAATTTGTCCCCCTATTTTGTCAGTCTTACTCTGGCTTATATACTGAATTAAGGTTTCATGAACTTTTCTACCTAACGTGCTCTTTGAAACTTGAGTAAAATAATGAAATTCACTATGACTGAAAGATGGCTTAGAAAGAAGAATCAGTTATGGATAAGGAGAAACTACTTCTGTGTAGCAGAGAGATTCTGAGTACAAGTTACTTGAAATTTAACTGTTTATCAGAGGAGGTGCCCCTCACTGTGCTTTGCTCACTTATAACTCATGAAACTTGAAGTATGTTTTAAGAGAAATATGTATATACTATTGAAATTAAGCCAAGCTATTTCAAAATTTGGGAATGTATTTCTGACTCCTCACCCTGCTTTGAAACAGGAAATATTTTTAATAGGAACAAAAGTGTTCATAATACAGAGAAACACTTCCCTTTCACACCTGTTGCTGAGTGACTTTAGAAAAGTTTCAGTCTCTAAGCTTTGCCATTGTACTAATGTTGGCACTCTAATCCATGTTTCCGTGTTTCCCTGGGGCTGGTGGTTACAGAAGGTTTCAGAAAGCAACAGCCCACTGGATAGATGCATTAAAACTTTCCCTGCAGTCCCTGTGACTCTTCCCATTGATCTGACTGGGAGTTTTGTTCAGCCCTGTGGTTTGCAAAGACCAGATCGGGGGAGAGAATGCTTGGTTTATTCCTTGCAACTGGAAAACAGAAAATATATGCCATGACTAAAAGGATGTCTTACATTCTGCTTTCATCTTTTTGTCTTTCATTCACTTCTTAGTATTTATGGGGGAAAAAAAAAAAAGGATTTTTAGGAGCTTCTTTGTCTGATTTCAGTTTATTATTTTTTTAATGTATTCCCTCCCTTTATTGCTATTCATTTTCCTCATCTTTTGTCCATTGGCTAACCAATCAGTGTCTCTCTCAAAACTTCCCTAGAAGATTGTCTTTTACTATAATGTGCTATAATCACCCATCTTAGTGATACACTGCAGAAGGCACAATAGCTCCAAAAACAGACAGACAATTGGTGCTTATTTTCAGCCAATTTTCATTTATGTGATTTTTCTTTTTTTTTTTTTTTTTTCTTCCTTCTCCTTTCAAATGCCCATGAGTAACTGCTTGACTCTCTCAAGGTCTCTCTGATGTGGCTCTGCCTTAGCAAGATGACTCATTGTTCTGACCTTCAGTTCTCTCTCCCCATTTTGATGAGGCAACTTTCCATTTTGTAAAACAGAAAGCTGTTTTCACTTGCAAAATCATTTTATTGTGCCAGTCAAATTGCACAAGTCCTCGCAGGATGAATCTCTCTGATTTCCCATGAAGGCTCAGGGTACATTTAAAGAATCTTGCTCTGTGTGCTTGTGTACTACGTTTTTCTCGTTTGTTTTTGAGAACCAACTCAAAACATTTGCAACACAAATCCTCTCTTTGTTTGTTTTGGTTTTGTGTTTTTTCATTAACTAGTTGAGTAATTGTGGTGCAGATGGCTCTTAGAGAGTCCTCGCTATGCACAAGCATTTCCCTTTGGTAAGAGTCAGGTGTTCTGGCAAGTAGACATGCAAGGTTTTCTTGATTTAAAATTAAGGGAAAATTCATTTAATGTTTTAAGAATGGACCTTTTTTTTGATGGAGCCTATTAGAAAGCACACAGAGGAGTCTCTAAAATTGCTAATGTTAAATGTATGTGTTATTGCATTGCAATTCTAGCAAAGGAAGAAAAGTATTTATTAGAATAAACTTCATATGACTTTGGAGTTAATGCATCCATCCTCATAGTTCTATCTCAAGAAAAGTTTCTTAAAGACTTCTGTGCTTCCTAATGTTTTATTTCCCAAAGGCCTTAGAAAAACGTACTTAAGTCTCCATTGCTATTTTAAACTTTACAGAAATAAAGAAGCAGGGTTACTTTACTCTGATCCTTTTAAACTTTCTGTAATTATGGGCTTACCACTCTCCCATTAAAAAACATCTGAATTATAAAATTTTTATAATGGCTTCCGTTGCCAGTACAATGTGGGGGTTTTTGTCTTAAGTGCTAACAAATTTTGTGTCTTTGTCATAGGCACAGTATTCCAGTACTTCAAGTTTATGAAGCTAGTTTCAATTGGCTTTTCTGTTTTTATACTTATATTGCCTTAGTTTATAGTTCTCCTGAGACCTATGTGATAGGCACCTAGAATGATGAAACTGGGAAACATTTTCAGACAATTCTTCTCATAAGCTTAGTTTGAATTGTTGGACCATGCTCCTGATAGAAACAACACTGCTGTTATTTGAGTGCATTCTGTAATTTCTAAATTTCCCCATTTGAGGAAAAAACTTGGGAAGATTATAGGAAACAGAAAATGTATCAATTATGCTGTGCATATGCTTTCTCCAACAAATGAAAGGCCCAAGTTTTCATCACAGAACAAAATCAGAATGCTACTAAGTGAAGGAGGAGTTAAGTTACAGAGAAATACAAAGTCACTAATATAATAAATAACACTTAAAATAATTCATTAGAGATACCCCTGAAGTTGGGCTAAGGGTGTATCGTGATAAGGTTTTTAGAAGAATATGTTATTTTTTGAAAACTCCCATAACAAAAGGATTCTCTGTCCTTTCTTCCTCTTCAGTTTTGTTTTAATTCTCATTGTCTAGAGCATATTTGCATTCCTTAACTTTTTAAAAAGCAGCTGTGTGAGAATTCATTTTAGATTACTTTCTACTTTAAAAACATTGCTATCTTATGCCTTAATAACTGTCGGTGGTAATTTATTTGTTATTTGCACATAGACCCTCTGGATTTGGTAGTTTATGAATGTTTTAAAAGTTAAATGGATTGATTTTTTTTTTTTCATAGTTTTAATTAGATGATATGAACTCCTTCCCATCTATGGACCATAATCTTCCCACACGCTGGGTTTTCTTCTGTTTGCTCAGTTCAGGAGTATAAATCCAGATGCTACCATAGCCCATATAATTAAAACCTGACTTAATGATCATTGCCTCTCAGGCCCAGATGACAGGACATTAAGAGAAGATGAATCATCTTTCTCCTTCAAGTCCTTCCTTCCCCTTCAAACCCTTCAGCTGGTGCCACTGTTGGAACAACATTCACCATCTCCCGAGCGTGACTGCAGCTCCCCTGTTTGCTCTGCCAGGAATATCCCTGTCCCTGCACCCTTGATCGTTTAGTACCAGGGAAAGCATCAGCTCTGCAGCCTCTCTTCCTTCTCCAGTGTTCTCACTGATGGGAGTTGTTAGACTGTTGAACTCTTGTGACCTGGCACAAAATACTGTGTTTAGTGTCCTACCCCTTCTGAGCGCTGAAGAAGAACATCTTTGTATTCCTGCAGTGGATTTTACCCTTTATCTCTAAAACTCTCCAATTTCCACAGCATCCCTGGCATGGTTTCCTAAGGAGCTCAGACACATCGGGTTGCACTCTGTGTCCTGTACTCCCAGAGCTTCTAAACCTGTCAGCCTCTTCTGTCCAGATTTGACAGAAGTCTTGATGGCATTAATCCCTGTCACATGTATCTCAGCCTGTGTGGACATCAGAATGCTCCAGCTGCACCAGTGCAGGGCAGTCAGAGAGTCAGCAGCATCTCCCCTTGGAGACTCTGTGATCCCTGCAGCAAAATTAGAATTTTCCTGTTGGAGTTTCTGACTGAAATAATCCTGAGCTGAATCCTCACCTCTTCCCAAATTTACCTTCCCTTGAGGAACTAAGGACAAGATCTACAGGGCTGTGTCTTGTCTTTCTCTTGCCCAAATGATCCCAGGGAAGGGGATTTTGTTGGGATTCAGCTATAGTGGAACAACAGTCTTGGGCAGAACTCCTGGTGCCTGGGTATCTCATTAGGTGATTCCCACCTGCCCAGGATATTTGCTTCCAATGGTTCTTTACTTCTGGAATGGAAAACCATCTTTGATTGCCATTCATTATGGTAGGAACAAGGTTTCAATCTTAAAGTAATATACAAAAAGTGTTTGCAAAGGTAAAGAAAGACAGTTGGAAAATCTTGGGATGTTTTTACAGCCTGTTTCATGACAGCCTTCATGAAAACTTCTTATCTGACAACCAGATTATTTTTTCTAATAGGCAGAAATCCCCATAAAAATCTGAAAGCCTGTGCAAAGTGGATGGACCCTCTCCCTGGTGTCCTGTCATATTGAGGTTTCTATGCAAAGGTTTTCACCCAGAACCCTAGGAACTCCTACAAAATGTTGGTACTGAGCTCTCATATTTTTCTAATAAATTGCTATCTGTCTATTAGCTTTCTTTTTTGTTGTTTTTTAATGAATATATATTTTTCATTCTTCCTGCTGTGAAACTAACCCTACTTAAAATTGGTGGGAAAGGAGGGGAATTGTAGCAGATGGCAGATAGTTTTGGAGATAATAAAGTCCCTTTGATTTCTCCTGGATTATTTAGCCATCTCTGATTAGATGTGCTCTATTTGGATTTAGGAAACTGTTTGTGCTCTGTTAAATAATTGCTTGATCACAGCCCAGAGATGTAACTTTTAATGTTTCCTTTGGTGCAATTACAGTTGAAATGGAGGTCACTTGTTTTACATGAAAGCTGAGAGGTAAAAAATCCCTACAGTTAGAGTAATTACTGTAAACTGCTAATTTCCTGCAAGAATCTTGGAAGTTACCCTGAGTATGCAAAAAAACCATTCCAAAATGTTTGCATCTAAAGCATTGCCACGCTTCTGCTCTCAGTACTGACCCTGAACAGATGCCAGCTATGGTTGCACATTTATTTGTAGGACTAATACTGATGCTGGACCTATGATTAGTTTTGTGTCTGGTAACATTTGTGGGAAATAATTAATGAATATTTTTGTTTTGCATCTGATGACTTCATAATTTCTGGGGTTCCAAGCAGCAGTGCTGCTTTGTTGATTTTTAAACCATTTTCATTCAAAAGAAGTTTATAAATAGTTAAAATACAGTAATTCCTCTGGTTTTAGTTCAAGCCATGCACATTTGCCAAGGTAAGAAGGTGAACCATTGCAAAGGGAGAAACTCCAGTTTCCAGTGAAAGAAGATGACAGAGATTAACTCTGCCCTTTTATAAAAGGTTTTCCAAAGGAAGGATGAATTACCTGGGAGTGTCTGTATCCTCTTAAGGCACTATCCTGACACGAGGAGATGTGGGAGCAGTGTGTAACTTTGGAAGGGTTTGGGAATGGTGTCACTTGTTTTAGATCCCAGTGTAACATGTCTTAGCTCACAGTCTGACCTTACCTATCAAGCTTTTTACATTCTTCGAGAATGGAGAGTCTCCTCCAGCACTATTTGTAGAATGCCTGATGTGCTTGAGCAGTGCCTTACCCGATGGGTTAATATCTACATTAACATGTGCAACATAATAAAAGTGGTAACATAAGTCAAATAGCAAACCATTAGAAGATATGACTTATATGGATGAAACAATTTCCTCCTGTGTAATTGAAATTCAGGCTCTATAAAGTCAGGAGCAATACAGCCTCTTTGCAGGGCTGTAGTATCACCATTATTGCCATTCTTATAATTTGAATTAATCATATGCGTCCTTACTTGCAGTTTAGTTCTTGCTCGGGCTCTTAAAGGGCCTTTTTCTTCTCTGAGCAAAGACAATGGAGAACAATTTTTAAGGTAATCCAGAAATTCTCTTGGAGTGGGATGTAATTGGTTTCTTGGACATTTGCTTCCAGTTCCTTTTGACAATCCTTTTAGGCTTTTGCATGTCTGGCATGAGTCTGATGTAAGGCAAACAATCCTTTTTATCTGGGATAATTCACTGCTACCTCGGGGAGTTATATTGAAAACTCCTGTCTTTTTCTCCCATGGTGTACATCTGAAAAGGAAATGGTTGCACTTTGAGGGAGTGGAGACCATCATTTGCTCTGTGGCTGTTCTGATGGGTCCACAGAAGTATCTCGTGGATATTTGGATAGCTATGAGTGTTGCAACTTATTAGAAAAATAAACCAGGAGAGAAGTCAGGGGCTTACTCTTAATGTTGCCTTTATTTCATGTGAAGTCTGCTGGAGGAACTGACTGTAAATAGTCAAATTTTAATGATGCCAAACTCCTCCCTCTCTAGAAGAGACACAGCACTGGTAGCAATGACTTTTAGAAGAAATGTACTTTATAGGCTGAGGCCTTCACTATTGGCTGTGTGGGAAGAAATTAGCAGCTTGAAATGCTTTATTTCCTTGACTGTTGATAAGCAGAGTGCTGGATATGGAAAACTACATTTTTCTGTCCTGTCAAATGGAGCTGGGCACCGTCAGGGTTCTCTAGAGACAGGGACGGGGTTCCCTGCGGATTTACCGGACAGGAAGGACTCTGGAATGAATTCACAGCACTCTGCTGCAGCCTTTGTCCAGAGTCCTGCTCCGGTCATATGGGCAGTTCTGTTCCTGCATGCATTGATGAGCCCTACACTCACCTGCTCCTCCTGCCAGAGGTGATGTTTTGAAGGCTCCTTTTGGGAAAGTTTGATGAATAGAAAATACCTGGCCCCCATCCCGAGCTCTAAGCATTAAAGTCCCATGATATGCTTGTGTAATGAACATTTTGAGGTAACCATATTCCTTTTTCCCCCATTTTGAACGTATTTTGTTAGGAATCAGTCATGGGAAAGGTGTGCAATGCCACGCACATAATGTGAGTGTGGATTTGCCATGAAGATGTGCTGTCCTCCCTCTTGAAGTAATGGCTTATTCATGAATTTGGTGCACAGCTGAGCATGGATTTTTCATTTTCCTCTAAGCAGCCGTGTTAATTTGCACTGTTTTAAACCACTGCTTAAATTAACAACATTTGGTGGGAGTGGTGTAACAACAGTTTGAAGATGATGAAATCGATCCTCTTGGGTATTCTGGCTTATTGTGGGGACTTTTAAACTGCTTATATCTTCTATATTATTTCCTATTTTTTTTTTTTTCTGTTGCAAAGTGAGGGATCCAATAATCACCTCTGTGGAAAAGCTGTTTCTCTAATGAGGATATTTAGGTTTTTGATACACACTGAGTATTTTTGTATCTACTTAAATACCCAAGCATTCACTTATTCTTTTCATTATTTTCACAAGTGAAATCTCACTCAAAAATACCATGGGTTCTGCCCAAATAAAATGCTATCTGTATGAAGAAGAGGTACAGAATGAAAGTGCAGAAGGGGCATAGCAGCTTTGCAATATGCAGTGACACATCCCCTAACATCATCCGCCTGTGGTTAATCAAGTGTCCTGAGTTTCACTGGCTGCTTCTTTCTGATCTCAGACCTTCAGATACTGTGGTAACATCTGAAGGATTTGTTGAAGCGTGTCAGCACCTCATCTCCTTTTCATACCTTCCTAAAGTTCCTTGGCTTAAATTAAAACAGAATCTGGAAGAACATCAGAGGCTCAGGAAGAAATGCATTGGATCATTTAAGCCTATTGATTTCCCCTGCTTTAAAAGTAGTTTTGATTTGGGGTTTTGGAAGTTGCTTTGGGTTTGTTTTTTTTTTTGTTTGGGGTTTTTTTTTTTTCCAGTCCTTGTTATTTTTATTTTCTTTAATAGTACAAATTCAGAGCAGAGGGACTCAGAGAAACCCCCAGAAGCCTGTTTGTCACTTTTGGGACCAGATGTTCACATGAGTTTCAAAGCATTTAATACATTGCTTGCAAATGTTAGTTAAGACAGAAGATTGCTTTGATTGAACAGGTTTTCAGACTGCTGCTGTTTGTAGCCCTGCTGGGGATAAATGATGGGAACAGCGTTTGATAAAAATATCAGAGAACTAATTTATGGATTTCTGCTAGATTTCACTGAGGTTCAGAGATACTTAGACTTAGCGGGAATAATACAGTTAGGCCTTTGTTTATGCATAAACAGTGACTTGGATGTCAGTCCTTGAGGACCTGGGGATACCATTCCTCAAATAGCTGTAGTAAAAAATACTGTGTATATTTGTAGTAATACAAGTGACTGTTATTGCTTCAGAAATTATTATGATTCATAAAAAACCAGAATATTGTCAGGAAGTGCAGATCTTGGACATTACAGGAACTGGAGTCCGTTTTCCTACCTAGGGAAGAGGGAGGAATTAATTTTTCTTTTCTTGATCCAAGTAAATTTTCCTGGCTGGTTATTAGGGCCCCTTCAGACACACTGCATGTCCCCCAAAGGGCTGTCCTGGAGCTGCAGAGCACTGCACAACCTCTAAGTCACTGTGACAGCATGAAGGAATGAAAAAGGGTGCCTGGAAAGTCCCCAGGCCACCTTTGGGGTAGATGTGCCCTTACCTGGAAGGGCTGCACTGTTGCCTGGTTGTAGCTGCTGCCGCAGGGCTGAGCTCTCCATCATCCTGCTCCACTGCCCAGGGGCCCGCGCTGGCATTTCGTGCAGAACTGGGGGAAAAATAGAAGTAAATTAGAAAAGTATGGAATATATGGGCATTCTAATCCAAAACACCCCATCTTTGTCCTTGTTAAACACCTGTAATTATCCAGTCCAAGTGCATGAGCAGTCCCATGGGTGAACCAGGCAATTGAGATCAGGATTTTTAAGGCAGCTGCTCCATGAACATTTATTTTCTTCCTTTTCTTGCATGTAACTGAAGCTGCTTGATTTGGTGACCACTGCCAGGTTTTCTTTAGGAAATTCTCTTTATTTCAAACGATCAACACTGAGATTTATAGATGAGGAGCTGCACTCAATCTTGGATATCCTGGTGAAATTCCAAGCAGCCGTGGTGTGATAAATGTGGAATCCTGGGTCTCCATAGCTGCTGCCCTATAATAAACACAACACATCCCAAAATCTTACAGTGTACTCAGCAGATGTGGAGTGTGCAGAGATCTGCCAAGTGCAGCAGCAGCACCAAAGTAAATTAAAGATGGTTCATTGTAAGTAAGTTTTACATGGTTCCATTGATTAGTTTCATTCACCTAAATCACAGGGGAAAAAAAACCCAAACCAAAACCACCAGCCATGTTCTGCTTAACTGCAATAAATAAATAAATGTTTATTTCACTTTTCTTTAGAATGTGTTCAGTCTAGAAAAATTGTTTATCAAGAAATCAATCAAATGCAGACAAGACACCAAGAAAATAAATTGATATTGGAGGACAGGACAGTAGGAGTTTTACTTCCTATGGCTCTCTAGGTTTAGAGTTACTCTATAAAATTACAGCTTTCTGCATTAATTAGGCTGCTGTCTAGAGCTGTGTCGTGAAATTTGCAGAGCAATTGAAGTTAATGAGTTTTCTCATAAATGCAGCTGTGTCCTCCTTCACACTGCCACTGGTACAGCGCAGCCACAAGCGGGCACTGGAGTCAGGGAATCACTTCTTTTCTACTAAAGGAGTAATGGCAGGTGCTTACCTATAAAATTTGTGATATATGGGGGTGTATATATATATATAGCCACTGAAATGGCTATTTTTTGATACATATAAAACAACGTATCTATGCTTTTAAGCCTTTTGCAGTGCTAATTTATATATAACTGTGTACACCTGCACAGTGAATCAGAGAAAGGGACATGTCATTCATTCAGTAGCTGCACTCAAGTAATAAAGCGATTTTGAAGGTCAGGAATGGGATTATGTAGATCCTAATTTTGCCTTCTGGCCTCATCACTGCTGTCCTCTTGTTACAGCTACACAGATTGTGCTAAAATACAAAAACTGCCTTAGCAAAATTTTTCAGAAGATACAACAATTTAGTTGTGACTTTTCCAGCCACTTTTGATAATATTGTGTAAAATGAAACGCGTGAATATTTTTTTCAGCAAGGGACTCTACATTTTCAAGGAAAAGCATCTATGGGTCACATAATTAGTATTAAAATACAAGTTATTTCTGAAATAGGTGAGGTAGAGAACAAGAATCTTACTTAAATATCATAAGCATTTTAAGAACCATGTGAATTCCTTACAATTCTGTTATTTTAGACACAAGTAATAGGAAAACAAAAAAGAAATGAAATTTAATATGAAACAAAGGATGGGAAAATTCCTTTAAAAGCTCAGAAAGGGAGTTCTACTGAAATCGAGTACAATTCTAGAACCTGCAATTGCAAGGGAAGAACACAGGTTTAATTATGGGATTAGTTGTGTCTGGTAGTAGTGCACTTTACAATATATCAGCATACTACAAAAATACCTTGTAGTGCTTGAAAAAGGGAAAGATTAGTAATTGCACTGATTCCAGACTTTAAAAAGGAAAAAGGGAGGTTTTTTTGTGCTGGGGAGGCTACAAAACACAGTCAGTTTAGGAAAGCTCACTTAAATTATATGGCATTTTAAATGTTATAGGTAATGTCTTTTCAAGTTAGTGTTTCCAGCCTAATGCAGATAGTAGGATAATGAGGCATTTATGGAGATTATATTTTACAAGTTACAAATGTACTGCTTTCCAGGCAGCAAGATTGCACACAAAACCAGAGGGGTCATTCAGGAAACCATTAGAGATGTTCATCGTGTAGAAGGGAATAAATTGAACTTTGCTGGGTTTAATGGCTTTTCCACGTGTCCTAAATACTTCTTGTGTCCTTTTGAAAATTCTCCATTCTGCAGTGCGGTTGCACCGTGGGTTTAAAGTGCGTTCATCTCCTCCAGCCCAAGGAATTAAATTCCACATTTTTAAATCCTCCTGAGGTCCCTGTGAAAGGTGGGGTTCCTTGCCTTGCCCACTCAGCTGCAAAGGGACAGGCACTTTGCCAGAGGGGATTTTTGCCATCAGCTGGTGCCTCAGGTGGTGTGACCTGGCTCAAAGTCCTGCTCGTGGGGGAGCCCCAGCTCGTGGCACAGACTCACCTGTCCTGGCTGCTTTCCTCAGGTCTGCAAGCTCGTGATGCAGTTTTAATTACCCATCAGAAAGTTACTGACTGTCAGAAAACTGAATTTCTTTCAGAAAAACCAAGGTGTCAGAGTTAGAAAAGTCTGTTTGTACTCCTCCTCAGCAGCCTGGAGAATCCAAGTGGATGTAGGGTATAAAAAGATATGTAATATATCCAATGTGTCGGTGCTGGACTCTCCATGGGCTCTGAATCTGGTCATAAATGAAGATTATGGAGATAAAGGAATGTGGCACAGAAGGAAAAACAGAGAAGAGATGAGGAAATGAAGAAAGGAAAACATCAGAAAAGAATAGAAAGGGCATGTTCTGGAGCAAATAGGGATCCTTTTGAAGAGGGTGTGGGTAACCCTGGGGATCTCTTGTGAGACTGCCAGTACAGGACTCAGAGCAGAGCTGGAGAAGATCCAATGCAACGTTCTGATCACACATCAATGAATTAATCATCACTCGGAGGTGTTTGATGCACCAACCAAATGCATCATTACATGGAACCATCTGAATTTTTTACAGTGTAATACATCACTGCTGAGGTAGAACCCTCATGATAAACTAGCTTGCAGCCAGGCTTCATTATGTTAAATTAACTAAAACAAGATTCTTTAGCTTGATAAATATATAATGTGAACCATCTCAGCTGGGGGACTGGGAGATAGAAAACTGGTGAACTCACACGTGCCAGAGTGTAACAGGAGAGCAAGCAGCACAATTTGGGGTGGTTTGGATATGAAATATAAGCCTGACGTGGCTGTGGAAGTAATTGGATGAAGCGGCACTTCAATCATGAACCTTGTCACTCTGTAATTACCTCTTGAGTTCAGCATTAGCATGCTGCTCTGTCAAATCAGAAATGTGGAGTGGTAACTGAGAATGCCTATCTGAAAATGTCACTATTGCTCATTTTACAGACATGATCATTAAGAAGGGAGAAGGCTCTGAAGGTGCAGCCTCCTGTATTTGCAAGGAAACAGATGACAATTTAGTCACAGAGGAAAGAGGAATTTAGTAAATTGCATTCAACCAGAATATAACATATTTACTTCCCCCCCATATCATCTCTGCGGAGAGTGGCTCCGTACACATTCAAACATGATTGATATGAAAAATAAATCATGTCCGTGTGCCTGTAAGTTTGCTGCATTTTTAAATAATAACATGAATTCTGACATTTCTAGCATTAAAGCCATAACTCCATCTGTCACTGAGTTAAGAAAATCTCAGGTGGTACTTTTAAAAAGTAACAAATTGAAATTCTTGCTGATGGAAGAAAATGCAGAATGTGACAAACAAGTACTTTTGGTCACCTATTTATAGAAAAGTGATTGCTTATCTAAACATATAAAGCAAAAATTTTCCCATTAAAACACATTTTAGTAAAATATGTAGTTATTTGCAGGAAAGGTGATTTTAACTTTTATGGGAAATAATTATTTTGTTTTTCACATCAATTTTTGACGTAACAAAACAGAAGATGCTTGATTACGATCAGAACAAAAGGCAAAGTCACTTCTTTCTACTTCAAAAATATATTATAAAGAATTGAAATTCGGAATAAAAAAGAACATTTTCCCTTTTAATAACTCTTTGGAGTAAGGAAGCATTTTGATCAACCCTAAACAAAATACAATGACATTTTGTTTACATAACCTGTTGGAGAATCATTTGGAAAATCAGTAGTCAACATACTGCTCACTATGTGAAAAGGTGAAAAGTGTGGTCTTTTAGCATTTCCTGAATTGTAGGTGACAAACCTTACCCAAGAATTGATGCAGAGGTGCTTTGGGTGGAACAACCATACAGGGATTCACTTCTCAGTTCGTTTTTGTTAGGTGGGTTGGAAAATCGTCTCTAATCTGCTTATTTAAAAATATCTCAAATAGTCTTTGGTGGCATTTAGAGATTTAAAACTTGGTCTGAATTCTTCATAAAATGTTAGAAAGCAAGGTAATAGCATCAAACAAAATGCATCACTTTGAGGCACTACCTTCATTCTTTCCCTAAATTTAAATTTGAATATTAATATGATAGTTAACTAAAAAAAATCAAATCAAAATTAAAAATTCATGGACTGCATAAGTAAAAGGATTTGTGGAATGTAGTTAAACATTCAAACCTAATTAAAAATACCATACTACATTAAAAATGAGGGAACTGTATTCACGATAACGATACTCCTGCAAATAAATTAGTTTTTTCATTAACACTATTTGTTTAATGTTCTCCATTAAGCTAATGAAATGCTGAGAGATAATTTGGGGTACATAGTTTTGTGAATTTTTCTTTTAGCCTAATCCTGTGTGTGTTTTAAGTCCTGCACTGATTATTTTTGAGTTGGCTGCAAGGCTTATATCCACTAAAAAGCTGCACAAAAGATGACCTGAATCAACTACATAAATAAATTTGAAATTGAGTTCTGTTTAAAAAAATGGTACAGGTCCCAGTAATGACTGTTGGTGTTTATTTCTACAATATTTATATTTATGCAAGGAAATGAAGTTTCATCAGAACAGGTGAGCAAAGTGTGTGCATGTGTTGTGAGTGTCCATAATCTGTGTATCCATTTAAAAAATGAATATTTGCCATGTCCTGATGTTCCTCTTACTCCTCAAAGAGAACAGAAAGGTTACAGTAGATGGAAAGGATCACAGTCAAAATCTGATTCTATGGATACCTGGACAATTGAGCTCCTTTAAAATCTTTTCTATTCCTTCTACTCCCATTTGTTTTCAATAGGACCCAGAAACTTCAAGCAGAGATAAATATTTCTTTTTGTTTGGCATAGGTAGGATTTATGGTAAAGAAGTCCTGATGGCACATCCATCTCTTACCCTCATCATTATAGAATGAAAAAACAAAAAAAAACCCTAAATTCCCTGGTTCAGACCTGAAGAGCTGAATCCAGGATAAATCTCTGACCAGTCATCATAATATTCCTTTTTTCTCATGAGGAAGCAGGTGCCAAAAGCCCAGTACAGACAAAAGGTCAGTAATGTTTTAGCTACTCACATTAAATTAGGGTTGTTAGGGAACAGTTTAATTACAAATATGTAAGCTATTATTTGAACTACCAAGCAAATAAGCATTAGAAACATTAGACAAATTCTCTGTGATGATCAGCTGTGCAAGCTGTTGCTTGGGTGGTCAATATTAAGCTGAAAAAGGCAGTCAGGGAGTAGTTTTTACACTTTTTTACCCTCTTCCCATCATTTTATTCATATCCCACCATGATATTACAGTTTTCACAAAATAAAAATAGTTGGCACCCCCAAAGAAGAAGCAGGTTATGGTTTAAATAGAACAAAGAACAGGAAATTCTGTAAAGAATCCACATTTCTGGTATCTCAGAACATGTCTAGTATGTTAAAAATGTATTGTTCGTATGCAGGAGATTAGTAGCACGAAATAAATCTGTCTAAATATGAACAGTTAAAAATGTACATATCAAAACCCCACCAGAACAGAACTTTAGAGCATTTGGTGTCCCGTAGCATCATCCCTCTTCATTTGCTTTGTATCTGAGGAATGAAATGTGAGAGGAGTGAAACGTGGAGGATGTGTGAGGAGCCACGAGGGCTTTGTCTCTGGGTGTGATGTGTACACACAGCTACACACAGAGAAGGAGCCAGAGTGTGCTGTGGAGAAGAGCATTTCAGCTTAAATTGCATCACTGGATTTTTCTTTTCAATGCCATTTTGCCCCTTCACTTAATTTCTTTCTCTTCTCTCTGGAATCTCATCAAGAAACTAATCGAGAGCGTAAAAGAGCATTGGCTTAGAGTACCTTTCACAGGGCTATTTTAATCAATCTTCAGTAGTGTGTACGGATTCATAGAAGACCTTCAATTAACTTGCACATTAACACTGGTTAAGCAATTTTAGATCCTTAACTTATCAGGAATGTTGTGTGCAAGGGATTTGAATAGCTGAGCAGAGTTTGTCATCAAACACATTTCATCACTGTGCTCTCATTATGCTGGTCGCCCCACAGAAAAGGAAATGAACCAAGAGTGGTGCTTTTCTGAGATTTCCCATTCTTTAAGCATTAATGTTATCTGCATATTGCTGTCTCGCAAGTTGAAGCAGCGTTTCTGAAGGGAGAGGCACTTGCTGTTCCCATTGCCCTCATTCAGGGCTGAGGGTATTCTCTGTGTAAAGCAGCCAACCTCATTTGGTTTTGTAGTGGTTTGTAACGTGATTCTCTCTATATGTGGCACATTATCACATCTCTCAGTAGTAGCAGTTATGAGAAACCTCATTTCTAAATTGTGCTGAACTGGCCCTTTGCCAGAGGTGCCAAAGTCAGGGAACAGCTGGCACAGAGCACCTCAGTAGCTGTCCTGGGAGCCAGAGCTGCTCCCTGCACGTGCTCATCCCAGTTTTTCCAAGAGTTCACTGACAACATTAAATGAATTGATTCAGATTTTATGCATTTATTTTAAAGTCATACCCATCTCGAAAATTCTACTAGAACAAAACCGAACTATTTTTGTGCTTTCCTACTTTTTGAAATCACTTTATAGACAATACTTTTGTGTCTTATATTTGTTTCTAGGGCCTCGTATGTAATAGGAGCTTACTGTGGTATAGATGGAAAAATTCATAGCACCCACTAGTCTTCACCATGGAGGACCTGGGTTATTTTACAATATTTTTAGCCTTTTGCTCTCATGTTCTGCTTTCAGAAACAGGAAGGTAAATCTAAATCCCATGAATGAAAAGTATTTTACTGAACTAAATAGGAGCTAATGCTTCTATTCAAAAGTGCCTACAGCATTTTAACCTGTAATGCATTCATTTCTCAAAATTACTTTGTGTCCAGTCAAAAATGATTATAATAATCTCTTTCCCTAAACAGAAAGATAACACTGAGTTTCAAATCCAATTATTCTGTTACCTGCTCAAAATTTCTGATGCCTGGCTGAAATGATCATCATCATGCAGGTTTGCAGGGATACCTGGTGGTGTTGCTGTCATTGCAGCAATGGAAGAGAACTCTCTGTTGCTTTGGGGGCCTGGCAAGGACCCTCCTTTAATGCTCGTTGGGGATCCTGCTGGTTTTGAAACTCAGCCATCTCTGAGTGGGTGTGATCCGGTCCTCTCCAGTGAAGTGTGTTAGACATGGATGTTGACCCTGTGATTAGGACAAATTTTTGTATTTTATTTACTGGAGTGATTGTGTGATCCAAAAGCTCCTAGAATGAAGACCAGTGAACTTTCCTGGAGTTCATAAATGTGTGAGCAAACTGCCCAGCATCACAAAACACCTCTTGGCGGAACTATGCGTGTGAGATTTCTTTCTCAACTCTACTCTTTGCAGAACTCAGAAACTATTGAGCTTGATAAAAACTTTGCACTGCTTTACTGATGGTCTCCAGTCAGGCTTTGTCATGTGATGGACTCTGTATAAAACTGAACCCCGTTATCCCTGCCCCACGTGTAACTCCAGGAAGTTTGAAAACCGGTTGCAATTACCAGATACAAAAAGGCAATTAAAGAGGTGCATTCTTAACACAGACGTGCATAATGTGCTAGAGACTAATTAAAGATGTGAGCACACAGATCACTAGGAATTGCCCAAGAATAGAATTTCACTTGAAATAAGGTAATTAAGTTAATCTTCTGATAGTGGGGTTTTGCAGTAAGTGCATGTACTAAATATGAAAGTAAGGAACTTAAGAGGTAATTAAAAGTAATTCAGGCATTAAATTAACCTTCTAGCTATATGAAGTGGTAGTAATTACAGACATCAAAATTAGACTCATATTGTAATCAGATTAACTACAGTGTAATTAATGTACCTACATCACAACCTATCTACAAAAGTCAAATACAAGGTGTTGGTTTCCCAGCAAACGTTAATGCTGCAGCTGGAGAGCAAGGCTCTCGAAACTGGGAGCAGACATCAGTACCCCAGATCCGAAGAAAGCTGCTGTGCTGGGGATATGTACCACGTTCAAGAGCTCCACCCTGGAGTTTCCAGGAAGGCTATGAAATTGTCCCGGGATTTCGCCATCCGAGCTGTCCCTCTGCCGGGGAGGAGCTCTGCCGGCTCCCTGGCAGGGCAGGAGTTACAGCAGGCACAGCCTCCGCTCCTGCTTGCTGCAATTAGGCTTCTCCACAGCTCTCGCAGGAAAGTGCTGCCGGCTCATTAAGGCTAATTGCTGGCAGACACCTGATTCCCTCGGAGGCCGAGGAGAGGAGCCAGGCTGAGGGGAGGGCTGTGGTGGCGGAGCAGGAGCGCCTACCAGGCAGGTGGATGCACTTTTAATCATTTCTACAATTGACTTACAGCTACAGGAAACTTGACCTTTTCTTTGATTAGAATCGGAGCTGATGAAATTCCCCTTCTTCCCTGCAATCAGTTGCCACACGAATTAGGCCATTAGATTTGTGTATCTACCTATCTGCCCCAGGCATGTTGTTAATGCAGCTGTGATTAAAGTAATTTATTACAAATTATTGGGTGTGAAAAGGGATCTGATACTATAAAGTAATATTTTAAAGGAGACATTCTAATAGGCACAGTCAGTGTCATGCTTTATTTTCAATTATTTTATCTCTGGCACGAACAATAGATTACCCTCTACAGGTGTTGTGTTATAGGGCAAGTTGTACATGATCTGTGAAGCAAATGGAACTAAAAAAAAAAAATCAGGTTGCATCTCAGTCTTAGCAGAGACTGCACCATTTTCCAAGGCTGCAGAAGCAGATTGAACACTATGCAGCCTGATTTCTTTGTATTCCTTTATGCTAGAGTTCAGCATAAGCCATTTTTCATGTCAGGAAAGGTTTCTTGCATGTTATTCCTCCCTTCTCTACTTTTTTCTGTGTCTTAATTTATTCCATGTATTTCCCTATATAATACTCAAGTTTTATTTTAATAAAATGAAATTTTGATGTTGAGCATTTACCTCCATCTCTTTGCGAGTGAGCAAGGAGTCCAGCCCTTCTCCCACTGTATTCATTCCAAGGAGTTTTACTGTAAATTGGCAAGGTTTTGGCTCGAGGCTGTTCCCATGCAGCCAGACACGCTGAAAGCGCCAGGATGGTGCAGGTGTACCTCAGTCCTCATATCATCAGTCCTGCCTCTGAAGGTTGATTCTTTGGGCTTCAAGCGTTTCAGATGGTTTGGAGATGTCTGTGGCTGGGTGCAGGCACACCTTTGCTGTGCTCTCTGCAGAGGCTCAAGGACGCCGTGGCCATGCTGATGCCTTTGTGTTTCCAGGACTCTCCTGCATGGTTTGTTATTGACTCGAGCTGGAAAGATGAGAATTGCTTTGTGTAATTACACGATTGAACTGCTGGGATTGCCTGAAGGATAGATTGTATATCACACCCATGGCATTTATTACTTTTTCATCTGAGTGGAAAAAAAGTGGCAGAATGCTGTACAAGTCTGATCAAATCACACAACTATTCATCAGCAGTCATGAGTTAACACATAACGTACACAAGACTCACTGAAAAGTGTGAATTTTACTTTACAACCTGTTTGATTACTGCATTGTGGTCCATCAGTGAAAAAGATACTGTCTTTTTTTGTAATTGCAGATTAAATTTAGGGGAGAATGGATAAAAGAGCAAAGAATCAGAGAAGAAAGAAAACATATCTTTGATTCAAAGCTCTGGTTAATTCAGTAAAGTGTGTCCCTTCAATATTTTCCAAAAGAAAGAAGTCTTTGTACTCGGGCTGAAACTAGCTCTTATGAATTGGAAATCTGTCCAACAACACTGGAAAGAAATTATTAAGTCTTCTGAGAGATTTTTTCATAATTCCTATAGAATTCTTAGACATCTTAAAAACAACCTGTCTTGTTTTTAATTGAAGATTCAGGGGGTCATTTTTGGGAATGAAAATCACATAAGCATATAATTATTATAATTATAATGTTTTGATTATAAGGACTGGTAATTTTTTTTGTCATCTGAAAAAATATATATTCTTCATATAGGGATTCCACCTTTCTTTCCAATCTTACTGGTCAGAAGAATGTAAGAATGTTTTAGACCTTGGAGAAAGCATAATAAGTTTTCATAGTCAAAGACTCTATGATTTCTCACCATTTTAATCAAAAGTACAAGAAACTGATTCCTTTATTGGTGAGCTGTGAGGAAAAAAATTGAGTCGCAGGATTGTTGCAAAACTGGGCATTGCCAGAATTAGTGGCTCTGAAGTTCTTGCAGTGGTTGAGAGGCACTTGGTTTCCTGGAGCTCCAGGAAAAACACATGTCACTGAGTCCAAAATATCCTCACTCTGTATCACAGTTGGACAAAATTGAACTGATTCCAGGGAGTCAGATTCACTCTACAGAACACTTCAAGATGTTAGACAGAAGTAGGGTCACATCATTTATTTGCAAATAAGCATAAGCAGTCTCTCAGTCTTTCTTGTTTATTTTCTAGATCATCTTATCACAGCACCAGAGGAAACCTTAGTGCAGCTGCGTGCTGTAATTGGGAGTGAGGGATACTAAATTTTTGAGAAACCTGGTTTTTACATGGGAAATAACACAAATGCTCCAGGCCATGCTTTTCTAACAAACAGCTGCTCCCACTAGGAATTAGATTATTCCTGTTTGTCCTTGGAAGCACTGGTGGGTGCCTGGAAGAGCTGTAGAGGCAGGAAGCAAATTGTCAAGGGCTTTCAGGAAGGACACCTGAACACCTCTGCTGTTGTACCCTGTACGGTTAAACAATTTATAGTTGAATGTTTTGAGTTGATTTCTCAATAGCAAGAAAACAACATTTGTGTTTTCATAGTTTTAGGGCCATGAAGGTCTGCAATTTAAACTTTTCCTCAAAGTTATGATAGTGTATCATGTAAAAATGGATTTTATTTTTTTTTAATTATGGAATTTTCAACCAGCTGATACTATAAATCAGGGTTAAATTTTCAAAATTCGGAACATTGCCTAAGAGTTTTCACTTCTATTGTAAATGTAGCTGATGCAGAAGGAGTCAAGTTGTGGGAGCATGGACTGCTTGTAACTCATGGTGCACGACTGGCTTTGAAATCAGACTTAAAGCCAAAGGTGCAAATTGTCTTCTCTGTGTCCTTATCAGGGTCTTCACTGCTCCAGTGCAAACAATCCAGTGCTTCAGGGCTTGCCTCTGGGCACATTTGTCTGAAAGTGGGCAACCTCTCATCAGCCCACCTCAGTGCTGTGGCATGTGGTGACATGGGTAAGGGGCAGAGGATCCACAAGAGCCCCAAAATCTCCAGTCATGAGGAACAATGAAGTTTATGAACGGTCTGATGCTCAGAGATGACTCTGCCCTTGTGGACCATGTGGAGAGATGGAACCTGGTGTTAAGGCTGCTCTGGGCTGGTGGCCACTCCATGGCGGTTCAGTCTGGGTTATCCCTCTCTCAGAGCCCTCAGACGAAGCTGGAATGCCGTGCAGTGGGGCAGCTGGGGGCACTCTTTGTGTGACGTGTGAAATGGAGTTGAGTAACTTCCTTTGATGCAGCAGTGAAGGCACTCTTGTTCCTAAACATCATCACATGCACGTTTGGTAGGTGAGCCCCACTGGTACAAATAAGAGAGCAACCACTGCTCAACCCTAACCTCTTTCACTGTAACTCTGTGCCACGTGAATTAAAGCATCTCTTGCCTAAGAGCTTTGGAGGCCATGTTAGACTGCTGACAGGTTTCTTTTCTGCTCCCTGTTCCAGCGTCAATGGCTGACTCATGTATGGCATGACCTGATCACCAGGACAGGTCAGCCAGAATAGAACTTCAAATTGGGTTGGATGTATCTTGAATTTAATTAACTCCTGCTGTTTAGGCCACTTAGGCCTCACTTTCTGAGCTGAATGGTTTACTCTTCTACTTTAATCTCTTCAGGATGAGAAGCCAGGTCCAAAGACCAGCGAATTGAAAGGACTTCAGGAAACTTTGTAGCCTGGTACAATAATAATGGGGGGAGGGACACAGAAACTTCCTTTTGAGCAGCTACGCGCCAGGCGAGAGCAAACTCGAAAGCGGAGGGCAAGACAACTGGGGTGCGCCATTCCTTCACTTTTGTTCCTGGAGCTGGAGATGAATAAGGCTGGCTTCTGCTCTCTGCTCCACATGCAGCCCAGACTTTCCAGTAGTGAGCAGAGGCATGAACTGAAATTAATTACTAGCTTCCAGGTTAGCTAGGGTTCTCTTGATTCATCTTTGTTTTGTTCCTTGCCAGAGTCACAACTCAACAAACCCGTGCAGCCAGCGGTGCCTTTAAAGTCTCAGGCAGGAGCAGGTGGCCCTCTTGCCCCAGGATAAAGAGCTGTGTTGACCCTTCAGGAGGAGTATTCCTGTGTGTTTGGAGGACAATGCTTGCAGTTCACGCTCCTTGACCTGCCATTTCTAATGCTACCACGTGCGTTTGGAGGGTGACCATGATGGCCCTTGCAAGTTTAAATGGCCACACTGATGGAAAGAGATGTTTAGGATAAATGCAAGTATTTTGTTCCCCACACAGGGCTGTTATCCTGACATAACGTGTTATAATCATTAATTAGCACCGTTAAACCCACGGAACTGTTTCCCCAGGTTCTAAGGAGCTGCTCTGTGGCTGAGGTGGTAATTCAGTGGCTCTGCAGCATCTGAACCTTCTGACTCCTGTAGAACCGCATCAGATGGGTCAGAGCAGGAACAGCCTGCTTCTCTCCATAATCCAAGGCTGCTCTGGGGACATCCTTCCAACTTTTCCACTTGGAACCCAAATTTTCAGTATCCATATTCTCAATTAAGAACAGGTATAGGTTCTGAGAGAGCCCAGATATTCTGCCTGTCCCAGAGGGATTAGTCCCGTGATTGGCTGAGCTTGTATAAAGTTGACAATTCTTTGTACGGAATGGTGTTTCTTTACAGTGAATGAATAAATGTCTCGATTTTACCTTCACAGTTATGCGAGGTATCTTCTTCTTCATAGATCTTTTTGCATATTTTGTGTGATTTTCTGGTGCCACACGTTTTGTGCCACGTGTCTGTTTCTTCCTCAGTATAAATGTTTCATAGTCACTTAAAAAGTACAAAAAGAATTAGTGTCTGCAGCTGAGTTCTCAAGGGCAATAATCGAATAACAAATGTGTGGATGAGAGAGAAAAAGACTTGATTATGCATTTCTAAACCATTATGACAGACAACAACAGAGAGGAAATGTTTTTAACCTATGAAGCCTAATTAAATTTTATCTTGCACCGTAAAATGCTTTGGCCGTGGTCCAAGAAGGACTTGTGTACAGATGTCTCCTTGCTCAGTCCCTGGTTTCTCCAGCTGGTTGCATGACCCTGTGCTGAGCAGTTTGCCTTCCTAAACACGTCAGGGGAAGGGCTTGGAAGAATCAAGCTGCAAGTTGAACATTGTTTTTAAATATTATGGGGATTTAAGAAGTTCTGTTGGTACTGGTCACTCAGGACTCTCCCTGTCACCTTTAATCTGCATCACTGCTGCCCAGGTCCCTGCTGTGTCTGTGTTGTGCACTTGCAGTGACAAGAAGATGAGCACAGAATGGACAGAGAACAAAGGGCTGCTGAGACCAGCTCTGCCTCTTGAAGGAAAGCCTATGCAGGGCTTTCTTCTTGCTCGTACATGGAACTGGAGGAAGAGGACAAAGTGCTTTTCCTCATGAAAACGGCCTCTTAGACATTTTTTCCTATATTTTATATAAATTATATAATTTACTTTGTGTTATTTTTGAATCAAACACACAAATGTTCTCAAAGCAGGGCCTGGATGCTCTTCCCAGCTGCCAGGGCGACCTTCCTCCCTCAGTGCTCCTGGCTCAGGCACTGTGGCACATGGCATCCTTTCCACCATGTGGAACAGCTGAAGGGGGACACATCAGGGTATTGTGGGATGCTCAGGGATAAATGTTTGCCACTTGCTGTGTGTTACATCCCAACAGTGCAGTAGAAGAACCTGAGCAGTGTCCATCACTGAAAAGAGAAATGCACAGGCAGTCTACTCACAGCGTGCTAACCCTGCCTTGGCTTGGCTTTGGGGATTGTAAGCCTTGTGAAAGTGTCTTCCTATAAAAAATTCCATTTTCCACAAAATGTTTCTACATTTTTTCCTTCTGTATGGGATACCTGGACAAGACAGTGAAAATGTAGCTTAAAATAATGTTGTAGCAATAGTATTGCGTGATTTTTCCAGGATGTGTAAAGGGTGACTTCTCTCATCTGAATTTAAATCAGTCTCACTGCAAAATCCACGCCCAGTTCTTTGTCTGGCAGAATTGTTGATGTGTTCTCTGGTTGGTGGGCAAATACTGTTGTCTGCAGTTTATACCTGTGGCCCAAGAAGAGGAGCTGAATTTAATCTTAGCTAGTGAGTCAGTAGCAGAACCAGATCCAGAACACAAGTTTTGTGTATTTATATTCCTCGTTTGGTACAGCTGCTGAAGCTTCTCCAGAGCTCCAGGATGCTTCTACCATTAGTGCTGCTGCAATTGCACCACTGAGATGATCTCTATAGTACTTCATAGGTAATTTAACTGCTGAGTGCACAGCAGTGTTGCAGTAGAGATGGAAAAGTTTAAAGAAATTAATTGTAAGTATGTCCAAAATCTGCTAAATGCGGCACTTTCTGTAAATCTTGAGCCCTATGGAAATACTGCCATATATGTGCAGGGCACATCACACTTAAAATAGTGCTAAGCCTAACAAAATGAGGTTTGAAAGTACATTTCAAGATCAGTTCGGGGAGAGGGAGAATGACATGAAAACTCTGCTACAAAAAATTGAGGCAAATTCTGCTCTGCATTAGAATGAGATATCCAACGGATGTTTGTAATGTAAGTGAAAATGTAAACGACACAAGAATTTTTGACAGAACAAGCATGGAGAGATGCCATGACTTACGCCATTCTGCAAAAACAGGATTTAAAAAACAATTTACAAGAATTGTTGCTACAGCAGTCGGAAATCGCAACAAGGAAGGACTGGCAGAACAAATGTTCTCACAGGTCTCTGTTCTTTCATTTACAAGATTAAATACACTTGAGAAAAGCATAATTTCTCATGTGGGAGATGAGATAGAGGGGCTGTGTCTGATGCTGGGCATGTTTATTTAATGGCAAATACGAGTCTGTACCGGTGGTCTCAAAAGAGCCCTTGGAAGAAGAGCCTCTGTGGTCTGTGCATTTCTGTTCCTTTGGGAAACTTCTGCAAAGTGTTACTTGGGTTGCACACAGCATGGGAGGGGTCACCAGAAAGGAAAATGTGATTTTAATGATTCCAGGCTTACTAAGGTTTCTATGTACTATAATTTCAAATGAGATATAACACTTAAGTGTTTAATGAAATTTTCAATGCAGTTTTAGAAAGAGCATGTATGGGTAAAGGAAAACAAAACTGCCCAGGTCCAGAACTAGACACAAGTGCTTATGTACCATAGTCAGTAAGACCATCCTGATCTGGGAGTTCAAATGGAAGTGGAGACTTGGAGAAGTCAGCACCAGGCTCAGTGTGAGGTGGGAGATTTTTCCTGTTTGTCATTTCTGTTTCCTGAGCTGCCTGTTTATTGCTTATCCTGGCTGTATTGTTCTGGAAGAATACCAGGAGCATGTTCCTTTTCAGGTTACAAGGGTGCAGATTGTAACTCTGGAACAAACTCAGAAGCAATTTGATGGCATACTTTAATTTCCACCAAGTTTTGTTTAGCATTACATAGTCAGCTAAAGACAGAACAAGAGCATATTAGATTTAATTTAATATCTTTGTTGATGGATTGAAACATTCAGAAAAGGTTTTATATGAATCATAGTTGTCTGTTTTGTAAGGTTTGCATTTGTTTCTTGTCAGAAAGTACCAGTTTATTGTTGTTTACTTTAGAGACAGAGTAGTTAGACATATTTTTCTGTTCAGGCAAAAGCTTGTGTTTTGCACAAACTGCATAAAAAATGCAAATAATCTGCTTTTATAGGTTTGCCATCGAGGTGCTAAAGTTCAGCCTCTGAGTTAAGTTGTACTGCATAAGGCATGGCAAGAGCACAGAAAATAAATGCAACAAGCAATGGAGGAACAGCTGTTGCAGAAGATGGATGTTTTGCTGTAATGATGTTGCTAAGATTATTAATTTATTTAATAGAATTCAGAAAGGATTCATCTGTTAGCTGTCATGATTTTATCACTGGGAGTCTGCAGGTTGCCATGGGCTATGGGCATGCTGTGTGCCTGTTAACAACATCCAAGGGGGGTCAGCTGACAAATAGCTTTGTTTATTACCATTTGGTTTATAGTTCAGGATTCATTTGGAATGTCCCAGCTAACATTTGGGCCCTCAGTTTCCTAATATTGCTGACACCAGCTGTAACAGCAGCCTTTCTCTCCTGTAAAATCCTTCTTCCTTTGATGAGCTTGTTCCCGTAATTGGTTGGGTTGTTTTTTTCCTGCCTAGATTTTATTAATGTTGGTATTGCAGGGGTACCTGCAGGCCAGTTATGACCTTGCTATTCTAGCCACAGCCTGTACACATCACAAAACCATATGTTGTTAAATATCTTACAGTTTGTGTTTAAGAAGAGACAATAGGTGGATGAAAACAGCAGATGCAAGGGCTAAAAAATGACGAGAAATTCTCTTAATTAGGTGAAGTTGTAGGGTGGCATGGATTTGTTTGCTGCTCCTTTGCTGTTATTTTAGGGTTTGGTGTTTCTGTCAGTCTTTCAATGCCATGTAGTAAACTGGACTTTTACCACTGCAGCATCTGCCTTAAAGTGAGCTGGTGTTATTTGGAGGAACAGAGGTGAAGGTCATAGCGATTTATCCTGATGTCTGTACTGATGGTATCCCTATAACCTCCGCCACCAGCAGTTACTGGCTGTAATCTGTGATTGTAATTCAAGTGGTCTGATGGAATACAAGGGGTGAGAATGCTTCTTCTCATTATTATTACAGAGAAAAAATAGCAGCAAGTGACCACATAGTCATGATTCCCTCATCATCTGGAAACTGTGTGAATCAACACTCTCTGATTGGATTTCTGAGAAGCTAATGGAAGGATTTTTTTATTATTATCTCTCTCTCTATTTTTTGTTCTGTATATATTTTTTTAAAATAGAAGAGCCTTGCGTGTCCATCCTTTACCTGTGCTTGAGGTTTTAGAAAATCATTTTACTTTAATTTCAAGTGATCTTTTTTGGTGAATTTTCTAAGGAGGAATGTAAATATCAGCAATTCAAGCCAACTTCATATTGCAACTTGGGCATATAACCCAGTTGAGTTCTCCCTGTGCAAGTTGAAATGGGGCCCATTGGTTCATGGAGCTAAAGAACAGCCACAAGTTACAGGAAATGCACATAATGGCAAATTAAGGAAGTTAATGGAACCCAAGTTTAGCAAACTGATGAAAGGAAAACAAAGAATGTGGGAGTGCTGAAAACAAACCAAAGCCAACATCTTCACATTTGGAAGAGGAGTCATTCCAGGCAGTGTTGTTTCAAACACATCACGATCCAAGGCCAGGCTGGGTAGTGCGGGCTCTGTGCCTCGAGCTCGCGCTGTTGTGCTGCTCTGCTCACGTCCTTGTCACTGCCCAGCTGCTCTTCCATCTTCCCCCCTTCCTGCCAAGCCAACAGCACAAAGCTGTGACAAAGGAATGTGTCACATCTCTGACTTACATATTGCACACAGCAGAAAGGGATGTTGCAGGATTTTAAAAGTGAAGCGACAGGTACTGCGTCAGCCTGAAAAACAGCGGTGCCCACAAAAATTCATCAGAACTCAAACGACCTCTTTGTGCCATGAGCAGGGGAGCTGGATCTGCCAGTCCTTCCCTGAAACTCAGCTGAGGTGGTTGGCAAGTCAGTCCTGTCACAGTGGCTCAGGTGGGACTCAGCAACTTCATCTGGGTAATTGTGAAATGAAAGTGCAAAGTTGTCGTTACTGAACAGTGCAGCTCTTGTGAGAGTCTTTGGTCCTGCTGCTCTGCTCAGCCCTGGGGGCTTGGGAAGGATGGTGTTTGGTCATCCCTTGGTTCATTACTTGTCTGAGTAAATGGATTTTTCTTATAAATATCATGTGGATACAGATTGCATAACTAAAATACAACCTGCATAGTTTGTCAGGCCCACATATATTTTTTTTAGTGCTGTCTTGGCCCTTCTAGGACAGCTCAGTGAGGAAACATGTCTGGCTGTGCTGAAACTTTTTATTTTACCTCCTTTATCTCTTCTATGGTCTTTTGATCTCACTGGATTATGAAGTACCGTAAGATGCATAGGGTTATTTCTGTCTCTCCTTGAAAAATTGAAGTTTAAAAAAAAAAAAAAAAGATTAAATTAAAATGAATAATTTGAAATTGCTGAAGGAAAGAACAGCACTGATTAACAAGGTAAGAAACATACACATATTTGGCCATAAATTTTATTTCAGAGGATTTTCCATAACATAGGCAGTTTAAGTGAACAGCCTTATCTTTTTATGTGGACACATAAACACACAAAACTGTGTCCCCACATTTCACTAATATATCTTTTTCTGTGCCCAGTATTCTGCACAAGAGTGGTGGATGCAGTCAGCTCAGCACACAGATTTCTAGTGATGCCCCTCAGGCCTCACCTGTCCCGTGTTTCTATTGCAATCTGAGCCAAGCCTTTCTGAACAAGACATGTCTTTTATTTTGCAATTTGTTAGGCCCAATAAATTAAGTATATTAATTTAATCTTACTCTGAGTTTGACAAAACGTTGTGAGTGTTCAGGTCCTGTGTTTCAGTGGGGGCTGGTTTCTGCTTCTGGCACTACAAAGAGATCTGGGTGTTTTTCTGGAGAGAAGACAGAGTAGAAAGGATGGGGGGATGCTTAATAAAAGGTTAGGGGTGGAGAGAGGAAAAATCCATGTCATCAAACGAGGGCATCATTCATATTGGTCTGTTTTTCTTTTGTGAGGCCTTCAAAATTTGTACCCAGACTAACAAGATGATGATATCTGAAGAAAGTTCTTGTGAATGATGAGGGGAAAGGACACATCTGCATAAACTTAATCTATAATGTAATACAGCAAGGCCTAATTTGTGTTAATCATGTTTTTGTATTATTTCTAAAATTTTGTCTGAGGCAAAATAAAGAATATTGTCTCATTAAGAAATCTGGCTGTATTACTGTGACAGTAATCACATTTTCATTCTATTTTCATAACCAAAGCTTCAAAGCAGCTTGAGAAATATTCATTACTGATGCAGGCTTGAACATGCAAGTGAATAGCTGTATCAGTACTGTCATATATAATTTCACCAACGCTATCCAGCACAAGAGAAGTTTATCTAACTGCAGGATAAAAACAATGGACTGCTGGATAAGATTAATGAAAATGTTTCTTTAGAAGAAAATAAGCATCTGAGAAACAACAAAACAAAAAAAAAATAATTTTCTACTGAAGTAGTAAAGGCTGCTCTTTTATTGCTTGCTGTTGATACAATTATTTCCCAAAGGAATGTAGTCTGCTGGATTTTAAAGATTTACTTTAAACTATATTTTTGCTCTTCCGGGAAACACTGTAAAGAAAACAGAACTTCAATAATTTGATTACATCTTTTATGTTTAAAATCAGGTGCCCAGGCAGGCTGAGATGTGCTGATAGAAGTTGGTGAGATGTGGTGAAGGTGAACACTTTCATTTGGCTCAGGGAGTGGGAAAGGTCAAGGCACAATTTGTTTTTCTTCTCCAGTTTTACTGAGGGGGGCATTGCTGGTATTCCTTCATTAACCCAAAAGGACAAATTATGATGAGTACTGTTCTTTTAAATTACTCAAAGGGAACTATGGGATACACAAGAGAGAAAGCAAAATTAGTCCCCACCACGGGGTCTTCCTCCATTCAGGGCTGCATAGTTGGTTAGACGCATCTAAAACTAAAACTTATGGTGATTTAAAACTATGATTTCAATCATATTTGCCTTCTGAATCTGCGGCGAGGAAGGTGGGAAGTAATGTGAGAGTGGAACCACCACAGGAGCTCATTTGCACATCCTACAGTGTGCTGCCACTTGGGCAAATTGTTCCACCTTTTCTGGGGTGGTTTTGTTCTCAAGTAGACTTTAACCCTAAATTATAGAGTTGGAATTCTCTAAATGTGAGAAAACCAGTAAATTTGTCCTATTTATTTTCTGATGGAATGACTGAATAAAGGAGTTGGAATTTGCAGTACTGTGTTTTTAAAACCTGAGATGAAACCTACCTTCTTAAGAAGCAGTTCAGAAAATTTGCAGTGATTTTAAACTAAATCCTTTTCCTCATATCTGACAAAAGCCTTGCACCACTGGGAACATGAAAGAGAGGAGCAATATTTTCTGAATCAAATTCATTGCTGGCAAAGATCACCATAATTAGTGTAACTATACCCTTTTCTCTAAATCTGTGCATGATAAAACAGCAGCTCTGATTTATTATCTTTGGGGTCATCCATGTTTTGCTTTGGAATGCAGTAATTTTTAATTATTTTGCTTTTAAAGCACACCACTGTGGTTGTGTCCTGATCACAGCCTTGTTCAGCAAAAAGCACCTGCAGCCCATTCTTGCGGTGTGGTTTGCACTTGTCACCCTGGTGGGATGTGATGTGTCACTGGCAGCTGGCTGTGCAGCCTGGAGGCCTGGTGGTCTTCTAAATTCCTGCCACGCTCTGTTTCTCTGCTGGCTTTCCTCTGGGATCTTACTCTTCTCTGGGCTGTGGTTCCCAGGTTTTAATGATAGTTAAAGGAAATGGGAAAAGAACCTTGCGACATTTGTACTTGTTCCTGAAGCAATGGTTGCAGATTTATAACTGTGTATTTAAGGGTTCCTAGTGAGGTGGAATTTAGAACTGCTAATGAAGATTTTGTCCTTTAAATCAACTCATGGTGGCTGCAGTTCCATTTCTATTACAAATATTTAAAGGAGTCAAATTAAACAGGTGGAGTGGGAAGCAGACACAGCGATGGGGGATTAACAAAACCCAGTTTTGACATTCTGGGGATTTTCTGAATTGTATCATGTGCTTTCTGCTCAGCTGTTCACGACAGCAAAATTGTCCTGTGCCCTGGGCTGAAAGAGATATTAAAGGGCTCTGTAAAGCAATGAATATAAGAAGCTGTTGTAGCAGTTTTCTTAAGGAGTGACCCTCAATGAGTTATCCTACATAGGGATTGTGTTTAGAAAGTTGTGAAAAAAAGAGAGGAAGGCTTACGAGTTAAAATTCATTGGTGTGTTTTTCATATGAAAGGCTTCACTTCTTTGACTTAGAATATTTTACTTCAGCACCAGCTTATTTTTCAGATCGTTCTCCCTAAATGAAGCGCCAGACTCTGTGAAGCAGCAGCTTTCATGTAATGTTCTCAGTGTATCAGAGGTTACTGCTGGTCCCACACAAACTACCTTGTCATGTTCTACATTATTTCCTAGCTCATTACTTTAGATACAATCAGTGCTTTCCCAGGACTGAAGTTCTGTGGAAGCTCTGCCTGTGTTGCCCAGGAATGCTGCATCTCTGATATTCAATCTCTGTCCATGATCATGGCTGGGAAGTATGAAATAAATGAGAGTCTGTATTCAGTTGTGGATGTACTGCAGCTCTCAGGGATGGGTTGCTATGTAGGAAATAACTTCCCACTGCTGTAGGAGATAAAGGAAAATCTTTTATTTTGGACCAGGACTTGGAGTGTGTGACTTCTGCTAAAAATAATAATTGAGACCTCATTTATTCTACAGCAGCTGTGCCGACTATTGCTGGATGTTTTTCTTTGGCTCTTCAGATATTTTTGCTTCTTTTTAAGCTCTGTCTTCAAGAGATGCCAGACCTGCTGAGAGCTTCTGCAGTGCTCCTGGGCTCCCCTGCAGGGGCTGCAGGGCTCGTGCTGTGTGCACAGGACTGGGGAGAAAGACAAAGCTGGACGTGCTTGTCTGTGCTGCTGCCAAGGGCTCAGCGCTCTGCCCTGCTGGCCATGGGCAGGGCACAGGTTACCCCCACAGATGCTGCATTTTAGGGTTTAGCTTGTGCTGCTTCCTGAACCAAGATGCTGCTGCTCTCCTATTTTCTTAGTGTTGCCTTCCCTGGACCTAAAAATACAGCTAGCTATGATCTTGTGAACTTCATTCTATTTTTACTTTTTTTTTCTGTCTTTCTAAATTTAGTTCAATCATCTCAGTTCTGAGTCTGTGTTGTGCCATTTCTTGCTCTGACTGCAGCAGTGTTTCTCCATGTCTGTTACTTACTGAACACTTCTGTTTCTAAGCTGACCTCTAGCAAGGAACAGATCCTACTTCACTCCTCAATGGCATTTAAGTGTTTTAGGGAAGAGTGATCATCACGTGTGATTTGAAAAGGAAAGGTTAGAACAGAAAAAATCAAAACAAGTAAATTCTAATCTACATGTCAGTTTTAACTGCACAGGACAGAGGAATGGGTGGTGTGCATATGTATATGTATGACTTTCTAGTACATTTGTCACTGGTCCTGAAAATCAAACGTTGCTGATAAGGAAGCAGACAATGAAGGAAGAAAGATGAGACTAAAGTGATTGAAAATAGCTGTATGAATAAATTGCATCCAAAAAAGAGGCATTGATGGAGTAATGGTGAGAAAACTGAGAAATGTGTGTATTTGCATGCAAACATAATAACAACAATGATGAAAACATATCAGTGCTGCCCAGTAGCAACTTAATGAGTTATGCAATTGATTTTTTTATTTGTTTGATGCAGTTGTTTTTAGAATTTGGAGGTATTTAAGTGCCTATGCTTTCCATTAATGGGACAAAGAAGCCAGTGGGACTATCTAGAAAAGAGTCAATCTGCCACTTAATAATGTCATAGGTTGAGTATTAAAATAGTGAAATGCATATCCGAAAATAAGGTGTGGAATAGTGTAGGAAAGATATATAAATGTGGAACAAACACTTTGAGTGCAGGGGTTTGAGCTCCCATGTCCCTTAAAAAATAACATGATGCTGACCATCCCTAACAGTTCCATGTAAGCCAGTGAAATGAATGCTTATATTGTCTTTTTGCACATTCCCAGCCTCCTCCTGTCATTTCAAGCTCATCAAAGGCACTGGTCACATGCCATGGTTCAGTTCCAGGAGTGATGGAGGGTGGCCTGGGTGACCTAGACACACCTATAGTATCTCAAACTTTTATAATTCCATTAAAAGTGGTTTTCTGTCTACAACTAAGCAGCACAGAGCTGTCTCTAATCGGAATCCCTCCATCTTGCTCTGAGTGAAGGATGGATACTATCTGGGAAGTCACCGCCCTCGTGGTTCTGCTTCCTCCCTGTAGTTCTATTTCTGGGACCTCCAGTCAGCTTTTCCCAATATCACTTGTTCAAATATGACATTTGGCGGCTATCTCCAGAGCCCAGCTTTCACATTTACACAGAGTTTAGCATTAAGGACTAAGCCCAGGCTCATATCATTCCGATTTTGTGCTTATCAACGCCGTCCATCCCTTCTCCATGGATGTAAACTGTTTTGAGTGTCTGGTACACACTGGAGCAATCTTGAAATATTACAGGGTAGAGGCACTTTTATCTGCTTACTTTATACATTTTCTGATAAACACACAGGATTTGTCATTTTATTATTTTAACTAATTACACTGCATTTATATTGGACAGCACAGTCATGCATTAGAAAGTTAATGCTGTATTGCATTGGTGGGAATGTTACGTTTTCTCAGATTTACCAGTGAACTTATTCCCCTTCTGATTGTATCTGATTATTCTGTTATGACTAATGCTTTTATCAGGACTTTACTGTTAAGTCAACTTTCTGGCGTCCTGTTCTCTGCTTTTCTTCTTAAAGTCAGTAACCCTGCAGTTGTAATTACAGCGATAAATGCAGCACAAAATTTACATTTGTTAAGTGTGCAGGTAGGTAGGGCAGAATTTTGGCCAAACTGGCCGGTTCTGCTTTCAAGTGTTATGGTTTTTAGACTTTGTCATGACAAAGCTACAAAATTTCCCCAGCTGCTGTTGCCACAATGATATTAGTGTTCATTATTGATGTAATAATTATTGACTTCTCTGAGGTACAGGTTAAATGCTGTAAACAGTAGAAATATGAGCCAATATGAGCAGTGACACATGTTTATAGCATTGATTTTACATCTCCTCAGCCCAGCTTGCAATATATTTGTTTCCAAAGTATTTAACCTGGCAAGGCATAAGTATTTCCTTTGGGCCATAGTGCTGAGATAAAATATTAGTGGGAAACTCAGTAAGAAGCTTCTCTTTTTAGCTGACTTCCCCAATAATTTTTCTCCTTTCCTTTCTCATCTGCAGTCTGTTTCTTTTACTGCCTTCTTCTTCCCTGCTGGCTCTGTGCAGGCACAGTGGAACAGACTAATGGTCCATCGAGTCTGTTATCCCTCTCCAATGGTGATCTGTACCCGGGATCTTGTGTACTTGGTGATATTTTTGTTTTGGCTTTGGCCTTGATGTTTGCCACAGAAGCATCCTGTTACACAAATGCATTAAGAAATCTTAGCTTTCATTTGAAAAAAATAAAAAGGGTCTTGGACCTTTCAGTTACATAAAAATAATTTTGAATCCAAGGAGAAGGTGGATTGTGGCAGCTCTGTATGCATGAGCCTGGTATTGTAAAGCATTAAAAACATCTTTGCACTTCAGGGACATTTGACTTCAAAATGTAATCCTTACATTATAACTATCACCATGACCACATCATGCAGCTTTTTCCTTTGACTCTTAGTACCCAATTTCTGCTATTCAGGAATCACACCTACTGCAGTGACAGTGGCCAAGAGACAGCAATCCCTTCACTGTTTTGTTTCACCTGCAAATGATCACTGTGCAGGCACCTTGCAAGCTCTTGCTGAGAAAACCTTTCTGCTCCCCTGTTTTATGTGCTTGTTGTGTTGCATCTCAGAGATGAAAAAGGGAGCTAAACTTGGAGAGTTGTGTAAGGTTTCTTGAGGTTGCTTATTTTGTGACCTTCTGTCAGCTGAGGGGAGATATCTCAGTCACCACAAGGCTTTTCTAAAAGAAGATAAGATATTGTTGTGGTTTTAGTAGTGGGGAGGGGGCCATAAAGATGGCTCCTGTGAGAAGCTTCTGGAATTCTTCACTATTTCCAGCAGAGCCAATCTTGGATGGCTCTGAAGATGATGGACATGTCACTGGCCATGTCTGGGTCAATTAGAAAAGTTGGTTATGCCTCTATGATGACAGATTTAAGGAAAAATCGAAACATAGTGTGCATGCAGCTGCCTTTGGTTAGAGAAGGAGGAGGATGTGAGAACATGTGAGGGAAAACAACATGGAGACATCAAGGTCAGTGGAGAAGGAGGGGGAGGAGGTGCTCCAGGCACTGGAGCTGAGATTCCTCTGCAGGCCGTGGTGAGCCCATGGTGAGGTGGGGTGTCCCCCCTGCAGTCCATGGGGGTCCATGAGGGATGCAGAGCCACCCGCAGTCCGTGGGTGAGGTGCCAACGTTGGAACAGGGAGATGCCAGAAGCCACAGCAGCTATGGATGCCAGAAGAAGCCTCAGGAGCCGTAAATGCCAGAAGCCATAGCAGGTGCAGCCCAGTGAGAGACAGAGACTGAGATAAAAGTCCCACAGTTTGTGGAGGAGGTGACCACGCTGGAGCGGGTGGATGTCGGAGGAAACTGCAGTCCAGGTGGGAGACCCGGTTGGAGAGAGAGGGGCCCCCTGCTTCCATGCTGGAGCAGTTTGTCCTTGGAGAACTGCATCCTGTGGACAAGTAAAACCCACACCATAGAAGTTCCCAGAGAACTGTGTCTCGTGGGAGGGACCCCACAGCAAATGCAGAGGAAAAAACTCCTCTCCCTAAGCAGGGGAAGAAGATCTTGGAAATGGACTGACCTGAACCCCCACACCCTGCCCCCCTTGCACTGTTGGTGGGAGGGAGGGAGGGAGGGGTTGGGAGGGAGAAGAAGGAAAAGAATGGTGTCTTTTAAAGGTTTAGTTTACTTCTCATATCCTCCTTCTAACTCTGGTAGTAATAAATTTCACTTTGCAACTTAAGTTGAGCCTGTTTGTCCTTGGAGCATTTTCTCCTAGTTCCTTATCTCAGCTCATGGACCCTTGTGTTAATTCCCTTTTTTTTCTCCCCCCTCTCCTTCCCTCCTCTGCCCATCTGTGGCAGGGGAGGGAATGAGTGAGTGGCTGCCAGGTGCCTGGCACTTAGCCAGGGTCAAACCACAACAGATATGAATAAATAAAAAATATGCCTCCTTCACTCCTTAAAATGTAATGACTGCAAAGAACAATGTCTGTTGTTCCCCTATAAAAAACCTCACACAGGTACTTGTTCCTCAATCCAATCTGGAAAAGCTCTTCAAATACAGCCCTTAGGTGTGTATGACACTGCTGTCTGCTTGAAAGCCTGTTCTCCCCAAAAGACATAGCCCATTAATTGTGATCTCATTGCAAGCCACAGTGTCCAGGAGAGCTGTCCTGGAGTTGCCTGATTTCACCCAAAAGTGCAGAGAAGGAAGGTTGCTTCCCCCACGGCTGATGTGAGCCACTGGGTGTGTTGGTGTTGGCTGTGAAAGAGTGATTTCAGCCATGGGTTTCTTTTCTGAGGAATGAAAAAGGAACAGTTCCTTGTGCTCTCCAAAGAGAGAAAGTTCAGTGTATTTGAAAGCTGTGTGTGTATATGCAAAGGGCAGAAAATAACGCGTTTCATACTTTTCTGCTGCATACTCTTGTGCCAAAGCAGGGCACACTCTGCTTCTCATTTGGCTGCCATTTATTGCAAAGTATTTATTTCTGCTTAGGATGATGTATGCTGAGTCCAGAATGGATTGTCCCTTTTCTTGATGAAACAAATGGAGATTGTCAATAAGTGAAGCAGAGATAAGATAGATAGTAGCTTGTTAGTGATTTGCGAGTGAGGTGATATGGCACAATAGATTAATGCTTTGCCTTCATTTGTTGACATTTAATCTCTACACTTTGGTTTGTATTCAGTGCACAAAGTAACTGAAAACCTCTCCCATTTGGTACTTGTGAGGTTGATATTAGACTTTGAAACAGTTTGCTTGCTCTTCAGTATTTCCTTTTTTAAAATAACTCTTTTAAACTGTGTTCCTGAAAATTGACATCATTTCACCATTTTCTTCTCAGGAGACTCAGTAATTATGACTTTGTGGCATCCCTTTTCTTTTTTGATTTCCTTACTCCTTTTCTCCTATTGCCATGGTTGGGGGTTTGCAGTTTTGCTGAATTACTCATGCACTGATGCCTGATGGTTTTTTGTCTTTTTTTAATACCCTTTTAATACATTTTTATACCCTTTCCCTTTCCTTGTATCCTTAGTGCTACATGTGCATAACCTTTGTAGGCTGATATTTAACTTAGTTTGGGGGTTCTCTGAGGGGAGAAGACAAAACATCCCGACTATCTCAAAACTAGAGGCTCCAAACTTGGATGGAGCCTTCTCTCTAGAACATGTTTTTTAAACTAGGCTGTAGTCTCATTTGGGGGGGGGGAATTGGGGTAAGGAGACAATTACCTCATTTGTTAAGTTTCTTATTAGGGGATTTTAGGTAAATATGCTAATTTGAGAGGTCCATAAAATTGTATACACGTTGTACAAGGGGGGTGGCTTGGCGTGTTTTCACCTTTGACGAGTTGTGCACCCAGGATCCCATTAAAACCAAGGTAACGCCCTTTTTCCTTTTACTGCTGCGTCTGCCTCTTATTTTTACCGGCCCTTAAGGCATCACTGACACTCATTATTCCGGTGCTCTGCCTGCACTGCCCTTGTAGCGCTTGTCCTTCCTGGCCCCACTGCTCCTGTGAAATGGACAGAGCCTTTCTGGGCAAATATTCCTCCACCAGAGCTCTGGATGATACAGGAGCATGCACAGAAGCAAAATTGCACCTGTGTTTGTGAAGCTCATGATGATACAGGGTTGGACTGTTTTTCTGAAGTGCTGTTAATAACGTGGCATGCTGAGCTGTTCCTGAATTCCAGCTGGGAGACACAGCAGCTCTCCTTAGGATGGCTGCTGGAAGCACACATGGCATCCATGTTGTAAATAATGACCATTAGGGGTGCAGTTGAGAGAGGAGTCATATTAAGATCAGAGGTGATGGAAGTTGCATTTTACTCAAAGAGTCTATGCAGTCTGGGCAGCACTAACTGAACAAGTGCAGCCCTCTCATCCCTGCACCGCGAGCTTCATTAAGCTCCAAAGAGTTTGCATCAAACGCTGAGCTGGAGAGAGCAATTAACTCTGCAGGTCTGGTGCAGGGTGCCAGCCCTGCTGGTGCACTTAGTGATGACCCTGCTCTTCTGGGGACTGCCCCTGCCATTAAGAGATTTCCTTGGCAGTGACTGGATGACCTGTTCCACCACAGGAGACCCGCACAGCCGCGAGCAGCGCTGGGAAGGGGCTCTGGGGGAGCTGAAAAACACTTTCTCCTCCTGTCATATCTTCCTCTCATGGTGACAGTCACAACTGTTCCTACCCAGCACACGATATTCTTTGCCATTTCCAAGGTTTTACAGGCACAACAGATCCCTAGGAAAAGCAATGGAGTGGCAAAACGAGGAAGGCGATTTTCTGTGCTGGCACAGAAGCTCACGCAGAGAGCCTGGTGCAATGTGCTGCTGCAATGTGTCTTGCTTAGAGCTGATGTTCTTATTCATTCAGGAAATATCAGTTGAGGCAAAAAGCCAGTTCATTCATATCTTTGCTGGTGATGGAAACAGGCCTCCAGATATTATCTTAGTACAAAATAAATGAGTAACGACCACATGCTCTGTATCAACATAAAAATAACATTTTTCAAGGAAGTTTTTTCCCTTTCCTGGGGACAACTAGTACTTGAGTGGCTTTATTTTAACCACACTTTGGCAACCATGTCTGTATCTTCTACAGCAGATTTTTCTGTAGTTAATATGCATCACCGTATTTGATTATTAATTCATCTAGTCTCTCCTAAATCAGCCTTTTGTGTGCAGAAGAATGCTAATGGACTTTTGCTTCTAAGTCTTCTAATGAACTGTGAAAAAGTCTACTACATGGCTGACTCCTGCCTCTTAAATATTTAAATTCATGTTCTTCTGTCTGCACAACTGATTTGCATGACCACTGTTTGGATTTGGAGCTACCTGGCTATTGTAAATACTTCACAGTCCCATGATCAGCAGAATGAGCCTCCAAAAACTCTTCAGAGACTAGTTAAAATAAAACTTCATGAGGTTTCCTTCGAATCTATTTGACTTGTTTCTAAAGAACTGCTGCTAAGTGCTGCTCTTTTCCTCTGCACATCCCACTCCAGCACCAAGACTTAATCTCAGCTGACAGAATGAGTTACCTGGATCTAGTCTCAAAAAACCCTTTCTTGCCTTTGACCCTCCCAGTTTATTCAGTGTGGCTGATGCACAGTTTGTTAAGTAACAGCATTACAGGGCTTGTGCCTGACTGCTCAAAATCCCCAATAGTGAAATCCTCAGCTCAGCGTTAGATGTGGAGCCTGGAATTGTTCTGTGCTTTGGTTCTATTCCAAAAGGAGCTGTGGAATCTCAGCATCATGATTTGAACAGTTTGTGTTTAGCACCCTGAAGAGGATCTTCCTTTGTGGACTTCCATCCTTGGATAGCCACAGTACAGTCTGGGAAGCAGGATAAGCAGAGATGTGGTGCTTTTAATGTGTTTTGCATCATCATTTTTATTTCTTCAGATACTTTCTTTTTTTCTTTTCTCTTTTTTTTTTTTTTTTAAGCACTGCCTGCAGAACTTCTACATGAAATTACTTTTCTATAGAACTTCTTTAACTGTCTTTTTAAGTTTTGGTTTCTGAGTTCTTTTGGGTTTCTACTAGTGTTTTAACAATATTCCTTAAATTTTATTATTTTTCTGCAATCCTTGCTCTAACCTGATTAGGTGAACTAACCTGGGTTATATATGGCCATACACAGTTTGAATCAGAGCACACAGCTGTTAAGCCTAGACACCTATAACAGTATTGGATTTCCTGTAGAAGAACCAAAATTGGAAGAAAACAGCATAGAAAATTGATTTTGCTCCAGTGCAGAGTCAATAAACAAACTCTGCCAAAACACTCGTGATGCTGATTACAGGAAGGCTTGCAGAAAAATGAACGGCAAAGGTCACTTGCTGCCTTCATGTGATGTTCATGAGTCATTAATCAGAAAGCCGAGTTTGCATTTATAATTTCTCTAATCAGACAGTGAAGTCCTGGAGGAGCAGGGACCAGTGGAGGATAGAGCAGATTGAGTGCTGAACTGGTTCAGCCCATGGCAGCTCGGTGTAAATGGAAGATGTGTGGAGGTCGTGCCTTGCCCTCGCTGTGGAGAGAGGCAGGAGTCCTCTTCACTCCCCTGCAGTTGGTTTGAAGCCGAATTCCTGCCTGAGAGAGGGCCATCAGTACCTGGGCCTCTGAGGTGCTGCAGCAGAATACAGATGATGAAGAGAGGAGAAATGTAAAGGAATGTGGGGGTCCTTTAAAAGATTCAAATGGTCCTTGCAACAAGAGCAGTAAATCCCATGCAGATGACATTTGTTGTTAACAGGCTTAGATCACAACTGAGGCTTTGGAAGTGCCTTAGATGCTGCCTTATCAGGTCCTTTGGCACAGAGAAGGAGCTGGCAGTGGTGAGTCTTTGGACTTGCAGAGACCAGGGACGTGAACTGGGTTTGGTTTGTGTTTCTGTTTCTCCTGGGGCTGCATTGACTGTATTGGCTGCTCAGCCTGCCGAGTCCCTGAACCAACTTCAGGGGTCCTTACCAACCAAACTGCCCTAGGACAAGGTCTTTATGTCACCTGAAAAGTGGGGCAGGAATTATAGGAAAATGAGGAGGTTGTTGTGAAACATGAATTAAAGATTCCTGTTTGAGCAGAAGACATTTACAGGGAATTAACACGGTTGACCTTTTGATATGAGCCCTGTGTTCCCCACAGCGAGCCCGGAGTGCACATTTAGTCAGCTCGTGTCTGAAAGCAGGTCCAGTAACCATATGGCTGCTTGGATAAGCCAGCAATGGGTAGGAGTTGGGGGATCCTTGTGAGGAGAAACCTTTTATGTCTGACTGCTGCCAGTTTTAGTTTGTAGAACACCTTCTCTTATATTTAGGCACAAATGTAAATCTAAATTTTGTTACTCCTGGTTATTTTGAATATAAAATTCTCCTAGTTTTCTTAGTGAAGAGAATCTGTGAGGACCTGTTTGACTTCTAGTTTATTGTGAGATGATGGTTGAGTGGCTGTTAATGAAGATGCTGGTGTGTGTTGGCATTAACATGTATTTTCTCATTCTCAAACCTGTTCCTTTGATTTCTCTGCTTGCTCTTCTAAGTATTTCCTGGCTGTTTGCATAGGTCCTTTCAAAGCGGTGTTTATATCCAGCTGGCTTAGACCAAATGATGGCAGGAGCCTGCTGCTGTTCCAATAGATTTGCTTCAACACTATAAGATAAATAATGTAAAAGGTATGTTAAACTGATTTTTACATTTATGAAGCTCCACATATGCAGTCTAAGTAGAGAATGTCGATAGGACAGGTATCATTGTGTCTCCCTTCTCTTACCTTGCCTCCTGCCCTACATTTCCCAGGAGTGCAGTGAGCTTTGCTGGCTGCTGATTCCCCAGAGAGAGGTGCCTGCAGAGCTCCCTGCTGGTGTAGCTGTTAAAAGCATAATTTTAACCCAATATTGTTATTATACCCACTAGATAAATTTCGATATTTCATTATAATGAATATTTAGATTATCTGCTGTATACGTTTTATGATTTTTTTTTCAGTACTGCATAGGAATGGATAGTATTTTCAAGAGTAATTGCTTGACTTAGTCTTCTGTGTCATGGAATTTATAGAAGCTTATAGAAATCAATTTAGTAAATGAAAATGACATTTGGAGTTCATTTTAAAAAATAATCTTTTGCTCTAACTTCCACTCTGATTCTGATCTCCTGTTTTATCACAGCTGTATTCTCATTTCAGAATAATTATTCTCGACTCTACCTGGCAGAAGAAATCTAGGTCCTTTTTTTAATTGAGCAGCAATAATTCTCTTTATTATAGGTAAATCTAGCTATTGAAGTAGTCTTAGCAGAGTAGGAGCACTATTTTAAGTACTTTTGAAACGTGTGGTATTACACATAGTTGAGATCTGTGAAGAGATCTCTGTGGCAAGAAGCCACTGCTGTGCAGGTTGATGTAAAGCCCTTTATGTAATATTGCAAAGTTTGGTGCTTTTGTAAATTTTAAGTAAAATATCTTTCTATTTCTAACAGCAATTCTTTGGGAAAGTTAGGATGGCAAAGTTTTGGCACACATAAACCACAAGTACTTTGCAGGCAAAGATGCATATCTGGACCACTTGTGTATTCTAATTATGCAAGATGCAAGGAATCAACAAACTCCTCCAGCTCCATCCTCCTGCAGTTTTGAGGGTTTAACAAATCAAATTCATTTCATAAAGCTGCTTAAAGTTGTCTTTGATCTGCAAACCTTTGGAAACAGTGAATATCTTGTTATGTTCCTGTTGAAGCCATAATCAGCTAAAGGACAGACACGTTTTGTTATAGGAACAAAGAAAGTTCCTCAGCTTGAGGCATCAGAGAGAAAGATACGAGGTCTGACAGTTGTAGACTTCTAAAGCAGGCTGGACTAAAACAGAACTTTACAGAACAAGAGCCTCGGCTGTTGTGATAATCTGTTTTCATCTAAATAACAACATTTACACCAAAGATGTCTCTGAAACAGTGACATTTTAATAAGAGATCTGCATGTCTGCATTTGATCAGTAATGTAGTAGAGCTATAAAAGCTCTATAAAGATCTAAAATCTGCTTTTGTTGTATGTCAGGAGAATATAAATGAGAAAGAAAAGAAATTAAAATGCCAAAGTTAAATAATAAAAAATATTGAGTGGAAGCACAGTGCTGAGAAGGCTTTCATGATGCCATATTTACGTTACTTTGACTGGGGTTAAGCTCCACAAGGTTAAAATGCTTATCTAGTTTTGAAAAAACATGATTTTTACACTAAATGTGTTCTTCATAGTGATTAAACTTACCGCTTTTGTTGTCTTTTGTAAAATTCTTATTGCTGAGGTAATTAGCTCCACTTTTAATGCAAACCTTACAGTGGTTCACAGAGCCGCTGGGTTTCAGCAGTGCCACTGATGTACAAAATACATCTGTAGGCCAGCATTTGGACAGTAATGCTCTATAGCCACTGACCTTTTTTGGGAAAAGAACAAGAAATGTGTTCTTTTATCGCCTTAAAAACTCCATACAGTGTGTGAGAGTTGGGATTTTGGAATCTGGCAGAACAGAGAATAAACAACTGCATTTCCATGCAGTGCACTTAGTCAGCTTAAATACAATGTGGCATTTAGAGTTTTTCCTCCCCTGGAAGGATTGAGTAAGAATATATTGTTCTCCAGTATGAAATTTTTAAAAACACCCTATATAATTCTGAAATTTGCTGTCAATCACTTCATGAGCATCCAGAAAAAGAGACCTAATAAGAAGTGGCAGCTGAAAACTAATATTCCAAACTGTCACCACCTAAGTAATTTTCTCATTTGTATTCTGAGTACAGTCCCAACTCATATGGACTTCTGCCAGGGAACTCAACAATAAAATGTTCATTTAAAATTTCTAACAATAAGAAAATGTTGAAAGACTGGGAATAAACAGACTAACCTTGGATGAATCAGTCTGAAAATTCTATACTTACAAGCATAAAAGAGACTGGCCATCACTTTGAAATAATGGTAAAACTATAGCAGTTGAGATTGCTTTGTGTTTTAGGACAAATTGAGTTGCCCTTCACACCTGTTAGCTTAATTTCACACATTCAGAATTTACTGTTGGGGTTTTTTTTTTTTTCTTTCTCACATCTTTAATCATATCAGACAAGCCAATTGTTCATCTTGCTCTTAAAATTTTATATTGCTTACATTAAATGATTTATACAGAGACTGAGCCACCTACAAGTCATTATTTTAATCTGCAGATACTGAATTCAGTAACAAGTTATTTTTTTTTAACATACTGATGTACCTTAAGGTGCAACTAATGAGGTCTATCAGAAAACATCAAAGGAACTAATTCCCTAAATACTGAAGTACTTTAAAAACTCCTTGAGACATTACCTGCATCACTAAATATCTGTAAAACTCCAGCACTACAATCCATATAATTGCAGATTGCTGGAGCCTGTGTTATTACTTCCCCCGTGAAATCCCATTCATTTAATTGTTCAACGTATAAAATATATACTCATTCATGTCCATGATACCTGGAATTATGCAGCAGTGTTCATCAGGAAACGCGTTCACAGAATTTCTGCATTGGTAACCTTTACATAGTGTTTTCTCATGTTGTTTTGCTTGGTTAAAGAATGTATTTGTGAGAGCAGCATTGAGCTGGGCTGTTGTGTGACACCACAAAAATATACCAACAAACAATGCATTTTGTGCCAGAGCGAGGAAAAAAATCACCTCACTTTTTCTAAGATGCTGCTTGGTTCGGAAATTGAAAAATTGCTTGAAACTCTGCTAAGAATGGAAAGTAAATGAAATGGAAATACAATATATTATAATGAGACAGATGTGAGCTCATTTTCCCCAGTGTGGGTTCATGGAGTGTGCGTTCGCTTGGTCCGCCTGACATTTAAATTTGAGTAAATTCAGTGGCTTATAAGAAAAGCATCTGTTGTTGGAACGACAATAGCGAGACACAATAGCAGCAAAAGGAATCTAATTGTCAGTGGTGGCACAGCAGAATGGCAATGAGGGCTTCCATGGTGCAGGATCCTGTCCCAGCCTGGGCACGGAACGGGAACGCGGCACATCAGGGGGTGACTCGGCTGTGACCGAGGGTGTGCACTGCAGCCAGGGCTCAGAGAACTTCCCAGGGCTGTAAATCAGGGACAGAGCTCACACACAACACCCTCATGGTGGAACATGATACAAATTACTGTGCTTTACTGCCAGCTTTACCCTTTGATCGCATCAGGCTCAATATTAATTTTTTATAGTGATATTCCTTCTGTTTTCATGTTTTCAGTCCACTGTAACACAAGTAGAACCTTGAGTTTTGCCACATATTCAACCTGAGCAAGCTGTAAAACCTGCAGCTTTATGGCTTCTGCTTTAAGATCTCTATTTGGGCATGTTCAGCCACTGAATAGCGAGGGTTGCTGCTAATGACTTTTAATTAAATCAAAAAGCTTTGAGATCATAAACCTGCTGACTTCATTTCCTTTTCCAGTGCACTTCAAAAAAGTAATTACTGTACTGCACATGCAGGCAAAGCTTGCAAAATACCCTCCAGATACAACTCAAAATTAAGACTTCTGGTAATGAATAAAGTCAGTTATGTTTTTCAGTAAAGAAATGAACCAAAAATTGGTATATTCTTCAAAGCATATTTGAGAATTTTATTTCTCTTCTATTTTTAAATAAAAACCCATAAGACCCTGCATTTTCAGGCTCAGAGAGCAGTAAATGTAAATCCAGTTTTCCTTTTTCACAGTCACAGCAAATGTAGGGTCTGTAGCAAGTTTTGAGTTTTTATATTTGACATATGTTGGATTTTCTTCATCATTTAAAATCAGCTGAAGATCCTTGACAGGAAACATGGAGAAATTATATGAAACAAACAGAACGATGGTTACAGGGCACACAAAAAGTAAAGATCAAAAGGATGAAAAACAAAATAAGAGAAGCTACTTTTCTGGTAATTTAACATCATCTCCAGTGTCTTCTGTGTCTCTCCCTCACCAACTTTTTTTAAAAATTTGTTTTCCGTTTTGGGGCAAAAGGGAATTTTGAAGTCAAAGATCAGAAATTTGGAAATATGAAACAAATTTTCTTTTCTGAATAAAGTCTTGTCATGATTACACTGTTTTCTAAATTTGGTTTGCAGGTGTATCCATTGAAAGCCTGCATTGCTGGACAGGGAGAAGAAATATTTATTGGAAAAAACCCCAGTTTTGTGGGGTTTTTTGTGAAATAATTATTAGTACAATGTACTGTTTGTGCCTAGTGCCTTCTTTCATACTTCCAGATTTGTCCACACTGCAATGTTGGCTGTGGGGCATATGGCAGTGCCCATATCCACTTTAATTCCCTGTGCTTAAGGCTGTTGTTTTCAGTTGTTCTTAGTACTTTTTTCATCACTTTATCTGCCTTTCAGCAGGATTTTTTGTGCTATTTATTCCTCTGTTATATGCAAAAACTACACGCCCAATTTTTACTTGTAACCCTCTTCTCAACAACAGACAAGCTGACACCTCCTACCCTCCCTGGAGCTTGCACGAGTGTTTTTGCCCAAACTCAGAATGTAGGAAATTGAGATTTTCTTTTGCACTTAGGAACATAGACAAGCATTTAATCCCTGAAGTGAAGGTGCAAAGAAGTCTAGTAGCTGAATATCCACTAATTGTGTTTCACATCCTTGAATATTCACAACAAATAAAATCATCTTAACAGTTAAAAACCCCTGTCTTTTCTAAAAATTGTTTTAGTCCATGTATTTGCTTCCTTCTGGGTTTGTAGAAAGCTAACACATCTTTTATGTGTGGTTGATTTTGAATTAAGACAACAATATTTTGGAGGCAGAGGTGTGAAATACTTTTTTAGTACAGAGCAACTAAAAAGAAACATCTGCACAAGGTCAAGAACCAGGACAGTCACTGCTGGAAAGATTAAATAGACTAATTTTTTTTTTCTCCTACACTTTTCTTTATCATTTGTATTTTCACAGGTAGCCTGGAGCAAATGTGTTAAAAGCCATAAAATGTACAATCCTGGCTGCCTCTTCCCAGGTCCCCGAGCCTCTGACAGCGGTGGCTTCCTGAGGCAGGGGCTGGTTGTTATGTCTTTGGCAGCCTCAGAGGATTTCTGTTCCTTGATGCCTTGGAGAGGCTACCTGGAACAGAGGCCAGACAAGATGAAGAGAATAAAATGGGTGTTTATCGAAGGGCTTTCAATAAGTACACCTCGTGCAGTGAAAAGCCTTCTCCAGGAGAGGCTACACCCGAGATGGCCGATGGGTCACGAGTTTTCTACCGTTTTATAAGTTTTGATCAATTTACATATCAGGGTTAATCCCCCAATTATAGCTTCAGATAATGAAGTGATTGACCCCAAGTTCGTCCCCCCTTTTAGAGGCTCAGTTTCCATATTTCGGGGCCTGGAACAACGAGGTGTCCTTGAGTCCAGGCCTAGAGAGGATTTGTTCTGTCTGACCAGGATGGGAGAACAGGAGCTCACAGACTGTATGGAGTTTCAGAGTTACACACTAAAGCACTACAGGATCTGAAAACGATAAAAGCGAAATCTTAAGGTCTCATCCTGACCTGGGCACCTCTGTGTGAGCCACTCTAAAGCAGCAGCAGCTGCAGTGTCCTGTGGCAAGGACTCGCATGGCACAACTGCCCCACACCAAGGGCAGAGCCTCCTCCTGTTGGGACAGCACTGTTCCCCCTCTCCCTGCCCACTAAGGGCTCTGTGTGGTGTTCCCAGGCTGCTCCACACCTGAGACTCTGACTCCTGAGACAGAGAGGTGTTTTTGTGTAGGAATCAGGATCCGGAGTCTCGAAAGCAAAGGAGTTCTTATGGAGATTCTCAAGGTCAGCATTATGGATCTGTTCAGGGTGATCACCATGCCCAGGAAGCAGCACTGGGGGATGTTCAGAGGGCTGTTTCCCACAGTGCAGAGAGCTTTTTTAACCCCCTGTCTGTGTGATCTGCTCACACCAGCTATAAGAAATCCTGCTCTGCGCAGAAGAAACTCTGTTTGCTTCATTGCAATTCCAAAATATAATTATCTAAAGAACAGCCACTGCATCCCAGTGTTACACCTCCCATTTGCACAGATGAATATGAATGTGAATGTCTTGTACCCTGCTAGGTTTGGCAGTCACTTGAGGTTTTATTAGGTTTTAGGGGGTTTTTTGTGTTTTTTTTTTTAGGAGAGCTGAATTAGTCATTCATTTAAAATGCAAGAGAGGAGGTGAGAGATGCAGGTTTGCAGTTAATATTCATTTTGTATCAGTTTGTGAGGAGATTAATAATTTGGTTGGGATTCAAGAGATACTAGAACACAGAGAAGTAAAAGGATATTTAGAAAATAACAACACAGGTAGATTGTTTTGACATTTATTATTTGTGTTCTTGTTTCTCCAATTCTTACTTTCAATCAGTTAAGGTGGTGTAGTCACACATTAAGAAGTCACCTGTGGGCTGGGGCTGTTGGATTACATCACAGTGGAACCCACTGTGATGGGGGGATCTGGAGGAAGCCTTCAGGGAAGCAGAATATCTCCATTTTATTCTAATGTAGCTGGCAGGGTGAACTTGAGCAGTGCAGCCTGTGGAGAGCGAGCAGAACCCACGGGATCTCCTGGGGGATATCAGGGATGCTGGGGGCTGGGGAAGGAATATAATTTATTGTAATTGTTACCTGAGCAGTGCAGCTCTTCTGCAACTGCTGCTTGTCTTCTCCTCTGCAACAGCACTGATAACCACACTGCCATCTAAGGCTTGTTTAAATGGAAATATTCAGATGGTATTGCAGTTCAGCTTGGCAACAATTACTGAGAGAATACTGATCCTTTTTAAAAACCATTTAAATACTAGAATTTTGTGTTAGATTACTGGTCCTTGCCTCTTGAACTGACTAGCAAGAAAACACGAAGACCTGTACTAGATCAGACTATGAGGGGTTATCTGAAAATTTAAATGTTCGACTTAGCAAAAGTATATATTATATACATTTTAAAAAAATTCTAATAAACTTTCAGTTAGTTGTTCATACCTAAACTCTCCCCTGTTCATGCTCGGCAGAAATGATATTTCCCGCTGTAATTTTCAAAATTTTTCTCAAGTTTTATCTTTGGTTTTACTTTAATACATGGTTTTGACTTTGTTTCCAATAAGTACTTTTTTACTTGTGCTACCTTTCTCTTTTATCTCTATCCCTTTCCTAGAAATTATAGAGTTTGAGGAGAGGCTGAAAAAATGTTTGCTGCTTGTACAGCTTGTGGGGTTTTTGTCTAGTGAAAATAGTTTGGTAGAAACATTTTAGTGAAGATATTTGGATCCTTTTATCTTTCTGTGTTGAAAGCCCAGCTGGACTATAATTTAAAAAAATTGAAATTCATGATAAAAATTTTATACATAATTGCTACATATAGGGACTAATCTGAGCTCTCTAGAAATGCGTGCTTAGTACCCTAGTAATATCTGAGGAATAAATATTGTCAATTATTTTAAATTGATATTAATAGTAAAGGTTTATAAATGTCTTTGAAAGTACCTGGGAATTCCTAAGGCCAGTGTTAGAAAGTGCATTCTGAGCTGTTCAATAGTGTCATGGACCAAAAGTCATTTGCATAAACATCACTCCTTACCAGGCATTTTGGCTGCAGGAACTCTCTAGAAACTTCTGCTTTTCCAAAGGAGTATGAGTGACAAAATAATTACTGCTATTGATATGATAAAAAACCAGAACTGTTATTCTATAGGAGGAATGAAAATATTAAAATTGGGTTTTTGTATTTAACTATTTTCACGGAAATGCAGTAATAACTCTGCCCTTGTAGAGTGCAGACATCTCTGCCCTGGATTTGCCCACGCAGGGAGGGTGAGGGGAGTTTCCCTCTGCCCCAGCTGCAGGGAGCCCCATCTTGCTTATGTGGTTCCATCTCCTTTTGCTGATAAAGAAACTTAGAGTTTCTTTACGGCCTCCTTGGTCTCCCTGGGGAGCTGCCACCAAGGAGGATGGAAGAATGCACAGGGAATTTTGAGGTGGTGCTCAGCTCTGGCTGCTGTGTGGCTGCAGAGCTGCTGTTTCGTGAAGTGAGTTCTGTGCAGCGAAGCAATGTCACAAAAGTGTCCTTTGAGAGCAGCAATGTGCAGAGAGCCAGGACTTCCCAGTGGAGGCAAAGTCTGGATTCCTCCTTTAATGTATTTCAATTGCCTTCTCAAACCATTTGCACCACAGGATTGGTCTGCTCAGCTGTACCATCGCCTCAAACAAGTAGGATCAGCAAGTAGTAAAGAAAAATTAGGTCTGTACATGAATAGGCATTTATGCATTTGGCATATAACCTTTGAGTATTGTGAGGGGGTTTTTTTATCCATTTATCCCCAAATATACATAATTCACTCTTCCCAGACAAATTATGCAGTGCTCAGTCTCATTAACTACTCACTCCCTGCTTTACTTCCATGGAAATCAAGCTCCATTAAACACGTAATGGTGTTCATGGGAAGCAGAGGCAAAGAACAGGCTGGTAGGGGGTGTTCTCTTCTTGACGGCACAAACTATATTAGGTTCAGTGCAGAAAATAGTTGGACTGGGTCATTTAAGAAAAAAAAATTATTTATCTGTTTTTTAAGTGATTACTTTAATGGTAATATTCACTAAGAAACAAATATCTGTAACATATCAGTTGGTGGTCTGCATGTAACTGTAAGATAAGAAGTTGGATCACCTGCCTATAGCATCACTTTCCAGGTTAGAATGCAAAGAATGAGAATTATTTGTGACTGTCCTTTTTTGTAAGGACATAAAACAGCTGCAAGTGAGTAGTCAGGAACAACATCAGTTGGGATGTTAAGGAAAAGGGAGGAATAACCACATAATGTTGGCTTAAATTCCTCCAAATCTTTATTGAAGGGGATTTATAAAGGGGTTAAAAACTGAAACAGTGAGTTTCAAATTACTTTGCTGGAGTGAAAAGGATGGGCTTAGCAGTGTTAAAATAGCTGGACTATTGCTTCATGTGCTGCCAGAGCAAGCTGGGAGAGAAGATATTTTAGGAAACATTTAGGCTCAGTATGAAACAGTGGAGCATCACAGACAATACTCTGATTTTGAAAGTGATTAGAAAAGACAGTAATAATTGTAATTATAACAAATGCAAATAAAATTTTGCTGAGAACGTGGGGGTTGTTTTGAAGAGGTTTTTTGAAAAGGTGAGACCTTGGATAAATAATTATTTGGCCAAATGAGAATTTTTCAGCTTGATAGCGTAAAATGTGAATGTCAGTTCAATAAAGGGAAAACCCCACCCACCACAGCCATCACAAACATCTTTACTGGCATGGTTATTCCACTCCACAAGTCACTCACTCCAGTGTCTTCAGCCAAGCAGTAGAGTGGAACTAAAAAAGATCTCATTGTCCTTTGCTGGAAACATAACTGAGCACAAATGGGAATCACTGAATCAGAGAGACTAGGCTAGAATGCTGTTAACCAGCCTGCCAGAGAACGTGGCCTTTCACACTCCCTGATCCCAAATTCCCATGAAATGGGGCAGCATTCATAGCTACTGAAAGCTGAGAACAGGACAGTTATTACTGTTCCCCTCCTTTCCCCATCACAGAAATACCAACTGGTGCCTTCATTGGGACAGGGCAGGTGCCAGCAGTCCCCGACAAAAGCTGCTGCAGACAAACCCTGGGTGGTCAATGGCAGCCACAAGCACCTCAGAGCTCTTTAACTGGGCAGTGCCTCGGGGTGGAGAAGCTTGTAGAGCTCTGAGTTCTTTCTGGTAGGAGTGATGAAAAGGTTTCTGTAGTTCTGCAAGGTGTGACTGGCTGGAAACAGGAGCAGGGCTTTCAGCTGGTGAAGAGAGAGCAGGTGCAGGTGCCTCCTGTTACTCCTCTCTTCTTTTGTTGCTGGGGGCTTGGGGATCAGCTGAGTCCTTCTCATCTTTGTTTGGGTAAAGTGGACTGCCCCAGCTGAGGAGAGGAAGCACATGGGGAAGGTGAGACATCAGAAACAAACCTGAGATTACAAACTTGAACAGCGGGGAAGAACACACCATTTCCAGCTGTGATAAAGGAGAGCGAGAGCAAGGAGGCTTTTAGAAGAATATATTGAAAAATATTGAGGTTTTGGCAGGCTGATGGAAAAGCTGGAGATGGTGATGCTGAGAGTGGAGGATGTCTGGGAGCAGACAGAAAGTGCCTGAGTAGAGCAGGACTCCTGAGTTTGCTGTGTTAAGCTGCTGCTGTAAATAAAAAGCCGTGTGTGAGTGAAGTCACCAAGTGAGTGCAGAGGGGTGAACTATGGAACACTGAGCACGGCAGGAGATTAGAACAGACTCCAGGCAAGGTGGGAGACAGCACTAAACATTAATGGACTGTTGAGATGGAGAAGAGGAATACACAATGAGGTGAAAGCCAGACCAGGGAAGTTTGAGTGGCGAGGAATGTCCAGGAAAAGGTCAGTTTTAGAGACACAGAAAAATTAGCCCAGAGAAATGCTTCATTGTACTCTCATTATGGCCAGTAGACTGTGCTCAGGTGATGGGGCATGGTCTGTTTCTAGTGGTGAGCATGATTGCAAGGCTTGCTGTAAATTATCATCACTTGCATGAGTACAAAATTCCTGTTATGTGATTGAGGGTCTCTGGGCAGCAGCTTTCAGGAAATCACAGGAAAGAGGAGGCCCTGTGTCTGGTCCTGCCCTGTTCTGTGCTCTCTTCACACAGAGTTTGAACAGAGGATGAATTTACTGCATTACCTTTGCTCTTTGTTCTAGGGTCCAGATATTTATTTCATCCAATTAGTGCTTAAATTCCCATTAGTTACTAGTGCAAAAAACATTTCATTATTATACAAACATGAAGCTTCATTTCCATCTTGATTTTTTGTCCACATACCAGTTCTTCTTGTAAGTGCTTTCTCGCTGTCTTTTAAAATAAGGAAATAAAAATGAAATAAAAATACACCAGTTCTCTCTTTCGTGTCTGCAGTATAGTCAAAGGTTAATAGGTAAGAGTAATACCATATCCAGTAGTTAAATAGCTGCTAGAGGTGAAATAGCTGTTTTGTTACTCCAATAATTTGACGTGCTTGTACTAAGAAACGTGGATTGGTAAATGTTACCTCAGTTACAACAGTTACAAACAGCTCTATTTTCTCATGAAACACATGGAAAAATATCTTATGTTGAGAAACTGATTAGATGAAACTTTTCTGCTGAAAATCCTGTGAAGTCTTCTTAAAAAAAAATGTCTTTTGGAAAACAAAGGGTAGCGTAGTATGATTTCTTGTTGGGAACATGGTTTTTATGGGCAATAGGTGGGTATTTCAGGCTTTCAGCTGCTGCCACTGGCCCTCTGGGGTACTTCATACATCTCAAGGCAACACATATATGTGAAACTATGGGGCAAAAAACCAGATTTTTTTTTTTTTTGTTTTGTGGGGTTTTTTGTGTGGATTTGATTGTTTGTTTTTTGTTGTTTGTTTATGGATTTTTTGTTGTTTTTTTTTTAGTAATGTAAAATTAAGCCTACTAAGTGATTGCATTTTCCCCTTTGGAGGCATTTAATTAGACACATTTGTTGGGATCACTGACACAGCTTTTATCTGCTTGATTGTTAAAACTGTATTATAATTAGGTGTCACATCGTGAAAGCTCTCCTGCTACGGACCTTAACTATCAGATTTCAAAATTAATTTCCAGACTCTAATACTAACCAGGCTGCTGAATATTCTTAAAATTCCAGAGAGTAAACAATTCTCATGATAGCACTTCTGTTGCCATAATATTAATTAATTTTTAAGCAGTATACAGCATGTTGTAACACGAAGAGATGATCTGGTGTTGTAAAAACATAAATACAGGCTGAAACCACTTTGCAGTTGTGTGTATTTTAAGTAACTTGACTCTTTCAAACAACACATTTGGGTTATGATGCTTGTCAGGGAAGGAAACTCTGATTTAGCATGTGGGCCCAATGCAATTAAAATGAAAAAACAGATTTTTAAGTAAATGGTAACATTCACAGGCAACTGGGAGGCTGACACTTAATCTGCAAGTCCTGATCCTTCTTGCCAGACCAGCTGAAGAGATACTGTGTGAAGTGCCTGTCGAATTACATGCTTTAGCAGTCTTTGTAATTGAAATGGTTACACATAATAACTGTATCATGTCTGGGTACTCTGTGTCTAATGCAGAGCTGGGATAAATTTCGATTTGCCTTGTATAGTTCATGTTCTTTGCTTGAATACGAAAGTATTCATGAAGAAGTGGAATGTTACACCCCCAATAAGTATCAAAGTTTTGTTGTTGTTACTGATATTTGATTTGATTTAATTTGGGGTTTTTAGGAATTTTTTTTTGTTTGTGTGTTTCAAGTCTTGAGAAATTTAATGCAAAATAGCAAATGAAAAACTCTTGAGGTGGTTCTGGGCAGCTGTGGTGAACAGTTAAAAGAAATAGTTTCCTTGATCTGTACTGGGAATTGAAATGTTGTAAATAAATCTAAAATGTAGAGGTACCTGGTCAGTCCCTGTACCTTCAGTGGGGCTCAGTCCCTGTAACTCCAGTGGGGCTGGGGTGTTTCAGATGCTGTGGGCAGAGGGACCCCTCTTAGCTGACACCTGGGAACAGATGTGGGGCAGAGCTGGGCTTCACCCACCTGTGTGACACTGGAGCTTTGTGTGTCTGTTTTAACCTGTTTGTTCATATCCTTGTGTCCCAGTTTTGCCAGACGTGCAGGAAGCAAGGAAGGGATTGATTACAAACATGAGCAACAGGGTGACATCTTCCCCAGCTCAGGAGAGCTGCAGAGTGCTCAGGTTCCCATAAACACGGCTTGCAGCAATGAAAGAACCAGCTGCAGGCTCAGAAAATAGGACTTGTGTGTTGTTTTATTCCCAACTTCCATCTTTTTTCATAGTCTTTCTTTATTCTTATTTCCATTGATTGTACCTTGCTGCATTATGCCTTCCCTGCTTTTTCTTTCTTTGCCACATCTATTTTTTTGGTTTTCTTCAATTGATATCAATGATTTTGAAACAAACTCGTCCTTCTATATTGGTACAAAACAATATTAGAAAAGCAGAGGGTATGTGCAGGGCTTTCCTTCCAGGGAATGTGTAGCACCAAACAGTTGGATTACAGAGGTTTCTGTAGGCTGATCTGCCTCTGTGGTTGTCAGAGGGCAAAGTGAAGGTGGGTGATTGTGAAATTGTGTCCGAGGGAATAACGGTGAAACCTCCTCTGTTTTGTATTAGTGCTGAATGCACAGTCCCAGCATTAGTTATTAACTTTCAATAAATATAACAAAGGCAGACATCAGCACCCCTGTACCAAAACTCTGCTCAGCAGTGGGGTAACTGTATCAGCCTCTGAAGAGCCTTTCTAGTGCTGCTTCTCTGTTCTTCAACTATTTGGGCAATTTTCTGAGAACTATATGATTTCAGCAGGGGAAATGTCTAAGCTGCTAGTGGGGATGTGTACTGCATGTCAGCACATCTGGCTGCAGTGGATTATTTGCCATTGCCAGGTTTATTGGCCATTGCAGTTTTATCCTGAGAGACAAAGCAGCCCCTGTGCTCAGGCACCTGAAAATCGCCGGGTCACACTGGCTCATGGCTGGACTCTCAGCTGAGGCAAACACACGGTCCAGGATATTTTTTCTTCTCTGTTCTGAAGTTGTAATTTTTTTTCTGATCAAGTCACAAAGAGAGATCTTTGTAAATGGAGATTTGTGAGGTCACTGTAGTGACATCCCCGATCACACCAGTACAGATGGAATAGGAGAGATGGGTGAAATATGGTCACCTCCTATACCTTTGTTTAACATCATCTGTGCTGTGTTCAGTATTTGTTTTCTACAAATATTTAACAATTTTTTTTCCTTCATCTGGAGAAGTCCTGTGAAGACAGCAGACATTTGTCCTCAAATGCCTTTGGAAGTAAAAAGACACTTTGAAGCTTTTTGTGGTCAAGTAGCTTTAATTTTAAGTGTTAATTCCTTTCATTTATGTTTATTCAGCTTATATGTAAATATAAATGGAAATTGAATGGAAATTAAATGATTCAAAATGAAAGCTGAAATGGAACATTCCTGCCTTCTTCAATCTTCCTGTCTTCAACAAGACAAAAATTATTCTTTTCATACATTTCCACTGCAAGATCTTTTTGATTTGATCAGATTTGATCAAATTTTTAGGGAAAATGATTCTACTCATTTTTTTTCTAACTGTGGTTTCAGCTATGAATACTGCAAAAATATTGAACAACTCCAGTATATGAAATCTCTTTTGTCTCTAATATTGTTTTAATATGATGGGATATTAGAGCTAGAAAATAGCTTTGTTTAGAACGGTTGAGCAAGAATATATGAGATATATAAAGTGACAGGTAAAGCTCTTCCAAATGAGAAATTAATACAAAATTCAGTTGGAATACCATGAAGTTAAGGTTAATTTAGATTTATTGTTCTGTAATGTGGTTGGGGTTATTGTGCAATGCGTGTGACTCTTTGCTTTGTTCATTTCCTGAATACACATTTCCTCAGGTCATCCATAGGAAATGAATTTAGAGGTTCTGCACAGAGGCATATATTGTATTTCTTAAACAAAAAGAGCAGCTGTGTAAACTGATCATACTGGCTGGTTATCTTCTGGATCTAGGTTATAAGGCACATATTTTTATATATTTTTGAATGTTTTATTTTATTAGATCCATTGGGGTCTTTTTGTAAACGTTCCTGTGCTCAGCTTTGAGGACATTTGCACGCAGTACAATCCCTGACCTGATTAATGCTGGTTAGGAACTATCAAATACAAATCTTTATTTAGGATAGTTAGGAACTGTAACCCTTCCCCATTTCAGATCAAGTATTTCACAATATTCTATTAAAACGACACAATTTTTCAGTCTTCTGGGACATATGTGAAGTCCCAAGATTTGTTAGCTATGAATCTTGGGTACAGGCAAGTCATCCTGAGTAGATGTTGTCTGCTACGGACTTTGATTGCTGAGGCGGGGAGAGGTTCTTTCCAAATATGGCTGGGAAACAACTGCTGAACTCTTCTTCCTTGTCTTGGTAGCACTGGAAGCGTTGCCATCCTGCCTTGATTTAGATTTATGTTATTGCAGCCTGCTTAGAAAACAAGCAAAGGCACGTCCCACCTTCCCTGTCCCTGCGTCGTCCCACTGCTCTCCCCCCAGCTCTTTCTTCTAGTTTCTCTTCCCTTAGTGGTTTTCTACATTTAGAAATGTTTATTTCTTATTGATCACCACCTCCTTTTGTCTTACACAGCTCCTTCACCTTTCAAAAATGTGCTGCTTTTTGGACATCAGTCCACTGGATCAGGAAGATTGTGGTTCTGCTCTGGTGCATTGGGGCTGAACAAACAGCAGCAATGGCAGCTCAACCCATTACAAAATCTCGATTCTCAGACAGATTCTTTTTTCTCCACAAAGACAAAAATGAACATGAACCTTGCTTTGTTCACTGCCTTTTATACTCCTTCGTTCAAAGTCTATCTGTGGGTTCATTAGAAAAAAAGTATAAAAAAAACCAACAAAAAACCTTTGTGTGGAAAGATTCTGATCTAAAGTTGTTGGCATCTTCAAAGTGCTGCTGGTCAATGGTGCTGATCTCTTCATACAGACAGGGACAGATCTAGCTAATGTTTAATTCCTAGAATACAAAGACTTCCGCATAATGGGTAAGATGAATGTCTTGCTTATGATATTAATATCTTCCCTTACAGCAGCCCTACAGCACCTAAAAGGGGCTACAAGACAGCTGGAGAGGGACTTTTTGCAAGGGCAGGTAGTGATAGGACAGGGATTGATGGTTTTAAACTGAAAGATTGCAGGTTTAGATTAGATATTATAAAGATATTATTCAATGTGAGGGCGGTGAGGCACTTGAACAGCTTGCCCAGGGAAGTTGTGGATGCCCTATCCCTGGAAGTGATGGGGCTGGATGGGGCTCTGAGCAACCTGGTCATTGGTGGAGATGATTGTAAAGGAGCATTTTCCATCATCTTCACTTGCTCCAACCATTCTGGGAGTGGAATAAATGGTGTTTCAAGGTGAGAAGTGGTTCAAGTCTCTGGTGGTTTTAACAGAGAGGATGAGCTAAAGGGGTTTTACTTTCTGGGAGTGCAGCTGGAATTTCCTGTTCTGTGTGCCCACTATGCCTTGCTGAGCCAGACTCCGTTCCCAGGGCACGGCTTTTAATGTTGGCACAAGAGTCCTGCTGACCAGGGCACACCCAGGGCTGAGGTGTCTCACAACCAAACCACCCCAGCCAGGACTGTAGTGAAGGGCTCTTACTGCTATCGTCACACTGCTCTTGGAACACATGAACTCAGTGCTGGGCAGTGGCTGTTCAGACAAAATCTCCCCGTGATCAGCCATTCTAATAATCCCTGAGCTGGGAGAAGGGCTCTGCCTGGCAGTGCTCTCGCTCAGCAGTGGCATCAGGCTGCACCGTACTACAGATGGCACCAAATGCCTCTCTTTATTTACCTCTTTGGAGAGAAAATGGTAGGAAAAGGCAATACATGATATATCATCGTGTCTTCTGCTCCTGAGGATTCTGTGTGGGAGGACCCCAGCATGGGCCAGCAGCTGCAGGGGACAGAAAGGCCCCATGCATTTTGCACATGAAAGGACTGTGGGTTTCCATGTCTTACACAGGGAACACCAGGATCTTTTATTGATCTCTGGCTATTTTAGTCCTGCTGAAGGGAGAGAAGAGTGAGCCCTCATGTGCTGGCTCCCTTCCTTGGGGGTGAGTTATTTCACGTACTCTCCTTTCCTAAACCCTTCCATGGTGTCAGGTGTTGCCAAGGCCTCTTACCCGTGGCTGTGCCCAAACTGTCCCTCCTGGCCTCTACTGCCCTTCCTGCAGTATCCGAAATGCATTTCTTAATGTGATGTGTCATAATTTTGGGGTAGCTTTTTTCTTCCCTTCTTAAAACCAGCAAACAAGTGCATTTAACCATGAAAGCAGGTACAAATGTGTTCCTGTTAGTGGCTAATAATGAAAAGTCAGAGAGATTAATGTGCTGTTGCTGTTTATTCAGTACTGCATTGCTTGTGACTAACTACAATGGATGAGACCTTCTTTCTGCCTCATTAAATAAGTTAATCATGTAAATCAGGAGGAAAAACATTTTGGGTAGTGTGAGTACAGGCTGAGCATCAGATATGCAGTTTTTACCAGCGTGTGTTAAAGGAGATTTGACAACATACAGGTGTCCCAACTACAAAACATTAACATCAGTCTTCTGTTATCGCTAAAGTAAATGAAAACAAAATTAAAAGGTCAAACTGGTGCTTGTTTTAATCAGGAGTACATGGCCACTGGCTGGAATTTGTTTCAGAGAAAGAGGGGAGCTCTAAAGGGCATGGAAGTTCTTGAAGAAGACAAATTACAATGGACATTGCAATATTGCAATATATTCAGAAAACTTTTATGGCTTTGAAATAGTAAATCAAAAGCACAATTCATTATCTATAAAGTAGGATTTACTAAAACTCCCAGATATTGCTTTCCTGGTTTACCAAAAAACATGAACAAGTTTAAACTCTGGGTTTGAAGCCGAGAGAATGAAAATGTAAATAGGGACATAATCTTGACTACCTGGGAAGGAATAGGAATAAAAATGTTTAGATTAAAGTAGCAACACAGTGATAAAGAAATGTGGCTCTCAGGATTACAAGACAGAAATAGGAAGCCCCCCCATATTATCTGAACTTTGGTCCAAAACACTTTTTAAGCCCAAACAGAGCTGCTGCGACTGAAGAAACCTCAGGTTCCAGTAATGTGTTTTTTAATCAGACCAAGTACTTGCATTTTGTTATTGCGGAGGGAATGGAAGAAGTTTCAAAATACTATTTTTTCAGCTCAAGAACTGCTGAAATTTTTATTTTTGTCATCACAGGATTCTTAATCCAGAGGCTTCAGATAAAGAAACCCTGACAAGTGGCTACTTTAATTCCAGCACAAGAATAAAGTGGCGTGGAGATAATTGTTAGAAGTTGGATTAAAGGATATAGAAGTATTGGAAAAGTATTGCCTTCCTTCCTTTGTTTTCAATTAGAAAATAAAGTTAAATCCATTATGGGTTTCTTTTAGAGATGGCAGTGAGCACAGGGGAAACAAATAAGGAGGCTTGAGAAAGGATATTGAGCAAATGGCAACACTTTCTTGGTGGGAAGGAAATGAGTATGGATCTGAAGCAAAACTCGCGGAAATCAATGGAAGATGCTCGCTGGTTTCAGTGGTGTTGGAGTGAGGCTCAGCAGCTTGAGCTGATGTTACCTAATGAAGCTCCTGATGGCTTATTTGGCCCAACAAATGGTACTGATGCTTCAGTGCTGGAACACAGAGATTTAAACCAAAGCATGGAATTAAAAACCGCCATGCCTTTGCAACAGGCTTAATCTACATTTCAGATCAGAAAAACCTATTTTTAGGATCAAAACCTATTCTCCCACTTCTGAATGACCCTGTAGAAGCTAGTTTGCCATTTATTTATTTTTACATCAAACATATATACAATTTGGATATCAAAACTTTATATCAGATTAACTGTCATTGATTTTAGCCCATATTTTCGTACCTTTTAATTTCATGACAATAACAGATCGAAATTAATTTTGCCAGTGGGTAATAATGAAACAATTGTAATTGTTTTCAAGTTCTATCCTAGACTGGAGTTGGTAAATCCTTGGAGGTTTTGTTCTAACTGTCTCAGTTTGGCATGGATGCTTTAAATTTGGAGAAGTTTTTATGTTATAGCATTCAGCTTCAGTGTAGGAAAAGTCAAAAGTAAAAGCAGAGAGTGGAGCTGGGGCCAGCCAAGTACCAGCTCACCTTCCACAGTGGCTGTGGTCAGACCAGTGCTCTTTTCTTGATTGCATTTTGCTGGGTTTGGATTTGTCTGAGAAAAGGACATATCCCAAAATAAATAAGGGGTGAGATTGTATAAGAACACTTGTCCTGATGACATTTCTATTCAAGGTGATAGAAAACCGGCCAGAATGCCTCAATTTATGACATTTGTAGCATTGTAGGCAGAAATGTTTTCAGAACAGTTAATGACATTTTGACATTCCTGAAATTAATCCTTAGCTTTATTTCATCCTAGTGACACTTTTTTAAACTGATAATTGAAATAATACACAACTCTATTTTCTGCACTAAAAATAGGTGCAGATATGATTTTTTCTTCTGCTGCTATCTTGTAGCAGTGCAAGCTGTAATACATTATATGGCTTACAATGACAAAAAATTATGTTTTCAATTTGGTAAGTCATTTTCAATTGAAAATATAATGCATTCCTGCATAAGACATATTGCTCTGTGGCAGGCTGTAAGTATCAGGGAAGACCTACTATATCTGAAACAACATAATTAACACTCTTTGTTCATGATAGGCAAATAAACAACCAAGGCAGGCCTTTTCCAGTGATGGATAGCATCTTTATTAAAGAATTAATCTAGATCTCAAAGCAGGATCTATCTAGTACATAAATCAGGGCCTTGTGGTTCCATTTATGGTTCCTTTTACAACCTAAGTGTTAAGTTTATTGCCATATAGACCCATAATTCATTGTTGAGGGATGCCAAGCCCTGGTCTTCCTTCTCTCTGTTCTCTCTGCAGATGGAGACACTTTCAGTTCACAGCAGCAACACTGATTTCCTCTGCTCTTAGCAAGTAGCTTGAATTCCTGCTGTCAAATGTCAATGACAGAACTCTATTGAGAACCTTAAGCTGTGCTGATTAAATATATTTATGTATGTGAAGTATTTATTTCCCTCAAACCATGTGCAAAGTCAAGATTGCCCTGCCAGAGAGCTGCACTTATCCTCCTGAGATGGTCAAGTTTGGAAGAACGGAGGAGTTGCAATAAAAGCTGCAGTGATTTATTGGCTCATCTTAGGAGATGATGGGCCCAAATTCTCTATTCCAGCTGTTTGGTAGCTGCTATAATCCATGGAAACTCACTTGAGCACCTGTGGCCAGCATATGTAAATATTTTCCCTCGTCAGTATTTCCCTGTGCATGTTGCAGGTTGTGCATGTTGCCTTTGGGATCCCCAAAGGCTCTTCCCTTGCCTGCCCTAATTGCAAGATGGGCAATTAGAACTCAGAATTGAAAGGTGTATTGCAGCTTTCATTGGTCAGCAGCAGATCAAACCAAGGCACTGTGTCAGATCATTGCATACCTGTCTGCGTGGTGGAGTGTAACCAGCAGAGAGCTTGCAAAGTGCTTTGGGGCCCAGAAAGGCTCTTAGGGCCTCACTTCCTAGTTCAGAATGTTCTTAGGATAAGGCTTGTGGGTTGTTTGGACTTTATTGTGTTTATTCTATGTGGCTGTGAGCAGACTATTAGATTATTCACTTAAGAACGAAGTGATGTTTCTGTGCCTTGATGTGCAGTGGATTGTCTGATGATGTTTCTGTTTAAATAATTATCAGAGATATGGGAGATACGTGCCTCTGAAAGGTCACATCAGCTGTCGTTTCAGATTGTTGCCAAATGCGTGTGGATACATCTGCAGGGATTGCACTCTTGGACTGGAAAGTTTTCAGGAAAAACATAGCAGAGCTCTAATTTAAATAAAAACAACTTATGCTAGTAGTGTTTTAGTGAAAAAGGAGATTTAAGAAAGCATTTTAGAAGTTTGTGTACAAGATTCTCATACAGATGTTTCTGCTCATTAGGAAATGCCAGTGTAGAAGGTTTTAGTCTACAAAGACTTCAGATATATCAAGGAGAAGGAAATGGATTATGTAAGCATTAGCAGCAGTGGAAAATCTGTAGTCTACATGTGTAAACTCTTCAAAATACACATCAGCTTCCACTTCCCCTTCTGTTTGGGACCTTGAAAGAAGAAAGGTGCAAAGGAAGATAAAATCTTTTTTATGGAGAATTTTTTTGTTTGCATTTAGTTTTGAGAAGGCAGTGAGCAAGTGAAAAGTGTAACTAATCTGGCAATTTTTGTGGCATAGATTGTGAGTTGGTTTTCAGCAAAGATAAGGGAATAAGAGTTTTATTCTGTATAGCCAAGGTATGCTACTTTCCAAGAATATGGATGTAAGATACTGCAAACATTTTTAATATGAAAAGGCATGTGATTCTCAAAAACCAGTAACTTTTATGATTTTACATGGTGACATCAAACAGAATGAGGCCCAGATTTCTGAAACGAACCAGTGGATTCTGTATAATGTGAGTTAAAGGCCATTTGTTTTGAATACAACATTGTGTTATTTTCAAATAACACCTTTCTGGTTTGTGCACACTTTTCTAAATTCACATATAGGAATCATAAGTCACAATCTGAGTTCACGTCTGCTAAGTGAGCATCAGGAGTTTTTGTGCTTCTCCTTGATTTTTCAATAACATTGACCAAATGCAGTGGGCTTCTGTTTCAAATGCCTTACCTGGATAAGGTAATGACCTGGGCATTTGTTGAATATTTGCATAGCAACACCTCTGCTTCCTGGTGAGAAATGGTTTCAGCAGATTGAAATTTAGGTACATTTGAAAAATAATGAACCTCCCATTTTCCAAGGACTTGGAATTCAAATGAAATACTCTCTGGTAAAAAAGTGATATGCTGTAAAACCCTTGCTGTACTGAAACTAGGCAACACCAAAGCTGGAATGAAATTATCCACATGGGTATTTTTAATAAGTTCAATAGTGTGTTTCCCTGCCTGTTTGAGAAAATAAATTTGGGTGCATCTTGCTTATATTACTTGGAATAAGGAATGTCACAGCTCAAGCAACATTATCTTCAATCAAGGAAGCAATAGCCTTTTCCCCCTTAAATTACTGATGTAAAAGCATTCCCAATGAGCACCTGTGCAGCTAAACTGAAACCAGCAAATCCCGCCTATCTCAGGTGGTGTTTGAAATGTTGTGCACAAATTAAGGCTCACCCAGATCATCCTTCTGCAACAGGTTCTCCTCTGTGCCGACCTGACATGCAGGCACCGTCCCGTCCCGACTGTGCCAGGGTTTGCAGGAGCACAGGATCCCTCTGCCTGAGCCTGGCTGCAGCAGCAAGGCCACACTTGATGTTGGTGCAAAGTATAAATAATGCATTAGTGTGCAACATGACAGGCACTGGCAGTGGGGCTGGACAAGAAGTGTAAGTCTGAATGAGAAAGAAATCTTTAGCAGAGGTGGAGGCTAGCAAAGAACAGCTTCCTCCAGATGAGCATTTTTTTTAAAATCATTACATGCTTTGGATTAAATAAAATTATTACAGTTCTTTCATAGGAAGCTGCTTTAATTCCTATTTTGTTTCCATAAGTCGCTGCATAAATTGTATTTTCTCTATAAATTCTCTTTGGTTTGGGCTTTGCCTCCTGGGGTTTTAATTTATCAGACTTGTCATTTCTTGACTATTATCACAGATTGAAAAGTACAGTAGACACCTGGAGGGTTTTACTTTTTTCCATCCTTGGGCTTTGTAGAAATAGGACCATCTGGCCTGTAGGTCTGGAAGCATCAACATTCACTCATTAAATGTGTCTGAAGCCCTCACTTTCAATCTGCCTCATTTAGCTACCTCAGGACTCTAGCTGGGGCTCTGTTGTTTTCACCTGTTGTTTACAAGCAGTTTAAACGTGTGCTCCACACCAGAGGAAAAACATCTCCTACAACCATCTCCATCTTTGTGTTTTGGTACCATTTGGCTGTTCCTGGAATAAAAATCTGGGGTTCAAGTATGGTGACATTTCCAAAATTCCATTCAACATAATCAGAACCATTCAACATTTCGGAAATGTTACCAAGTACAAAGATTAAAGAGGACCCTGCTGGGCTGTCGAATGGGTGCTTCTCAAAACACAAACGGCAGGGAAGGATCTGCATCCAGTGACATTTGCTGGTAAAAATCCATGAGGGGTGTGCCTTTGCTGTGTCAAACAGGGCTCAGGTGCAAAAAGGAATCCAAAGGGGAGAGCTCAGCTCTCTGGTTGTGTCTGGGAAAGCAGCAAAATTTTCACATTGGGAGCAAAATTGTGTTCTAGTTGTGAATTAACTAAAGACTTCCATCTTGCAGAGTATCCCTGGGAGAAGTTACACCCCAGAAAGGAGCTTTGTCGACTATTAGCAGTGACTTACTTGCCTGTCAGGAGACGGTGACAGGTTGTAAAACCCCCTTCTATTTTGGGTGTGCTTGAAGAGTTGACAGCAGTTTATTGTGAGCTCAGCAATGATGTAATTGCACTGTCTTGCTAATTCAGTTTTTCTTTTTCTCCTCTCTGTAGTTAATAAATACCTTTTAAAATTTTTAAATAAAAACAGGGAGTATAAAATTCCAAACAAAATACCAAAATTGTTATCTTTGCCATGTGAATGACTTTGTGTGCACTGAGGCTTGTTGCAAGAGCAGTCATTACAGGCATTTGGGCTTAACTTGCTTTTATGGAGGGGAGGGAAAATCTACATGAAGGAAAAGAATCTGAAAGTGTGCTGCTGTGATGTAAGCATGAATAAGGATTTAGCTTAATCTGGAGCCTCTCAGGATCAGTGAGAAATTTCAGTAGGAGCTTCTCTACCGCATAGATCAGAGCACTTTTACTGAGGTGAGGTCTGTATTTGCACAACCACAGTGGTAGCTTTAATAACTAAGAATACTTAGAGAATCAGAGTAAATATTGATGTTCTCTTCCTTTCCTCATTTTGCCTGAAATTCATGCAGAACTCTCATTTCCTCGGAATGAAAGTAGATTTGCCAAAGCTTTGGAACGTGCAAACCATTCCTGTCTCCTTGTATACTTCAGGTCTCTTCTGATGTAATTTCTTGTTGATTGTCCCATTTTCACTGAAGGGAAATAGCTCTCAAAATTAACATTTTGTGAGATGGTTCCAGCAGACCATGAAATACACCATGACTGCAGGTAATAAATATCATTTGGTTTTGTTTTCTAAGTTGTTCCAAGTGTGCGCCTAAGTCATGCATCTTTTTGTAAACCTCAGAAAGTGGGGAGAAGGTGAAGCTGTGGATTTTACCTCCATCCCAGATACCCCTCGGCGATACCATGGAGTGCCTTGTGGATCAGCTCTGTAACCTGCCCAGGTCCCACCAGCATTCCTGAGGAGCCTCTGCTGGCCCTGTGCAGCCCCTGTGAACATTTCTGTGCCTTTCCAGAGGGATCTGACTTCTCCATCCTCTGGAGAACGCCGTGAGCAAGGCCAGAGCTTTGCCCTTCAGCCTCATGCCATCAGTGGGCCCTGGGTCATGCCAATTTTCATATGAGCACAGAGGGTAGGGATGTGTGGTGGGGCCAATTTATCAATTTACTTAGAAATATTATTTGACAGTGAATTTCTCGACCTGAGTCAACAGTCTCTTCCTGATCATTCTGCCTTTTGCTGTTGTTGTACACCTGTTTTTTCCTCTGGTGTAACCTGCTCTCATGGAAGGATGTGTATGGCGCCTCAAGTGTAAGTACTTGGTGCAGAGGAGGTCACGGGGATGTGAAGGGCAAGGTGGGGGTGAAAAGGAGTCACTCCTCATGCACCAGATGACAAAAGTCTCTGCCCTTTACTTCAGTGAAGTCTTTCTTTAGGCTGCCTCCAGCTCCAGCAGGCCTCTTTGTACAAGAAGTACCTGTTCTGACTGCCAAATGGCAAAATATATTTTTATCCTCCTTGTTTAGTGACCTGTAGCATCACTTGGTCTGTGAAGGTGAGAAAGAAGCTCTTCTGCAGAGAAATTATTCCTTTTAGTGCAGCAGGCACAGCAGCTCACAAAACTCGGTGCTGCTCTAACTCCCAAATTTGGGGCCAGCAGGTAGGAAAGCTCAGCTGGCAGGGATGTGGAATCATTCCTTCTCTTCTTCTATCATTATTAGTATTCAGTTTCTGCCTATCCATCTAGGTTAAATGCAGCAGGCAGGATGAAATGTTGGTGCTTTCTTCCAAATCAGTAAGTAAGGCACTCTCAGAGCCATGTGCATCACCTGCTGCCAGAGCCCGCGGACACATCCCAGCACAGCGAGGCAGAGCTGAACAAAAGCTGTCATTTAAACCTGGTGCTATCCTTGAGGGCTTCCTGGCTTTGTAAAATGCATTTTGGCCTGTGTTATGATGATTTGGTACCTGAATGATCTGTGCACCTCAGGCACCATGGTGAGGTAAAATGACTGAAATAGAAACCAGTGGCAAATGCCTGTATCAGCTTAAAGAGTTGTACCAGCCTTTCTTTTCCATCTCTTCAGCTGGAGTTTGAAAATGAGGAAATAAAACTAATTCACTCAGTTCTTGATTTCTAGTAGTTATAATCAATCATTAATTGAAGCATAGCATAAATGGGAATTTATATAGTTCAAACAAAAAGAAAGTTTCACGGTTGGTTAGAGATCAAGCATCAGCACCCACCTCTGAACAGGGGTTTGCACTGAGGGAATCTGGTTTATGAAAGGTAAAACTGAGGCATAAAGTGATGCACTTCCCTCTGTGCAGGCTTCCATCAGCCAGCACCACTGTGCCTGAGAAACACAGAGCTTGTTCTGCCGAGTGCAGCTGGGCTGTGCACCTGCTGTACCTGAAGTGTTCAAGGGGGGACTGGAGTAAACTCAATGTTGAGACAATTTGCACATGAGAATTCACATTTCCAAACACCCCAAAGCTGACAGATCACTGCTAAAACAGCAAACTTTCCTGTGAGGCTGAAGGGTCAGCTGGACAGCCTGGGGAAAAAAAAAAAAAAAAAAAAAAAATAATATAAAAATATATATATATATTTTTAAA
>VYZT01032974.1:90344-117869 GCA_013400735.1 Pomatostomus ruficeps | reverse complement strand
TAACATTTTGAATTTTCCTTGTTCTTTTTCTGCCTCAGATTTGAATCTGCTGTCTCTTAGTTATTTCAGGGAAGTCTGTGTCAAAATCATTTAAATTACATCTGTGTTCAACTAGTGTGAGAACAGGAGTGGGATTCTTAGAAAGAAAGCATTGTTTTAGCTGTAAATCAATTCAAAGTTAACAATAATACATAGTAACACACAAGTCATCTTTTATTGCAGGTGGCTACATGTAAATGTGCAGGAGTTTAATGCATGTTTTTAGCAGCTGCTGAGACTGCAATATATAAATAAAGAAGGTTAAATCAGTACAAACACTTTTATACTTACTACATGAAATATCTGAAATACAGTAAAGAATGGTGGTGGGCTCATTTGGTGTCCAGGCAGCAAGGAGGGCTGACTGCTGAAACCATCCATTATATTGCAGACTGGATTGTGTGCCCTTCAAACAGCTCAGCTGAGGGAAATCCCAGAACTTGGTACCCTGCTTGCATTACAAAAGGGTGAGTTAGAAGTCACTGTCCTGGTGCCAATTACACCAGCCTGAACCTGGTGAGGGTGGGCAGAATAGAGCCCTCTCTGTTCCCTCGTGCCTCGTGAATGTGAGCAAGCATCTCGCTCTGCTTTCAGACAGAGAAAGAAAAATGCACTGTTCCCTCTGAGTCTGCAAAACCATATGAAGTGAGAACTGCCAGTTTCTGTTTGCTCTGTCAGATGAGAAGAAACTCCAACGAACGTAAATCCAGGAATTCAAATAAAAACTTGACTGTTCATTGGTGTACAGGAAAAACTAAGCCAGAGCATCACATTAATTGCCATTAATCACAGTCAAATCTTTCTGTCTAATGTAAGAGTGAGTAGAAAATAGCAGGTACCAGAAGCTCTCATTGAAAGTTAAATCTTTTCTCAGTGGTTTTTAGCAATGCTTTGAAGTACACGGGGACAGAGGATGCAGGGTTGGACACCTGCTGCTCCTCCAGGAGCATCCAGAAGTTGCCCTACAGCACGGACACAATTTTCATGGATTGAGTAGACTTAGTAGCATCTACTCCTTCCAACACTGCCAGTTTTGGATCAAACTTTTTCATACTATACAAAGTTAATGTCATGAATGCTTTAAAATTGGACACATCTCCATGTAGTGTGTATAAACGCTGATAGCACTGATTTCTGTTTTTTGCAGTATGAAATGTGATTAACATTTTAAGCTAATATCCAAATCGAGTTGTTATTTTTATAACCCATCAAATGAAAATTATGAGGCTCTTAAAAACCCCTCAACAACAGACTCGTAAAGGGGATAATGACAGAGACATTAGCTGTTTATAAAAGCTAATATCTCATGCAAATTTGACATTACATGTCTTTACTGCATGTTATTAGATGCTCATTTGCTATGCAAATATTATTCACATTTTGTAAATGTCTGATCTTCAGTCAGCATAAGGAAACATGAACTTCAGTGCTGTGCTTTAGCATTTTTCCATAAAAATACAGAAGAGCGCGACTATGCTTTTTGATTGATGCTTAGAATAAAATGAAGATGCTAATTCTTAATTTAAATGTACTTCTTTAAGGTGATAATCTTTTTTATTTTTAAATGTCTGCTAAATTATATAAAATGCTTTAAATTGTAAGAACACATGACAAGGTTGCTTCATAATTTCTACAATTGTTTATCCATATTTATCTTATTAATAGCACAATTATTAAAGTGCCTTAAGATTGGCATAAGGAAGAGCTAACACTGACATCCTTCATTTAATATGAGATCCAACAAGAAAATGCATTTAAGGGTAGCCTTTGATAGTACTTTTCAGCTCTACTAAATATATGTTGTCCCATTCTCTTTACATGAAAATTTACTTGGCCAGATAGCATGGTCTGGATGAGAATAAGATATGAAGTTTCTTAAGACTGGATAGACTTCAGTTAAATTTAATTCCTACTATCAAATACAGCTGCTGGTGTGCAGGGAAGGCAGGATTCCCAGAGCTTCCGGGTCATCAAAAACAGTCTCCTATTCTGGTGTGCGAATATATCATATAATCCTTTAATAAACTAAATATATCCCATCTACAAAATGTTTCTCCAGCTACTCCTTATGGAGGCTGTTCTAGCACCTCTCTCTTCTGACCAAAATTATCATCTACTCTACTGCCTAAATATATTCAAGGCAGTTTATACCCATTTGTTCCTTTGCCAAGATTTTAGCTTTAAAAATGTCTTTTCCCTTCCTGGAGTGTCTCTGAAGTATTTTCTTAGAGCAACCATACTTCTCTCCAGCTCTTGTTTGTTAGGCTGAGCAGGCCAGGTTGTTTCTTGTCTCTTTGGAGTGAAGGCTTTCCCCTGATTATGATGCCTCTCTGCTCTCATCAGGTTTTAATTCTTTATGTTTTAACATAGATAAACCGAATTGTTCAGAGCCTTCAGGGCATGAACTAGCACCTTGTGCAATTGTAGTTTGCACTTGCCATGTTTTCTTGGTGATATTGCTCTGCCCACACGGGAAATTGCTTTTTTGCCTTTTCCTTTCCTTCAGAGGTGGCAAGTGCTTGACCCCTCCTGTTCTGTGCAGTTTCTAACTTCAGGATGCTCGGTTCAGCTGAAGTTCCTGCAGCTCCGTGCATGGCCTTGTGCTCAGCAGTGTTACCTTACCTCGAGTGCCCATTGCTGCTGTTCCCAGTCACCCCATTCCCGTGGGACGCTCCAGTTCAGCTCCCTATCAGCGGCACTGCAGAGCTGTCTGGCCACCCCCGGGCCCTTCAGCAGCTCCCCTGAGCCAGCAAAGGTCACTTTTAACACGGGCATTCTCCTGAGTTTATCCCAGAACAGGTGGAAACTCCAGACCAGAGCACTCTGAGTCTGTTCCCCCACAAATGGAAGTGTTGCAAACACCGAGGCATCTTTTGGGGCAAATTAGTGGGATGGTGGAACACAGGGCAGCGAGGCGAGGGAGCACTGGAAATCTCCATGTGAGTTTGAGCTGTGGCCTGTCCTTTTCCACATTTTGCAGCCTGATTCCAGGAGCAGGGTTTGGTAAATGCAGTGGTTCTGCTGTCCCAGCTCCCCCTCACCCTGGCTGCTTTAACCATTCCTGGTCCAGGCAGCTGCACAGGGCTGGGAGAAGAGCGCATGTGGTGGCTGACACAGAAATGGGCTGTGCCTGGGCACCAGGTGTTCCACACCACAGCTCCCTTTCCCTAAGGAACAGCCCAGTGCTGTGCTTTTCCCACAGACATTCCCTCCACCACCGCCGTGCTGCTCCTGCTGGGTACAGATGTAAATGAAGTGGCTGTGAATTCACCTGACACACGTCCTTGAGCCAGCAGACTGCAGAGTGCTCAGCAGCATCACCGTAGCTGTTATGTTCCTGCTTCCCTGTGGGTTACTGTTCATTCCAGTCCTGTCAAAGCCTCCCAAATGCCAAATCCAGAAATTTAACATTCAATTAGCACTCTGTTTTGGTCAGGAAGGATTCTTCGATTGCAATATGCTGTTTGTGTATCCTTGTAAGATGGCAGCCCTCCTTTGCTACCAGCTTGTTCTAATCTGTGCCATACAGGACAGCTGAAATGCAGCTATAATTACATATTTTAATAAAGCACAAGTCTGTTGGCAGTTTACCTTAAATTTCAGCATTTCAAGATTTAAAACAATCTATCTCTTGAAGCATATTATTTTTCTTAACATGAAAGAATTTCTTCTTTGGTGTGGTGGTTTTTTTTTTAATTGAAAAGAGAATTGCTATTATGATCTGCTAATGAGTTTATACAATTCCTATACCTTGGCCTTTGCATCAACCACTACTTTTTGTGTCAATTCCTTCTTCCTGTGGAAGTATTTAGACTATCCTATCTATGTGTCTAAAATAGAAAGGATGATGGTGTCTTTGAGCTAAAAAGTGCTTCAGAAGATCTAAAAAAAAAATCTTAAGCAGCTGCTCAGAGTTGAATTACAGCCCATATGAGGTCCATATATATTAGAAACAAGCACAAGAAATTCCAAGGTATAGGATGAATTTGGGCATACTGAGAGTGTGAATATCTGAGCAGATGAATTTGAGGCAAAATCTCTTTCAACTGAATGGAGTTTCATTGTATTTTCTGGTACTTAATTTGTATTGCCTCAACCTGATCTGGCCACTTAAAAGCCTAAGAAATACCAGGTAAGTTATTTGAGTAAAATCCAGTTCTCAGCTGGGAAGAGCAAATGAGGAGGGAAAGCAGATAATTAAATGCCTACAAAATTATTGGGAATACCAAATGACTTTCCTGTCTAGCCTTGCTTGAGAGAGCTCTGTGTGGATATGCAAAAGTTCCTGAGTGCTACAGAGGCTGCCCAGACTGACAAGGATTTATTGTCTGTTCAGCATAACTGAGGGGGAGGTGGGTGTTGGGGAAAAAGGACTTCAGAAAATCATGCCAGCATCTCACCTGAGGTTTCAGATTTGCTAGAAGCTTAAATTCAGTTCTGACAAAAAACATTACCATTTTCCCACCTATTCAGTCAGAGTCTGACAGTGCCTGTGCAGGCTTTTACTGTTCTCCATCTTGCCAGGTAGTCAGCTAGGAAAATGACTGAGCTTTATTAGCTGGCACTGGCAAAATAGATAGGAAGAGCCTGTAGTAAAGAATGTTCCAAGCATTGTGAGCTGTACAGGAGTGAGTGGTAAGAAAATGCCCTGAAAGTCCATAAATTTTTCCTTTCCCCACTACTTCTCATCCTTCCCGGGGTCTTACCAGCAGACAAATGGGCCCAGAACACACAAATGCGTTTCTGAAGTCTTTGAAAAGGAGTGGGATATTTTCTACCCCTTTCCACAGCAGTGACTCACTAAAGAGTGTTCTCGTTTGAAAGGTCTCTTTCCTTCTCCTTCCCTACTCCCACACCTTCTCTAATACTCAAAGAGGGATAATAATTCCTTCCCCATTGAAATACAGCAGCTCAAGTGCTGTGTTTGAATGAAGATGTTCTGCTCAGTATTCTTGTGACTCTGTTTTTCAAATGCCTCCTTGTTTTTCTGGCTGAAATTGAGCATTTTTATTATTCAATCGTCTTTACATCGGATAATGGGAATCACCTGATTAGCTTACTCAAAATGTAAATTGTATTGAAAAAAAAGTATTTGGCATTAAGTTTGATGAAGAAATAATTTTTCTGTCATTTTCCAATACATCTGTGTCCAACTGGGAAACTTGGAATACAGGAATAGCTACTGTACTTTTACATTTGAAAGGAAGTTTTTTCCTTCTCTTTTTCTTGGGTTTCTGCTAAACTTCTGTCTTTTCTACTGAGTTTCCAGTTGTGGATAAAAAATATATCTGTTAAAAACATTAGAAGATGCTAAAAATCCTCCTAAATCTAAGAAAGATAACACTGTATTGAATTGTTTTGTGTCTAAAGTGCTTGGGTACCAGCTGTTGGCATTCTCCACTTGCTACGTTTGACTCTGAGTTTTAAATGGATTTCCAGTTCTCAGGATTTGGCACATCAGGCAGTGAAAGTTTGTGGCTGAAACGCAGCTCTGGTGAGAAACTGGGCAATAACATTTGCTGGTGGCCAGGAACGAAGGAAAAGAGAATTATTATAACAAAATGTAACACAAACCCTACAGATCAAGAAATTGGGTTGTGAATGGACTCATTCTGGGCCTAATGACCCTTCCTGATAGTATCCTAGAATAGAATCATGGATTTGTTTAGGTTGGAAGGGGTCTCTAAGGTCATTGAGTCCAACGGTTCCACCACCACTGCCCATGTCCCTGAGCACTACATCTGCACCATCAATACCTCCACAGACGATGACTCCCCCACTGCCCTGGGCAGCCTGTTCCAATGCCTGGCAGCCCTTTCAGTGAATAAATTTTTCCTGATATCCAACCCAAACCTCCCCTGGTACAACCTGAGGCTGTTTCCTCTCGCCCCTTCTCTTGCTCCTTGGGAGCAGAGACAGCCCCCACCTTGCTACAACCTCCTGTACGGAGCAATGAGGTGTCCCCCAAGTCTCCTCTTGCCCAGGCTAAGAACCAAATTCTCCCTTATTCTCCAGGAGAAGGGCTGGGATTCCTTCACTCCTGAGTGTCCTTCCCATGCGAAGCAGCCCAAGACATTCACTCACACAAATGATGCAGCAAGGAAAGGCACAGCAGTGCTGGTTTTTTAACGCAATTAGAAGGGTGTCAGTAATGAAGAGAGGGTGCTGCAGGTTCTATCTGTGTCAGTGCAGGTGGCTGCAGTTTCTGCATTCCAGCATGGATGAACCAGCCATGCCAGAAGCTCTTCACAGGCGCTGGTGCTTGCACTGCCTCTGTCAAACTGTGTCCTGCTCCAGGAGTTCCAAGTGCACCTGCATTTCTCTGGATACAGGATGTTCACTTAGCATCCCCTGGGTTTTATTATAGCCACTTGGGGCCTGTTTCATCGTGGACTGTGTGTTATTTAAAATAAGGAGATAGATAGGCAGGAATGCCTGTGGAACAATTCTGGAGAGGAATATTAAAGCAGAGCATAACTACAGAAGTGCTGGATGAGAGCACAGAATCATAAGCAGTGTATTTACAAACACAGGAGTCCTGCTTTCAAATAACATAAAGATTCCTCAGCAAACGGAACCATTACCATTGCTTCCTCTCTTTAAAGTGTTATCTCTGTGTGCCAAAATGCTGAACAAGACCATCGGAAAGAATCCAACTCACATTATTCTCCCCTTAAAGCCTCATTTGGGAAAGAGTCAAGGGCACCAGCATTACTTCAGTATTTCTTTTTACTTTCATAGGGCAAACAGCAAAACTTATTTTAAACAGTGTTTTCCAGTGCCTAACCTGTCATGTTTAAACTCAAGGGAAGATGGTTTTAAATAGCCACATCATTAGTTATATTAGGGGTAGGATATGTGCCTAAGGAAAGGCAGGAAGATCATGTGAGGATTCAAAATCTCTGTTCACATTGCAGTGTGAGAAAGATCAGCAACCTTTGAGATTTTGTTTGTTTTTGAACTCCAAACTTCTTACCCAGCTGAGTCTGGGTTTTTTTGTTTGTTTTCTATTTAAAACCAAACAAATAAGCAGACAGGTGCAGCATTAACCTATCCCTTTTACCAGCAATTATTCTCCCCAAGTACTGAAAGAGAATTGTACCCAAAGGAACGAGATTCAGTATTTTATCCACACCCTTACCATTAATGTACTAGAATGGATTAAATGTTAATCTCTTAATAATCCTTAATGAAGCAGGATCTTCAGAAATTAGCCCTGTTTAATTGTCAGATGCCACCTCCGAGGAAACGCTATTTGTTAGTCAGGACAGGTCCCAGTCAGCGCTGGGTTTGAAAACAGATTGTTTCTTTCTTCAGGACAAAGTGCTGCTGCAGCAGCTGGAAACTCCATGGTTTAATGCCTGTGGATAAATGATAGGAGTGGTGCGAGGCTGCCTGTCAGAGACAGCGAGATCAGCAGCTTGGAAGCTGTTGATAAGCAGTCTGGCTCGCTTGAAAAGCGAGGGCAAGGAAAAAACAACACCCGGGATTCATAAAAGGAGTGAAATGAGAGTGCAGGGAGGGGCTGGGTACGTGAATCCCAGCCTCGGTGAGTCCTCAGGTGTGTGCTGAGAGGGACTGAGGGGAGGGCAGTGCTGAGCCCTGGTGCTGCAGACATGAGTTCAAGGGCAAGAGGGATTTAACAAAGATTTTTTGTGTTTTTCAGTGAACCGTTTAATATTTCTGTTAAAATGCAGTAAGTTTGAGCTCTCTGAGCTCTGACACTACAAAAAATATCTGAAAGTAGCAGACTTGCCCAAATATGTCCAATTGCCTAAAAACTTTTCGATAAGTAATGGGAAATATTCTTAGAGGTACTCCTAGCAGGAGGAAATCTTGTGACTGAGATGTACATGGCTGCCTTAATTTTGCTTATCAGCCATGGGAGCTTTTGCACACAAAATAAGGAATTATATATCTGTCACAAAAATATTCTCCAAGGTACACATCAAAATGGTCTGTTTATGTTATTGTATCTAATCCTGAGCAATTTTTTAATGCTGTTATCTAAAATAATTGTCTGGTTTTGAACTAATTCATGTCAAAACTGAAGTCTTAGCTCTATGTTTTCCTGACTTGAGGCAGCTGTTTTCCCAAGTACATTTTGGTAAAAATGGGCAAAAGATTTTCATATTTATAAATGAAATGAAATTAAGTCCCTTGGAGTTGGCTGTACAACTTCATTATTTTATTTAAAAAGTAAATATTCAGTGAAGGATGTTTTTATTATTCCAGAGTTCTCTATCTTCACAGCGTAACTGTAGCAGGAGCACTGAAAATATTGCTGCAATTTGGTAGGACTGAGAATAATAAAAAAAATCTCCAAAGTGCAAATGCAAATACAATCTTCATCTTTAAACCTTACATAATTTTGTGCCACCTAAATAGGCACATGAAAACCAAGCACACTCATCAGAGCCTACTTTGTACTGAGCATGCCTCATTATTGTTATTTGCATGAATCACCCGATTATTTATAATTTTCCTTCCTTGGGAATGCACAATCCTAATGGTTGAGCCTTTAAGGAGAACTCTTCTGTCATAACCACAGGAGTGGGATATACACAACTGGCTGCCTGTTCATCACCTCTTCTATCTCTAGAAAAATCATGGGCAAGTTGGTTTCCCTTTTCTCCATCTCCTTCCGGCTAAACTTCTTACATCTGAACCTTTCAGATAAACATTTAAGTTTAACAGACAGAATGGTTCCTGTATAATGGTATTTGTTAATTGTATTTTTAAAAATATAGTAATTAAAGTCATGGGACTTCTAATATTTTCAGACCTGTTGCTTATAAGCCTGAGCTTCCAAAATAAGCCATACTGGGAAATAGCACAGTTCTGCAAGTAAAGGAACACAACTACTCAAGTTAGGATATCAGATAGGATAATTAAAATTACTTATATTGTAAAAGACAGATGTAAGGAGGGAAAAGAAAGTGAAAAAGGAAAGTTTCTTGTGAATGACACTGGTTAAAAAAGAGTCTATGGTAAATGTTACCTGCAAAGAGAAATGAAAGCATTTTGGTTTGTTGCTGAATTGAACAGAACGCTGTTGTTATCTCAGAAACGTCCCCATGCTATGGTTTAGAAGATCCCTTTCAGAGTGAGTTTTGTTTCTGTGAGCAGAGGCTCTGGGAGCTTGCTCTGCTGCTCTGCCGGCTAGCCCTGGTGCTGCAGACATCGGGTCAGCCAGGCTCTCACCCTGCCAGCACTGAATAACCCAGGATCATTTCTCCTCAGGCACAGCATGTCTGGGAAGGCGCAGCAGAGAGGATTTAAGCTGGAGGACAAGGGTGCTGATTTCAGCACGGGAGATGCAGGATGCTGGTGCTTTACCATTAACATGCTCTGTAAACCTTCACAGACGCCAGAGCTCGAAAGGAGCCCCTGGAAAGGCCCTGGGGTGGGAAGGGCTTTGCACTGGCTGCTGCTGACCCACAAAACTGTGAAGTTTGGAAAAAACCTCCAAGCTCATCTAGCCCAGCCATCCTTCATGTGTCAATGTTTGCGTTGTGCCTCTTGCTGTTGCTTTTTGTAATGCACGTAGAGGACAAGAACTTCTTTCACTGACAAGTCCAGTGGCTGCACTTCTGTAGCAGATATTTCTAAATACAAAGTCTTCGTGTCACAGCTTCCCTTATAAAATGTATAAATAATAAATCTTAAAGATGGTTTCCAGTGAACTCAAAATTTTGGCTGCGAAGATGACTTTTTCATTCTTGTATTATGAAATGGTGGATAAATAGAATTTTATTCTGATTGAGCTGTGGGTTTCTTTTAAAAGGTTCATCAATACATGGGGCCTTGTCTTTGCACTAAAATAAAATTTATTGGGCAGCAAACTCTATTTCAAACTTAAATGAGAAAATTAAGATTTAAAAAGTTCTGTCTATCTGCAGATGTAATTAATGATCAAAAATGCAATTAAACATTAAAGAAGCGTTAAACTTTGTGCAATGGTTTCCATAATGAGTTCCTAATAATAAAAAATATTAAATAAGTTTGAGAAATAGTTTAAGTAGGCAGTTGCTTTCAGCAAGTGTAGTGCTATAAGGCTTTCTTTTTAATCAGAGAATAAAATGTATATACCAATGGAAGATATCCAAGATTGATCAGTGGCATAGTTTCAATATCTATTAGCTATAACTAAGCTGCTACAACTAGAAATATATAGGTGATATTGGCATGAACACCAGCACTTGTCATTATAGACAGCATGATAAATTAATTCCCTATTTATTTTATTTGGAATATTCCCAGGATAAACTCTGATCAGTGAAATTGTCCCTTAGCTCAATAAGTAGACTAAACATCGAGAAGATGCTGAAGTAGAGGTGTCTGCTTTACTTCAAATGATTGATTGATTGAAATGTTTCCAAGTTACAATTTTTAATCAGAAAATGCAGTTTTGTTGGAACAGAAGAATTTCAATAGGAATATGTCCTTTTCAGTAAGAATTCTAGAGGTATTTTTTTCTCAAATGTAATTATTTATTTCAGTTAAGTAAAAACAAATTGCTAAGTTAATGTTTTTATTTTGACTTCTTTTGTTCTTTTTTTGGTTTTATGTTTAGAGAGTCCTATAATATATCTTACTTTAAAAAATTATAGTAAGATTGCATCTTGTCAACCTTTAAAGTTATTTTTTAATGAGAGACCTCTATCACTAACAGTACATTTTCCCATTAGTCTAACAAAATCTTAGGGAGGATCAACATGTTTCTAGGAAGAAATGTGTGTGGCAAATCAGTTCCAAAACCGAAAGGGCTTTTGGCAAATTTTTTGACGAACTTTGAAGCCCATTACAGTAAATACGAGTGAAACACCCTCAGCACAGAAGATGCAGACAGGATGGGGAGCTTTATGCCCATCTCTATGACCTCCTGTTATCCTGGTTTGTAAAATGCTGGGTCTGCATTTTCATGTTGCATCTGAATTTTCATGTTATAGTTGGTATTAAAGCCTTGGTTTTAAAACTCCTACCCCTTGCAAAGAAAAGTGTGTTAGATTGAGAGCTTGTGCTGTATCAGACGAGAGAGAAAAGAGAGGGGACAGGAAGGAAAGAGGTGCAAATCAGGATTTGGTTTCTGAAGGGTGTCTGCATGGTTTCAAGGCTGTGACGTCTGTTTTGATGTCACAACTGGTTTTGAAAAAGAAAGTTTTCATGAGTTTAAATTCATTATGCTCACGTTTGCTCTAAAAGTTTTCCTTGAAAACTAAAATTTGTGAAATATTTATTCATTTTTGTAGTGTCCCCTTGGATAAGTCAACCTGTTCTGAAGCAAGAAACCATAATCAGCTGATTGAGGTTATTATATCTGAAAAGGGAATAAATATTCTATATCATTAATGGTTACTTCACAATGACTTTGTTTATTGAGTGTTTCAGGCTCTTTTTGAGTCTTTGTCTTCACCATATGGCATCAGCACTGTACTGATGTAAGTAGTGTGAAAATCGTTATATTTGCGATGCTGGGTTCACGGGGATGTTCTGTCTTATTAAAGGATCTCTGATGTCCTCTTTCTTATCACATTGGGATGCTATAAATTACTGTGGTTTGTTTGTGTGCTTACCTAACCCATCTGGAGATAAATACTGAGCTTTATTTAATGAAACAAAACTCAAAACATTACCCACACCATTAGCCATTTCCTGCAACTTTAATAAGAACATTAAATTATGTTGAAGAATGGCAGTGTGTTTATGACCAAGCCATAATTTAGGGGAAAACAGTTACTTTCCTTTCCTCCTTAATAAATGGCCCCTCCATGCACTCGTGAGCATTGCCAGGAGTCCTGCAGGGGCTCACTCAGTAAAAGAGAAAACAAAGGTCTGAGAAGTTCCCACTTGGAGTTCCTGCACAAATTGCACAATGTTCAACTTGGGCCCTTTCATCATTTGCATCATTCTCAGCTCTACAATGATCAAGGTGTGGCCTTTTTCTACTCTTTTTTGTGATTTTAGTGTGAATACCTGAGATTTCCTCCGAGGGGAATGAAGTTTGCCATCTGTAAGAACCTTTACCTGTGAACCTGTAATTTCACTGAGCAGATGATAATAGTGCAGATGCAACAAATATTTTACAAATATTTTGGGTTGCGTCTCAAGAAGTGCAATGTGTTACAATCTTTTTTTACTCCCTTATTCTAAAAAAACCTCAGAAATTATTTCTTGTATAATCTGGTTCATTAACAGTGGTTTTTGCCCATTGCTAGAAAGTCCTAGAATGTATTTTTTGGTTTAGAGATATGAAACAGAGCATTTTCTTTCATAAAGGAAATCTACCTGCATATGATGGACAGCACATATATCCCACATGACATGCCATATCTTCAGGCCTTAGAGCAAGAAAACTAAATGCACCTTTTCCTTTCTTTTCCCGTGATTTGAGCACTCAGTAACTAATTTAAGAGTCACTATAAATAAATGTAAAATTCTTTCATCTTGGCTGTAGATGAGCTCTGTTAGCTTTTTGTGCCAACAGTGGTAGTTACAGGCTGATTTCCTGCGGTAGTTTCATGGATCAGAAGTCCGCTGTTGTGGATATTTTGAAATGAAATCGTGGCTCATCAGATGCATTGTTTATCTCGTGTTCTAGCTTCCAGTTTCTCTTTTCTCTGTTTTGCCCCAGTCTGTTGAGACTTGTCATGAAAAGGTGGGAGTATTAACCTTGCTTTCAGAACTGAAAGGCAGGTTGAACCCCACACCATTTTGTGGACTGATGTGTAACACATCTTTGTCCATAATGATGTCCACAGAGAGAGTTGTTTCCATTGAAGTCAGGGCAGGAATATGTTGTTCACCATATGCATCCCTGAAGGTATTCCTTCATGCAGTAGTGCTGGAAACTTGTGATTTTTTTGGCAGCTTTATTTAAAGGTTGTGGTACATGGTACTAATTTAATCTCATTTTCAAATGTTCATCTATTAAATCTTCTTTAGGAAGTTAGAATTGCTTTCAAATAAACTATTTTGGTGCTGTCACCCTTTCTTAGGATTTAATGGCCTTTAATGTTCTGTTGTAATGAGTGACTCATATTGACTCATTGTTTCATTCTTTCTACACATTTCCTCTGCTGATGCTTTCCACATTTTCAGGGTCTTTGGGGATTTATGCATTTGATTATTTTGTTGCACGTTGTTTTTCCTGTAGATAAAAATCCATGGCATACATCTTTCATGGAGGGCTGGGTGTATCATTATGGCTCTATGGCCATGCATTGTGGCTGCTGTCAGTGAGCAGATAGAATCTATTTTTTACAACGATGTGGAAGGGCTTCATCCACACAATGCTGCTTTTATGTCTTGGAATTTGTTTAGAAAATAAACGTTGCATTTTTCCACCCTATAATATGTCCTGTACAACATGTTAGGAGCTGCTCTCACTGTTAGGATTTTCTGTTCTCCTGTGGTAGATACTGGTTTCCCCAGTGTCTTTTGTCTCTTACCTTTCATAAAGCTTGAGCTATGTTAATCAGATCTTTATATGGTAATATAAAGTCATTTATGTTTTTTTATATGCTACCAAAAACTGGCTTGTTTCCCTTTTGTTCTCTTTTTTTTTTTTTTTAATTTGAAATAGCATTCTCTACCAGCGAGCAATAATTTTCAAGGATAGAAAGAAGCTAGAAGTTAATAGAGCAATTTGGAAAGAGTAATAACCTTAGGTTGTGGGCTTGATTATCCCCTGGTTTACACCTTCCAGAATTCACAGGAAGAGTTAGCATAAATGTATATGTTGCTTGTTTTACAGAGATGTCAGTGAATACAAAAAATGTAGGAGGACTGCAAAGTAGGCTCAATATTTGGCATTTGGAATACCACAAATGAACAGAAGCATTTGTTCACTGGAACGTTCACTGGAGAGGCAGTGGAGGGCTAACATAGCTTGTTCCCTTTATTCTCTGGAAATGAGAAACAGCTGAGCTGCAGCAAAACTGGGCACCTTTTAGTGCCACAGAGGCCAATCCAGGAGACAACCTGTCAGGTTAGAACAGAACAAAACTAACAAAACTTCAGCAATTGATCCTGAAATTTGCAGCCTTGTTTTCTAATGTGATTATTGCTCTACTTGACAAGCTCTTAAGACAGGTGTAAAAAATGTGATGTTCTTTCAAGAGAACCAACAGGAGGAAAAGATGGAAATTCAGAATGTTTTGTTCTCATTTTTTCCCTCTTTCTGTTATGAAGGTTGGATTGTTTAATGTTTAGATTAAGATGAAAGAGCTTCACACCTACCCTGTTTTTTGGTATGAAAGTCACTGATTAGGTGCAAAGAGGTGGCTGTTTGGCTTAGTTTTCTCAGTGTAACGGGATGTTAAGGCTGTGAAACTCTCCATGTCCCAGAGGTGCCAGTGCTGCCAGGGCGTGAAGGCAAGTCCAGCTCCCAGATTTACCGACTGCTGAGCTTCACTGGAGCAGGGGCCTCAAAGCCTGACAATTCTGCTTTAAAAACCCACATATTACACATCTGGCACTGCACTGCGTGCCAGCGGTTCCAGATCCAGCCTATGGGTTAACGCCTCAGCAGTGCACCTTGAAGCAGTGAATTGTTTACCCAAACCCTTTAACTGCAGTAGTTTCAGTCAATCAGTGTTCATAACCTTACAGTTACTGCTGGAATGAGGCACCAGTCCTGCCTTTGAAAGCTGAGATAAGCACCGATGCAAAATACAAAATACAAAATACAAAATAACTATCGCTGGCGAGATCTGGAGATTCTCTTCCTGTGTCAGTGTCTGAATATTCGCCTGTTGCTTCCCAAGTCATGCTAACCGAGCTACTCTGAACAAATGCAGGAGTCTGGAAAAAGCTCTAACTTTGGTGATTGCTGTCCAGAGTAGACACTGGGAACAAAATTATTCAGAATTATTTCTTTCTGCTTTAAGGGGTAAATGTTGTAGAATGTTGTGGCTGCTGGATAAGGTGGTGTAAACTCCACTGAAACCGTTTCATTAACCGCCTCCAAAATGCGACTTCAAGCTGTTAATGTTTAATGAAGCTGTGGAGAGTTACTTCGGTTAGAACTGTGAATTTTTTTTTTTTTTAATTATAGGGCAAGAAATGGTAAACAAGGACAACTCCTCAGTGGGAAATAAATCATTTTGGATGTGTTATCAAACACTGTTTTCAGTCATTAAATGTCATTAATGTATTAAAAATTATGTCAAATTTTGACCTTACCCCAGTGCCATTTTAGACTCTTTAGTGCATGAACATACACAGAATTTCTATCACTTAAAGCTATCTTGGCATCATTGTGATGGCCTACTGTGCTTTTGCAAATTACTTTGTCTTCTTCATGGCTTTGCAATCCTTCTTCTTGATGACACGTCACTGATAATGTCACTTTCAACAGTGATTGTATGAAAGCTAAGAATTACTAATAATTTTCTGACAGTCTGTTTTTTAGATAAAGACTTTCCCTTCCTATCTTTCTTTCCATGAAAATCCAATGGTGACAGATTTTCGAAAAAATAGTGTCTAAATCTTTGTGTTTAAATATGATTTTCTTCCCAGAAGGTAGACTGTGCTTCAAGATTAGGAAGATACTAAGACATCTCCTTTAAATAAAGTCAAGTTGAAAGGTGTAATACAAAATAACCTTGTGAAGACTTCACTCTGCAGCAAGTAATTAAACACAGTTTAAGCATACCATAAAATACGCAATTAAAAAAAAAAAAAGGTTGTGCAAACGGACAGGTAATATAGTAAATTACAGTCCTGCAGTGTCTTTTACCTGCTATTGGATAAGCAAACAGAGAGATTGTCTTTTGTTGAAGGTCTTTTGATCAGACAGATGAATGTTGACTAAACCAAGATATCTGTCAGTGTGTGAGCCCAGGGGTCAAAATAAGGATAGGTTTCATGGCAGTGAAGAAGGGATCCAGACAAAAAAATATAAAGCATGTGGACTGTCATAGGTATTTTCTTCTCTGCAAAAAAAAGTTATTATGAGACCAGCCATATTTGGTAGCAACCATCTAATTTTTTTGGTTGAAAACCGTCAAATCTTTAGAAAGTACTCCCATTCATTCTGCTCTAAAATGACATTTGAGTACATTGCAGAAAGCTACTTTGATCAGGTGGACAGAGCTTGTTCTTCAGTTCCTGTGTGTGCAGTCACCTGTATCTGGCTGAGCATGATTGAACCTAAAACAGGCATCACAACCGACGCCTCTAAGAACAGGACTATGCAGAAGACTTATCATTTTCATCAGTTTGCTCTGAAAATAATGTGAACATAGAAAATGAAGATTAGCAGTCTTCTTTTGCATTCTTCTCCCCCTTTCCAGGTCTCTTTCTTTCAGCAGGCAGTTCCATTCCTGTGTAGCAATAACTTAGACCCACGTCACTGTCGTAATGGCTTTGGGAAGCTATAAAGACACAGTTTGCAGACTTTTAAAGTATGTGCTTAAAGTATATTGCTGTTGAGCAAAGCACTTAAGCATGTGCTTAATTTCAGGTATGTGGTAAAGTGTCACTGGATTTATTTATACAGCAGCTGGGTAGCTGGGAAGGGAATTCCGGCCTGAATCCTGGTGCCGGGCAGAGACGGGCGTGGGACAGAAAGGGGAGTGCCAGGAGCTGTGGAAACTGAGGGTTTGAAGGAAATCCTCAAATTCCTCTTGTCCCCCTCCTGTGAAGTGCTTGAAAACCACCTCTGGCAGTACTTGGTTAATTCAGATCCGGGTAGTAATGAGGGAAATTCCTTGTCATCAGAAAGAAACGTGCTCCTGAGGAATTCCTGGGGCTTCTGTGCAACAGGTTTTTGAAAAAAAACCAGGTGTCCACTACCTTTTAACACTTTTTCATATACCAGGGGATTTACCAGATTCAGGGAAGTTAAATCTAATCATGTTTTCTCTACATTAAAAGAATCAAATTTCTTTAACTGCTCCTCAGATCTCAGGCTTTCTTAATTACTCATCTTGTTGCTCCCTTTTTTTCTTTTTTTTTTTTTGATAGTACAATGACCAGAATTAACAACAGACCCACAAGATCAGTGTTAATCAGATCAAATATTGGGTTTGCTAGCATATATATATCTGTTGTCCTGAGTTTTGCAGTTTTTCAATGTTTCTCTTTGCTGTAGTGTTTTCTCACGCATGCTGTTGCAAACATGGCCATGTTTTTGCTAACTGTCCTTGTTGTTTTCATTCCATTCTCCTAGGCGGAGACATGACGGATTTGTCCTTTGACCAGTGTGATTGAGAGGTGGTAATTTCTACCTCCAATCCACGGTGATTTCTAAGAACATATAAATAAAGGTCAGAGGATTCTGCCCTCGCTCTTTTTAGACCCTCCTTTGGCTCTCTCTTTTGGCTCTCCTTTTTGGCTCCTCGGCCTGGTTCAGGTACGTGTGTTTGTGTCCATACAGTGCAGGGACATCGACATATATAAGCCCTGCTCTCCATCTCTTCCAGGACTGAGGAGTGTTTTTGGGCAACAGCATCAGACTGCTGAGTCCTGTTTAGCTCGTGGACTCAGTCCTTGTTGGTCCTATCCAACTCAGCATATTCCATAATTTTATGATTCCCACTGCAAGACAGAGAATGGGAAAATGTTTCTGTGATACTTCTGGGCTGCAGCTCATCCTCTTGTTGGTTTTCTGTACAGATTTCAGCTCTGCACTTCACACACTTCTTGATTGAATTTCACATTGTTGATTTTGGATCATTTTTCCAGCCTGTTTCCAATTCTGATCCTGTTCTTAACTGTCTCTAAGAACACTCTAATAGCTGAAATAGTGATGAATAGTGATGGACTTGCACGAGGAGTCCCTGAGAGTTCCTAATTGAAAATACTTCCCCTTTTGGCAATTCAATGTTAAGAATTGACATTTCACACAGCTTGTCAAACAGCTGTGCAATAATAATTTCATCTAAATCTCATTTTCTTACAAGGGAATCATGTGGTATTGTTCTTGAAGTCTTGCAGCACTTTGTCCTGATTATCCCCAGTTTGTCAGTTGAGTGAAATTAGATGGGCTGGGTATTATCTGGTCTGGATAAATTAATGCTGGCTATTTTTTTATCACCTTATTGTTTATAAACCTAAGTTCTGTATGTATTTTTTTCTTTTCTAAGAACTAACAGCTATTTGTGTATACTTTATTTTCCCCTTCCTTAGAGTTTTCCTTTCCCCTTTTTGCCATTCTCCAATCCACCAGAATTACTCTGTCGTTTTGAACTTCTCAGAGGGTTCTCTTAAATAGTTCAGAGATGGCTGAAGCCTCAAATATTTCTGAATGTGATTGATTTGTTGATTGGGATGTTGATTTATCTAATTATTTATTTTCTTTATATATTTATTTGCATGTTCTGGTTTTCATAGTTGGTGAGTACATAGCTAGCTAAGTATCTAGTGTGAGTTTTTTGTGTGTGACAAGAGTGTTGGAAACCTCAGCCTTATTCCTTTGCTCCTTCTTCTTTTGAAGGTTGCTTTTGCAGAAGACTTCTCTCTTTCACCTTTCTCTCATTTTTCCTAATCTTCTCATCAGAATAACTTTACAACTTTGGATTCTTAACCAGTTCTTTTATGTTCCTTCTATTTCCCTGGTGGTTTCTCCTTCCTTTTGGAAGACAAAGTACTGTCCCCAGTGTATTGAGAAAGTTGACATAAAATTGTATAATAAAAATCCTTCCTGAGGGTGCGTCTGCACATTACTGCCATCGATAGACAGCCATGAATCTCAGGATGTTGGTGAAGCCTGAGGCTTGTGCTTGATTTTCAAGGTTAAAGAGGCAGAGAATGACTCCCTGCAGTCCAGCACCCTTACTCGTGGTGCCTTTTATCTTTATGCACTCACTCAAGGATCCATTAATTCCCTCTGGCTGGGGGAGCCAGCAGAGGTGTTCCTGACACAGGGCAACGCCTCCCTCTTCTCTTGTCCTGCTCTTCTTGAACAATTTCTTGCCCTTTGACAGCAAAATCCCAGTTCCACAACACACCCCATTAATGCTCCAGTGCTGCTTATGCTGTTGACTGTGTGCTAAAATTTCAGCCTCTTGCAGCTTCATTTTCATGGTATTTACATATCACTACCTTAGATGCTTAATTGGGGGCTCCCTTTTTCCTTTCCTGTAATTCTGCTTCAATTTTCCAACCAAATAGCTGGCCTGAGAGTTTTAGAGTTTCATAATATCCCCTTTTTTGCCCATCTCTGTGATTTTTTTTTCACTGTATCAGCCTAGCTTAGGGGTATGATGTGAAGGATCGCTCTTCTCCTTAATGGCATTTTTTTTCCCCAAACCTACTGGATTCTCCAGGGTTAGAAGCATCATCAATTCTTTATCTGCCTCTTCTGCCCAATAGCCTGTCGAAATCCTCAAGAGGGTTTCTGAATGCAGTTCCCAGATGAGTAATGATGCTGAGGCTGGGGTTTAGATATTTATTTGGAATCAAAGTACCTGTGTGTCAATACGGGGTCCTGTGTAAGTCTCCTGAGAGGACCCTGTCAGCACACTTGGGAAGTCTGAGGTTTGTGCCCAGTTCTCAAGTTAAAAATAGCCCCAAAGTTTCTGTAACATTTCTCAATGCCTCCTTCTAAGTCTCCAACTGTATTATTTTCCCACTATCTGCATTTTTTCTTACACACTTTGCTTCTAATTAGAGATTCTTGATAACTGCACTAAAAGAGCTCTCTTTTGCCTCGAATCACACTCTGTGACTTCAAGTACCCTTAAGTGTCTCTGCCACCTTCCTCATTGAGCACAAGTGCTGAAGTGACTGCCAAATGGAAAAGTCGCAGAATGAGATCCAAATGAAATGTCTGGGCACCCTCATCAGAACTGGGACTGAAATGGGAGTTCAGCCATAATGCAGTCTAAATGCAGAGTTCATTCGGGGTGATGTTTTTTTATTTTGGAAATGCTTGGTTGCATTAACTTGTGCTGATAGGAATTGAGTAGACTAGTGCTGAGTAAGGTGCTGTCTTCATCTAATTATTCCTCTTTTGCTCTCCTAGATACTTCTGTTTCTGGGGGACACTACATCAACAGATTCTTTTTTTAAAAGTGGCACCAATATTTGGAAACATGAAGGAAGACATGCAATAAACTGGTCTCAGAAGTTATTGCTATAATTAATATTCTTACACATTTGCTTATTTCAGTTAATGTTAATTGCCAATGTTCAAGAGACACCCTACTGTATTTCATTGAATAATTTGGATTGTAAAAGCAAAATTCTTCCTAAATCTTGTACACTCACACATTGTATACTTAATATTTTCCTCACAGTCCTGACTGGAGAATACTTCCTTCATTTACTAGAGCTTTTTTTTTTGGTGTGTATTCATATAGTTGTTCTGCTTTGCCTTGGGCTGTAGTTGTGTTTCCTTGATGGATGAATAGCTTTCTGCGTGGATAATTTGTATATCAGTTTGTAAAACATTTTCAGATCCTTTGGGAAAGAAAAGGTAACGCACAAATCTTGGATAATAGAAGTGTGCATTATTGTGCAGCTGTTTGATACCTTTCATTATGTAACATCTGCAGTGGGTGAGCAGGCTCTCAGCACACAGCTCTGTGACAGCTCCATTTCCTGTTGTAATTCCAGCCTGGAAAAAGGCTCAGGAGCACGATTTTACACAAAACCTCCTCTCCTTCCCTTTGATGCAGTCCTAAGTCTCTTGGGATGCTGAGATCAGCTCTGTCCAGTGAATGCTAATCAGAATGAAGGGTATTGAACAGAGAACAGGCACTGCTGTTCTCCACTGTTCCCCTTCAATGTTTTAAGGCATCCTAGAATTGTGGTGGCCAGTGGAGTTACCGTTTTTAAACCCAAATTGGGCAGTGTCAGACGATTTTTGTAATTTTCCGCATAACTTAAGTACATGTAGCCATATCTCTGTTTCAAAGGAAAACATAATTCTCAACAGAAATCTGGGGTTTAATCACTGCCAGCTTCATAAGGCTTCTTGGTTTATTTGTAGAGTGAATTGGAGCTGGATGGAAAATAATCCAGAGGAAAATCGTCCTACAAAAATGAAGTTTGATCAAAAGAGTCAGGGGAATTATATAGATTTTTACAAAAGTCTAAAACAGGAGAACAATTTCCATTGGTATTGGAATGTTTTCTTTCTGGCTGAAATTAATTTTGACTTTTGCAATGTAGTAAAATTAACACAGTATTACTTCTATGTAATAAAACTAAATTAAATAACATAGTAGGGAAAATGTATACTTTTGCTTAGTAGCAAGAAATGTAAGTAATCCCATGTTATTAAAACATTTCACTTGGTTTTTTCCCAAATTTAATTTTATTGTAGATTATGACATTTTATTGGGATTCTATTCTGATTTTTAACTCCCCTCATTTTCTCAATTTTTTTTCCTTTTTTTTTCATTCTACTCTTCCTCCTTGCCACCCCCCAAATTAGCAAGTGGAGTTTGGTCTCCCTAATCCATCCCTATTAAATTATGTAGTGTACAAGGGCAACATTTTCAAAATTGCTCAATTAATTTAAGCATTCAATCTGGGTAACTTTGTGTAGTAAGTGCCTAATCTATTGAGGCTCTTTTTAATATCCCACTTACTTCCTCGCAGCATCCCTCTTGGTTAAATATCCGTGAATCTGAAAGGTCTTCCAGGAGCAGCAGGTAGATCTTGGATTCCTGAGTGTGCCAGTTGCATTTTTGTAAACTGGGTTTTAGGTCATAGTCTGGGTCTGCATATTAATCTCAGTCCTTTCTCAGTTATTTACCACTCAAGGAAGCATTTGCTGTTACTGTATAACATCCATGCAGTGTGCAGCTCTTTGAGGAACAGCTGCACGGCAGCCATCAAGGAGGAAAAAAAATCAGCCTTTCACTCGTGCTTTTAACCATGAGGCTACTTGAGTAATCTTTTTGCTTTTTCTGGGCTTATTTCTGATTTATAGCTTTGGTAATATGAGAATTCTGAGTTCCCAGACCAGTCATTTGTTGGCCAAATTTAAGCTGATTTAATTTGTAAAATGTTGATGGATTTGCAAATGTACGATTATACTATATTTCTGGATTCATATATTTTACTACAAATATTAGGAGCATTTTCAAGGTCTGAACGTTAATTTTTTTGCTGTACAGGTCGATCCTCACTCCAAATTTTACTGTTTTCTCCCTCAGTTTCAGCTGTGTCTTCTTAAGAGTTACAAAGTAAGCCAGAAGTTTTTATATGCAAACTCTGCTGTAACAGATTTCCATGGGTGAGGAGCTCTCAGAGTAACTTTTGCCAGATTAAAGATACAGTGCAATGGCCAGAGTGTGGGAAATGCACGTTTCAAAAGCTAAAGTCTAGTCTGGCCTCTTCCCGGCCTACTCCATAACTTGTGTAATGGCTTTCTTGAGTAAAAATAGTGTTAGTGATAAACACGAGTAGTTTAATATAATAATAATATAATACAAGAATTATATTATATTATATTANATTAGTGAACTGCTTGTGAGTTCAGGGTCTTTTGCTGGAATCTTCCTTTAGGATTTAAATGCCACGAATACATTTGTATAGAGTTGCTCCATAGAGACTTTGGGAGTAGGGCAAGTCTCCCCTTTGAACTTTGATTAGAATATGCTGGTTTTTTGGATAATGAGACTTATTTTGTCTATACTTGGTCTCGTTCTCTGTACGTTTGCTGAAATATTTGCACGTGTATTTTAATAAGTCTTGTAACTTTCCTGCTGGAATATATTTGCATTTATTTGTATTAACTCAGTGTTTGCATTGATTGTTTTATCTACAACAAGACAAGGAGAGAAAAACATGAGTACAATTTATTCACAAAGAAAATAGCTTTTCACTGAAGCAGGTGTTAGAACGTAATGTGTTTCTGAATGCAGGAGGGGCCTGGAATTTTCCCTCTATCAAAGAATTTCTTAACAAGCAAAGTTCAAATATTGAGTTATTTAAAGACATAATTTAAAAAACATTCTGTACAAAACCACAATCTGTCTGTTTTTCAGCTTTATGTGACTCAGAGTGGTTTTCTTCTGGAGAAGTATTTTTAGTTTTTGCAAGCCCACAGATCCACTTAAAACACAAGCGAGGAACAATCATCTTAACTTTTCTTGGGTTTTGGTGACATTAGTTTGATTTTTAAGTTCACCTTTATAATTTCAAGGATTTTTTTTAGCCCAATTTCCAGAGCTTTCAAAGGAATCAGAAATCCATAAGTAGAGTATATTCATAAGATTTGATTTGAAAAAGCTATTGACAAGCTCTCAAGCCATGACCTTGCAGCTTTCAGAAAGTCATCAGCTGGGCTCCACAGGGGCTGTGGGAGATGTGATGAAAGTCTTTTTCCCTCAGTTTTAAGAGCCTGAGTGCTGAGGTTCTTGGCTAGGTGTGATTGACAGTCTTTTGATCTCAACTACAGAATCACAGAATGACAGAATAAGCTGAGTTTGGAGGGACTCACAAGGATTACTGAGTCCAACTCCTGGCCCTGCACAGGACCATGCCTAAGAGTCCACCCGTGTGCCCGAGGGTATTGGCCAAACTTTTCTTGAACTCTGTCAGACTTGGTGCTGTGAGCAATTGACTTTATCACAAAAAACCCCAGACACTCTTTGTAGGAATGGCTCAGCTGGATGTCAAAGTCATAAGTGGCTTCTTATTTTTATGGGAATGCTTATAAATAGGTAGTGTTTACATCTTCACTGCAATTACACAGCAAAGAGGGCCGTATAAAATACACAGAAAACAAAACGGATGCAGGTTTGTTCTTTGAAACTCCACCACTGGAGCAGCAGCAGATTTATAGGACATAAAACTCCCTGCCAAAGGAAGGGCCAGGACCTTCACTGTGCCAGCCATGCTGTGGTGGCCTGAACAGAGCAGCGTCTGCGTGACACAGGGCAGTGAAATCGCTTGATCACCAGGAATTTATCATAGCCAGGTTTTCTGTCTGTCTGCAGCTCCCAGCCCATGTCCCAGGGCTCAGCAGTGATTAACATGTGGCACACACGCAGCCTTTGGCACCTGGAGATGCTCCAACACCTGCTCTGGCCTGAAGGCGTGATAGGCCAGGAGACTGATAAACCACCAGGGTTTCTTCAGGAAGAAAAGGGACAATTCCCCTTACATGTGGCATCCTTTGCTGTATTTTCTTTGCACATATATCTGGCCCCTTTCCTTATCAAACACTCTCCTGGCTTTCTGGCTGCCTGTCCAAACTTTTCACTGCATGTTAGTCTGCTGTATCAACACAACATGTGTGTAATTGAGTCATCATGTGATGCGAGCTGTAACAATCGAATGATGCTCTGATGGAGCTGATTTTCACCTTACGTGGAAGATAAAATAATCCTGTTGTGTTTTGACTCATGCACCCAAATCTTGTGTGTGAGGAGGGAGATGGAGGAAGCTACAAGGAGTCTGTAATGTAACATTTGCATTGAAAGGTGGATTAATGTAAGGCAGCTGTAAAAGAACTGATTGAGAGCATAATCCTATTGCTTTCTGCAGCTACTTCACCCAGGGCTTAGAAGCTTTCCCTGGTGAAACACCCATGAGGTGTTTGGGTGACCATGGTACAAGGACCCACCATAAACACCATACAACTTCATTGCTTTACCCATATGGCAGCAGTTCAGTACCAGGCTCCAGATTCAAAGATACGTCCTATTAATGGCTGCAGAATATTGGTTCCTTTAAACAGCCCAGTCAAATGACTTTTGAACAGTAATTTACTAAAAAAGACCTAAATAAAATTTGGCATGGGCATTAGTGAAAACTGGTGAATTAATTTAATATCACCAAAGCATCAATACTATAAACCAATGAACCAACATTCAAAAATAATGATAAAAGGTGAGATTGAGTGCTGTAAGTAAGAGTTTTGGCTTTGATTTTAAGAAGCTTTAGATAAGAATCAGTGTGCATAGAGCCAATTCCCAAAGCCCTGCCCCAAAAATCCTCGTTTCCCATAATTCTAATTGATTTATGAATACCCTGCAACCAGCATGCACAACCTTTGTGAAACTCATGCTGTATATCTCAGTCCATTAGAGTGATAAAACATCACAGTGAATATATTGTTAATGAACAACCCAGCTTCAGCTAAACTGTCTGCTAATGTCTTTTTCCTTCTTGATTAACAGTGAAACTCCATCACAATGGATCTCATTGAAAACAAGCTGAACGTAATCTCGATTGAAACATGCCTATTCAAACCCCAAATCATTAGAATTCTTCAGCTTTGATGAGGGCTCAATAATTAGTTGAGTTGCAATAGGCCTGTGCCATAAACAGCATGAATCAGAACATGTCTGCTTCTAAGGCTTATTATTTGTATTACTGTAGCACCTAGAGGCCACAGGCAAAATCTGAGCCTCCCTGTGTTATACATTGCTTGGTGAAAACAAGACCTGAGTCCTGCAGAATGCAGCCAAAACAAAGGCAGGGTTGGCAATGAAGGCTGCTCTGTGGTGGTGAAGCAGAGCAATGGGTATGGGAGTGCACAAGATGCCACCTTTCCTGCCCTTTTTGCTTTTTCTTTGCATAGTGAAAATATTAAACAAAAAGAGACTGAAGCAGAGGGCAAGGAAGTAAAGGGACAGGGCTGACAGCAGCAGGGGTGGGAGATAATGAATTATAAGAAAGAAAATAGATATGTAAAATGGACAGGTAAGGGAAGAGATGGAGTGAAGAGAAGCACAGGAACTGCTGACTCCTGATCTGAGAGAAAGCAACTGTGCAGGCAAGAACAGTCCTGTAGTTGGGTCTCATGCAGGGTGCTGTGGGTGGTGCTTGCTGTGGTGCTGGAAAAGGATCATAAGGTCAGCAACAAAAAGACATTGAGTCAGTTAATTTAGACAATTCTCCTACTCTAGGCATCACCAGCTATATCACTCCAGACAGACATTTAGACAATAATCAAGAGGTGTTTTCATTCTTTGGCAGCACCTTTAAGCATTTGAACATGGTTTCCATACCAGCTCCCAGTTTTCTTTCCCTAAGACTAACTGATCCAGGTTATCTTTGGTTTTCCTTCAGAGACGTGCTTGCCACACTTCTGATTCTCCTTGTTACACGTCTGTGTTGCTGTGCATTCCCTGACCTTGGCTCCTGTATTCAACAGCTGCCCTGCCAGTACTGGCAAGAGCAAGTGGAAATGATGCTAGAGAAACTGCTTTGTAGATACTTCTTTTAGTTCTATTTAGATGATATTTTTCTGTGCCAGATGAAACTGTCCTGGAAGACAGTGCTGGAAGCCCTTGTGAGTCAATCCAGGTGACATTCACTGCTCTCCTACTGACAGGCTTGTTAGCCTATTAAAGAAAGAAATTAGGTTTGTCTGACATGATAAACTCTTGAGAAATTAATGGTGGCTATTGGTAATCATCTAGTTTTTGTCTAGGTGCTGACAAAGTTCATTTGCTTGGGGTTTTTTGTGCCTCTTGACTGGTGGAGGAGTCAACACAGCAATGGGTGATAGTGGAAGGTGCTCTTTATTCTGTGGCTGCCTGGTGTGCAGCTCCTCAGTCCCATGTCATCTTCTGTCCCTTTTTAAACAGTTCCCAGCATAGGCTGAAATCTTAGATGTCTGTCACTCCTATTAATTATGCTCACCATCCAGTCAGAATTGACCTTTCTTGTGAGGTTTGATGCAAAATATATTAAAAATGATCAAAAGCTCCTCTCACTGTGTGCTGGCAGCTTTCCTTCTACCTTGCAGCCTCCTGGGACCCAGGCTGACTAAGGCAGTGCGGGGGCTCTCTCTCCTGCCAGCCCCGGTTCCCATCTCATGGACACAGTCCTGTGTTCTCCATCCTCTTCTGCGCTGGGGCATGAAACCAACCTGGATTAACAGGCAGCCCAGCCCAGGCCTAGGTGTTCCACCTGCTTGGGTTTGAGGTTCTTTTCCCTTAAAAAGGCTCGTGTTCACTATGCCTTGAGTCAGTGTCTGTCTTCACAGCTCAACTGTTTCCTTCTTGCTGGTTAGAATCAAATCTGAGATGGTCTCCTTTATTCATCCTTACATAGAACACCTCTTGGTGCTACCTGATGATACGGCTTTGGGATACAGGGTAAACCGGGTCCCTATGGTCTTCCCTGACGTTCTCCTTCTTCCTAGCTCCATATCAGGGCCTCCTGTGCTGAGTTCAGCTAAAATGGACCTTGGAACTCCTTTCACAGCCTCGGGCTTCCCAAGAAGAGTGTCTTGGTGCCAACCAGGGTTGCGATGCCCCATGCCGAGCTTCCCAGGCCGGGGCACGTTCCGGTACAGCGGGGGAGATGCGCCTTTGGCTGCTCGCTGCTGAAACGCCGCGTTGGGGCTGGACAGCGGCGGGGCTGGACAGCGGCGGGACAGCTCCTGCTCTGCCCGGCAAGTCCGGAACTGTGGGGCACCAGAAGCGTTACAGCGAGCAAGCAAACAGCGCGGCTGGGCTCCCTTCACCCTTTCCTTCCCTTCAGCCCCTCTCGCGGTCTCTGGCAGCAGCGGCGGGGGCCGGTCCCCGCGGGGCGGGCGCGGGGCGGGCTCGGCGGCGCGGCCCC
>VYZT01032974.1:47995-90211 GCA_013400735.1 Pomatostomus ruficeps | reverse complement strand
CCTCTTTCTCCTCCTCCTCCTCCTCCTCCGCCGCGCCACTTCCAGGGGAGGCTGGTGTCATGCGGCTGGCGCCGAGGGAGGGGTGCCCGGGGCCGCAGCAGCAGTGAGAGGCGCCGCGCCGAGCCCCTGCGATGACAGCCATGAAGGAGCAGCCGGCGCACCCGGGCGGCAGGGGGAACCCGCCGCCGCCGCAGCCCGACCAGGTGCGACCCGCGGCGGGAGGCGCCCAGGGACCGGGGATGGACGGGGCGGGGGGCGGCCGCCGGCCCGGAGAAGGTGTGCGGGGCTGGGGAAAAGTGTGCGGGAGGGGGACGGGGGACACGGGCGCCCTCGGGGCGGTTCGGCCGGGGAAAGAGGAAGCCCCGCCGAGCTGTCTCGGGGATGCGCTGGGGCCGCCCGGAGGGGTCGCAGCCTCGTCCGGATCCGCAGCGGGGCTGGCATGTCGCTCAGCCCCGGCACGGCGGCAGCGGGTCCCGCAGTAGTTTGCGCTCCGCTTCCCCGCGAGTTGCACCGGGGGAGACGCACGGGCAGGGGATGCTGCCCTGGCCGCGGCTGCCGGCGGTGCGGGCCGCCCGGGGAGGGGATCGGGAGGGCTCTTTATCGCCGCCCGCTCCGCTCCGGGGGACAGGGAGCGGCACCGGAGGCCGGAGAGGTTTCCCGGGGGGATTTTGGCAGCGGCCGGGCGGCGGTCACGTCCCTTGGCCCGACGGTGCCGCCCCGTGGGCTGGCGGGGCTGAGGCTGGCGGGAGCTGGTGCCTCTCGGTAGCGGTGTCTCTCGGTGCCGGCTCGCTGTCGAGCTTCGGGCGGCGTCCGCATATGGATGGTACCGGGGAGCAGCCGGACTTGGACGGCATCCTCACAAAATCGAAGTTTTCGTCACCAGATCGCTGTGCCTGATGCTCCGGGGAGACAGCACTGAGGCATCGGGAGGGATGGGGGTGTCCCCGGGGGACCTTCCGGCACCGGGCGGGGCGGGGGTCGTGCCGGAGCCGCGCACCTGCCCTCGGCACCCCTGGGAGAGGCCCCCGGGCAGCGCTCGGCTCTCCCTCGCCCCCAAGCACCTCATAATATGCGAATTCCAGGGAAGGGGGTCTTTTGCACATTGTCCGTGCGCACCGCTTTTGGTTGGGAACTCCAGCACGCTGAACGGGCTCGCAGGACGCGGGGAGCTGCATTTCACGCTTTCATTCTCTGCTACATCCATCCACGGGGCTTAATTTTCCTTTGATGCACTCGCATTGGGTGAAAAGCGCCAGCAGTGGAAGCTGCTGGGCTCAGATCTGCTTTGGCAAGTCCGAGTCCGAGTACCCTGCAAGCACACCCAGGCTGCACCTTCAGCTCTGAGGAGCCCGTCCGGTACCAGGGAACCCATTCATTTAAATAAATGTAAAGATATATGCTTTCTGCTCAAAAATGTATGCACTGTGGCACGTTTTCATGTAATGCTGGTAAAAGAATACATTTGAGTTTGAGAATCATTCTTGAATAAATTAATTGCATAAGTTACATGATTTGAAATAGATGGGTAACTTCCATCAGTGCTTAAATTTCATGCAAATAGTAGAATTTATGGAAAAGGGAAGATAATTTTAAATAGTTTCAGAGGTTCATAGAGCTCATAAATTTCAAGGACATTGTTTAGCTTTAGAGGGATACTGCTATTAGATGTAATAAAAAGTACTTGAACTTAACCAATCTCTATTTCTTTATATTTAATTCATAGATGTTGAAATGGCAGTTGTTGTTGGAGGTGGAAGTCTTTTCAAATCAGGATTAATATTGTATGAGAAAAATTACCAGTTTGACTGCTTCCTTAGGTCATAATGAGGAACAGCAGTAAGATATCAGTTTAAAGCACACTAAATATTAAGAGTTTATCCTAAATATAGAAATATTACTACCTGAGTTCTCTGGAGTTCTCAGCCTCCCTCAGTGGTGGATGTGGCAGCCACTGGTTTCTCTGTGGGCCTGGCTGAATGAAGTGTAGATGTGCAGTCCTGTATATTTGGATTGGGTTTTTCAGACCCAGTTTGCTTCTCTTGATTAAAATTGATATTGTATCAGCTTTGGTTGCCTGTTGTCTTAAACGCCAGGGACCTCATGCAGTGTGTAACAGCATGGCATGCAAAATGTTGCCTTTAGTGGATGGCAAGGCTTTCCATGGGTTTGAGTGCCCAGGAGGCCTGAATCCTGCAGTGAGCTCCGTGCAGAATGAGGCCGGGCTTGTGGATGTCCACTCAGGCACCTCTACAGCAGCCAAGATCCATGGGGCACGCTCAGCCCTGGCCAGGGCTGGACCAGAGGCTGTGCCTGACTTCAGGTTTGGGCTGGAAACCGTTCTAAGTGCAGCGGTGTCGTGTGGCTGTGACCCTAACAGAAGAATATTAGAGTTCCAGAGCTTTCTGTTGGCTTTTCATGGCTGCAGTTGCAGAGTTGGTGCTGTGGTGAGCATGGGAAGAAGAAGAAAAGGGGTTCATATGTTCACTCTGCTTTTCCATACCCCAAGCACTGTCACGGGCGTGCTCATATGGAAATGCATCCTTCTTAGGGCATAATAAATCCATGTCTGTGCAGGTACTCACATTTCACATGGCATGTTGCTGGTGAGCTTACAGAGTCACTACAGGTGACACCTCGAGTTGATTATCTCTTTATAACAGGAAGGTGTCTGGCCTGAGAAGGGTTTCCTGAGGCAGCAGGGCCAGCAAATCTTCTCTGGCAGAGAAGTAGAAAGTCCTAGAAAGAACAAGGAATTGCACCAAGATCTTCCAAGTGTAAATCGCTTTCCTGGTTCCAAAGCCTGGTTTTACAGGTACCTCTGAGAGCAGTCATACCAAAGGTGAAGCATTTCTGGTAAATTTACGGGGTTGTGACCCGAGCTGGGATTTCAAATTGCAGCAGGCTAATGCTGGAACTCTCCACTTTAAATAAAAGCTTGGACTGACTGACTGAAGCACCCACAGCCATCACCTTATAAATAATTGGCTACAACTTCATGTCCAACACTTCCTCTGACAGTACTTTTAAACCAAGGCTCCCCTGGAACAATGCATCCAATAACAGCTCCCATTAATGGAGCTATTGATGTTCGGGCATTCAGTTTGATAAATCAGCCAGATTTGTTCTCACCTCGCTGCTAAATGATGAGTCATATTTATTGCAAAAATTACAGTTTTACGTTCAGGTGATATATCTGTACAAAGAAAAACAGCTGTAAATTACTTGTATTTCTGGAATGCTCTATCCAAGCGCTCAGACTTCTGTCACTTGGGCCCTATGTCAGGAGTGAATGTGGCTCCTTCAGTTCCGCTTAGAGGACAAAAATGAGTGGTTTTCATCTTGTAGCTCTTAAGAACTGTCCTGGGGTCTTGGATAATGATGTTTAGTGATCTTTTTCAGAAGGCACAACCATTGGGTAGTCAGTGGACACAACATATTTGAAAAATATAATGTACCTGAATGACTTGCTGGTTGATGAATGTTGCTGTCTTTGCAGATGAAAAACTAAGATAATTCCTCTAGGTATTACCTTTGTGAGGCTTCAGTCTGTTTACAAAAAGCCAGATGATCTACACCACCTGGTGCTACTCGCTGTTCTTTGTGTGTGCAGAAGACAGACCTTTGAAATTTATAATAATTTTCTCCTGAGCCTCTTTTACTCTCCCAACCTGATGCCTTTTAAAAATGATTTTTAAACAGAAAAAAAAGGTGGTTTTTTTTGTTTGTTTGTTTTTACTGTTTATCATTTCAGAATCTACTACATTGTTCTTCTTAAAACAGGTAACAAATCAAATCAGACATTGTGTTTTACTAAATCAGGACATTATTTGGTAAACATTTAAATTACATGTTTAGTAAACAAACAAGGACAACCAGCTACTGTTTGCTTGACTGTCTTGATTTAAGGAGTTGACTTTTTCTGTCTCAGGACCAGTTTCTGTGGTCACCAGACAAGTGGCACATTCTAAAAGTACATCTGGACAAAAGACAATTATCTGTGTTTTATTTTTTTCAGTGATTAAAATAAAAATAATTTCTATTCTCATGTCTTTCTCCGTTGTTTAACTTCTTTTTCCCAAAGCCAGACTCTGATCTTGTAGTGGGAAAGATATTGATGGATAGCTGTGTCTGTCCAGAGCAATATTCACCTTAATGAGGTTTTGTCAAGGTGAAAGGGCTCTCCCTCGCCCTGCTCAGGTCATTTAGAGTTTGATGGGTCAGGGGAAACTTGAACTCTTAATCAAATACCCACAACAGTTCCAGTGTTTGAAAGATGTAGTCGGGTGGTCAGGGCCATGTCCCTCACTCCTGTTTGTGTTCAGAGCTGGCTTCAGGCTGAAATCAGAAATCCAGTTCTGGTACATAATCCCAAGTGAGTTGGCTTTTTTCCTGCTTACCAGCCTAGTGGAACTGTTACCTTGCTTTGCTGTGGCACTCTGTCCACCTTACTGGATTGCCAGGTTCAACACACTGTCAGAAGCAGTAGGTAAGAAAAGCCAATAGAAGCGGTGAAATAAGGTTGTATTATTATGCCCAGAATACTTCATAAAGAGCTATCGTTTGAATCTTAACTTAAACTTCTAAATTCTATTGCTTACACTATATAGAGGCCATACAATATCTGTGCTGAATCCAGCAAGGGGGATTACAGGCTTGCAGTATCTATTGACTTTCTTATAAGCTGCACAAGAAGCTTATAAGAAAATGTATTACCTGTGGTGGTTTGTGATACTGTTCAGGATTCAGATTCTGGAGGCAGGCACAGGATGTGTCATCTCTCAAACAGTACACGTGGCCTTTATCCATTTTCTCCTTGCCTGGTGACTGTTTCGATGTAGTTCAGCCGTATACTCGGTTGTGGTGATTGGCATGAAAAGCCTGAAGCTTGTCTTCGTCTTCGCTGCAGTTCCAGTCTTCTGCTCTGAGCTCCGTGGGGCAGGGGCGAGCAGGGGCTGGTTTTTGGTTGGATATTTCTGATGTTAATGGAGGAGCATCATTGTCTGGGACATGTGGCAACTGCTCTGCGTGCGCACACGGTCTCGGGGAGCTTGAGCCACGCACGTTTTCAGTGTCTGCATAGCACATTGGGGTATTTCTGTGTGCAGCTCAAATTCAGGAGTAATGAGTGTCAGGTGAGTGCCAGAAACTCACATTCCTAATGCGGAAAACTTCACCCAGACCCTTCCAGTGCTTTATCCCCGCTCTGCCTTGAGAACCTGACGGGAGCACAACCACCAAGAGCTCTCTGCCGATGGACCCAGGTGAGGTGATCACTGATGCTCTCTTGCTCTTGGTACCCTCCCCTCGTGGTTCCCATGCCTGTTTGCAGGATCTGGGACCCCAGGCAGCATCACACAGCACCTGACTTCCCAGCATTCAGAGCCCTCCGCTTGCAGGTGGATTAAAGAGATTACTTAATGCAGTAAATCAAAAACTGTGAACCAGGGCAATCTTTTTGGTTCTTCTGTGTTAGAAAGAATTGCAGGCATGCTGTAGGTTACATGGTAGCCTCAGATATTTGAACATACATATTGTATTAGGTATTTTAAAAAACACTGCCAGTGTTTTTTTCCCAGCATCTTCCAAGTGAAAGTATTGCTTCAGGCAAGCTATTTTGATAATTAACAAGAGGGAGGAACTCTTTAAGAAAACAGAGATGCTGTTTGGGTTTATTCTCAAATTTGAAAGCCATCATTTTAGCGCTTTTTAATAACTTGGGGGCATTTGGAGATTACATGCATGTGTTAGTGACTCACAAATGTGACCACAGACTCTTCCCCTGGTGGTAATAAAAACCGTAATCAGTGATCCCTGGCGGGGTATTGTAGTTGTTGTTGTTGTTGTTGTTGTTGTTGTGTTTGTTGTGGGGTTTTTTGAAACTAACAGAACTTTGAAATTTGGCTGCCCTGTGGAAGGACTTGTAGGCGTACAGGTTTGAATTTCACATATTTTACTTTCTTGAACATTGCAGCAGAAGACACAGGTAGTTTCACCTGCTGCCACACCTGCCAGCAGGTGCCTGTAGCTTGCTGACACCGCCTTCGGAGCCCTTGCCAGACCTGTGTCACATTCCAAGGCGATGCATTAGTCACAAAATCCCGGATGTCTCAGACTCTGTCCCTTTCCACTTTAATCATACACTTCTTTTACGCTTCACTCGGCTGCATCGAATGATGTTCATGAATATATGATAGTAAAAAGAACAATGCTAGTGGTGACTGATGATGATAAATTACTGTATTTATCCATTAGGAAGGACATTGGATGACCTACAGATCTGAGGCTGAAGCTAAAAGACCTTTTCTAATCTTTCTTAACACTGCTGGCAACAGCCACATAACTTATGTGTTATTTATGCAGAGAATCTGTAAATAGTTTTGACCGATTCTAAGATAAAATAGATAAGATAAAACCCCTCTGGCATTTGGAGGATATTGCCTAAGAAAATCAATTAGGGAGTATTAAACAATGTGATAATTTAAGGAAAATAATGATTCTTTGAAAGCTTTTGGGGGCATGTTTTAGACTGCCTGGGGCAGTATTTGCAATTTACATTCCTTTGGGGAGGAAAGAAAAGCATTTTGTAGCTTTCCAAAAAACAAACTGGGCCAATATTGAAGCTTTATTTTTGAGAATATGGAGAGAATTCCAAATGCCAATGGGAAAACCACTGAACTTGCTTGAAGTGCTGGGCAAGTGCAGGAAAGCAAATCAAACACTGCCAGTGTGACTGATCCTCCATCCCGTGTTTGTTCTCTCTGCTCCTGGTGGTGCAGAGACTCCTGACCTCCTTTCCCTTTCCCTTCCTAAGGCTTCAGAGCCCGGTTAAATCAAAGCATTTGAGATATATTGGGGGAGTCTTTCACAGCCAGGATTTGAGCATAAGTCCACTTAATTAAGAGTGATGGTGTGCTGCAGGTTTGAGTCTTAAGGAAGAGCTGTTTAAGTCAGTGGTCTAATAACAATTCTAAATAAACACGTAATTGCTCTAAAGGCTGGGTGACCTGAGTCAGTGCAGTTCAGGAAGATTCCCTTGGCCTGCAGTACATTTCAGTTGGGAAAGCCCATGGTAGCATTTCAGTTTGGATCAAAAATGTACCAGTGAACAAATCCTGACTGACCCTGATGAGTTTTGTTTTGCACCCCAGGGCAGTTTCAGACTGTGAGTTGGGTTCCCTTGGGATGAAATTAAAGAAGCTGATGTGCGCCAGGAGCACCCGTGGGGTGCACCAGCTCTCAGGGGGTGTTGGGTCCCGGGGATCAGCCTGGAGCTGGTCCATATAACCCCCAAAACATAGAAGGTGTGGAAATCAGGTCCTTAACACCTATAGCTTCCCTGTCCCATTCTGCTGCTCTCTCTTTGCTGCACAGCTTTAGCAAACATAGAAGGTGATGAGTACGTGCATATATTTAAAAGCACCTGTATGATTTTGGTTTGTTTTTTTTTCAGTTGGCTAAGGCCTGATACAACTACATTTCATGACTGTTTTTTTCAATTGCAACACTGGCTCTGTTTCTTACATGTTTGTAGGCATTTGTTTGCTATTTTTCAAACATACCAGTGTTTGTTGTCTCCCCAGTCAAGACAGAAATACACTGACACAAATAGTGAGTTGCAGGTGGTGGAGAGGTCTCAGTTTCACAGAGATGCTTGTGAGGACCACTCAGAATCTGAAATAGACAGCAGGAAACAAAACGAGTGTAAGTCTCACTGGAGGTTTCTAGATCACACGGTCTTCTGTAACTGAGATTCTTTTTCCTAGTTCTGCATACGTGGATGTATCTGAAAGAGTGCTGCTAATTGAAAGAGGATGGAGATTATGAAATTGGAGGTTAAAAGCCCTGGTTCGGTTCTTGGCTGGTTGCAAAATTTCTGTGTGACTTAGGTGGGGTCTTGAAGGCTGCAATTTCAGAAGTAACGTCAGAGTTTGAGGTGTGCTGTTGTTTTGGGAATTTGAAATGTCAGAGTTGCCTGTGCTGGACCTCCAGTGCACTTTTGGGGAAAGCTGGCTGCCTTTTTACAATGTTACTGAGAATGCCACGGAGAGGTAGCTCATGTGTGGTGGTCTGTTTGTAGGACAGGGATTGGTGGTCAGCATGTCTGACTCCCTGGTATTTGTGTGTTTCTGTGAGAAGAACACTAAGGTTTAGGAGTATGCTCTCAGTCCAGAGGAGCTGCAGGAAGCTGGTGTTACTGGTGGTTGTCTAAGGGTCTGGATTACTGCCCTCAAGGCAGGAACAGGAACCTGGGATGATGTGAAGTACAGTGATCACTGGGGCGTCATTCAGGGTGCAGGTACAGCAGCGTTGCACTTCCTTATTGTCTGTGTTTGCTGTGCCAGTGGAGCAGCCCCCAGGAGTCTGGGATAACACATGTGCTGCTCCTGCTGGGGGCTTAGGGCACTTTGTCACCCTCAAGACCATCTATGCACTGTGGAAATCCCAGGTGGAAGATTTTCTATTTGTTCCAATACAGATTGCTTCTGTGAATAAGCCTCACATTAGAAGATTTGTGTAGTCCTGAAAAAAAAGACTGTATATTAATCTGATCTTCTTGTACTATCCATTCTCCATCCATTATTCTAGGGAAATGGTAAATAAAGAGCATGCTTATGAATGTTGGGTATGATCCAGTATAGCTTTCAATGATTATCTCTGAAGTGGTTAATAGTGCTAAAGGCGGCGTTTTATCTGCATAATTCTATGATTTTGGGTGGAATTAGTATTCCCTGTTTATCTAACCCCAGCAGATATGGGCTGTAAATTCCTCCTCTGTTTTGCTGCCAGCACAATCCCGTGTGACTCAGCTGAGCGGGATGGACTCAACCACTCCCCCAATTTCCAGTGATCTGTGGAAGCTGAGGGCCCAGCATTGAGTGTTGCTTTCATACCACTGTGAATATTTGTGTCATTTCTAGGAACTGGCACTTGCACTGGTAATGAGGAGGAGAGGAGCAACACACAAAAATTGTCAGCAAATTGCAAAATACCTGAGAAAAACAGCTTTTTTTTTTTTTAACCTGTCTGTGTTGCGCTCAGTGTGCTCAAGTAGAGTATGGAGTAATGAGCCATAGTCACATCTACATGGAAACCACTGCCCTTAATGAGGGCAATGCCGTTATCTATTTCACTGTAGTGGATTTCCATTAAAAGCAGGACTCCAGCACATCCACCACCTAAAATGCGGGCTGGGACGAGCTTGCTGGAAACAAGGTACATAAATAGGAGGGATGGGATGGGTGAGATGGAAATCTCTGGCTGTGACCAGGTAAGGGAGAAAAAAAAAAAAAAAAAGAAATCCCTTCCAGGTGCTGATCTGTGTTGCAGTTGAATGCCTGATCTTGCACAAATCATAACGAGAAACAATAGGTGCATAAAATGAAAAGAAAAGCAAAAAAGAAAGTGAAATAAGGAGCATATTTTTTAAGTCAGGCAATTTAACTCATGGAATTGAAATGCTGAGGTGAGTTTTGAGCTCTCTGCCTCTTGATGTCTTTAAATGAAAAATGGTTTCCGGAAAGATGCCCAAGGAAAGATTTTTGGCCCTTGGAAAAAGGGAAATGTAATGGGTTGCAATCTGCAGGAGATGGAATGATGGGGATGCCTTGGTGAGTCAGTGAATTACTGGTCGTTTTACTATTGTTGATAGTTGATACAAATGAACTCCTACAAGAAAAAGAAAAACACCTTTATTACAATCATCTCTCTTTTTTCCCCCTTTCTGCTGCCTGACAATTATAGAAAGTTCCTCCTTTCCTTTTTATGTGCTTCTGTAAATCTTTTTTGTAATAGGAAAGGAATAATATGTTATCTTATATCTGAGTTAAAGAGAACCTTTCCTGAAGAGCTGCGGACTGAAGTATGGAATTCTACTGATTCCCATGCAACACTTGACAAAATATGTATTTCCTTTGGGGTCTGAAAGCTGCAGCTGTGACTGTGGAAAGGATTTCAAAGACTGCCCTTTGGCTGGATGTGGTCAGCATTCACCTATGACCTGGTGTTAACTCTCCTGCCAGGACCTTGATCTGGCTGTCAGAACTATGAAGACTTTTTTTTTTTTTGTCTTTTTTGTCTCCTTGAGAGATCAAGAATTTTAATTATTTGGCATTTCCCTTGCTATAAAGGGTTGTCCTGAACAATTTTCATTTTCTTTTTTTTTTTTTTTTGAGCAGAAAGAGAGAGAGGGCAGAACCCTCTGCCTTTATTTATATGTTTTTACAAATCACTGTGGATTGGAGGTAGAAATGACCACCTCTTAATTCCACTGGTCAAAGCATCAATCTATCATATTTCTCCACCCAGTATACTGGAATTATAAACACGCATACAGTTAGAAAAAACATAGATAGTTGTTAGGAAACCATGGCCATGTTTACAGAAGAAGTGTGAGAAAGTATTACAGAAAGAAAACACTGAGAACTGCAAAACTCAGGGCAACAATAAAGATTTTGAGTAAAGGACTTTTTTTTCCCTTTTTATCCCATGGACTATTGCAGTGAAAGGAACTTGCTCTATGTGTTCCTTGTGAATATGCGGTGTGGTAGTTTGGTAAAAGCAGGCACAAAAACACATCAGCACTTGTTTGGTGGCTTCAGCAGGTCCTTGTTGGGCTGTGCAGGTGAGTAATGTGCACCCAGCTGTAGTGGAATGACTCCATCTGTCTGGTGGGTCACTTGTCCTGTACCTCAGGGAGGTGTTTTCCTCCCAACAAGTCTTGGTTTACATCTGGTGTATTGGGACTGGCTCTTGAGACCTGGTCAGATCTAAAATGGTGTTTTCTTGCGTTGTGTCTTTCTTTCTGACACTGCACATGATAGGTAGACAGAGTCTGTAATTAAAAGTATTTGTGGAAGCAATGTTGAGTCACTGAAAATGAATTAACTGGTTCTACAAAGGCTCTTGGATTTGGCTGATGGATTACTGGGAGCCTTTTGCCCTAAGGAGTTTCTTGAGGTTCTTGGTATGGAAAAAACAGTGCTTTGAGATTAAATTATTCAGGTGTTTTTCAAAGTAATTAAGGCTTATAGCATTTAATGTTTTATGTATGCAGGTTAAAAATGAAGGTTGATTAAATCCCGACAAAAGGAAGTTTATTCACAAACGACAGACGGTGATGTCTCTTTTGTGACTGGTGGAATGCTATTCAGCCCACTTCATTACACTGAATATTGAACCATTATATTTGTGCCATTTTTTCTAAGTGATGGCATTGTAAAGAAGCAGGCAGTAGAATTTGATGCAGTGCAGCCCTGGCTGTGCTAAGTAGTGCAGAATACTTCTTTTTTCTGTCAAGTATCTGATTTATAGACAATTTTTCAGCTTGTGTTTTTGAAATGGCCAGGTGAGCTATACAAAACTCAGCAAGACTAGGAGGCAGGCCAAAGTAATGATTTTCCTGTTGGAAAGTAATAGACGTGCCAGTATGGCATGTAATAACAGCAGGTTTTACAGAGTGCTGCGGAACAGTAGGAGTGGGAAACACACGCGTTACATAAATTATCTGTGCATGCATTTCTGCAGACTTCTGGGCTACAGTAACTCATTCATACTTCCTTGGGTTTTTTTTCCTTCTTTTTTCCAGTCACTGAGAGTTTCAATGCCTGAACTCCTTCAGCCCTTTAAAAACTTTACCCATCTTATCTCCTCTGGATTGAGTACCTTATCCTTTGGATACCTGTACTTGGCTGTTCAGGAGTCAGTGAATGGCCTTTGAAATCTAACAGCAAATCAGACCTCACTGTTGCAGGTTCCAGTGCTGTCTCTCGTTATCCTCTTTCCTATCAGGAAAAAGAAAACAACAAAGAAACACCTAAGATGCAAATTTGGCATATCCCCCATGTGCTGTGTCACTGTGAGATACCTTATCTGTCCAAGTATTTATTAATTATTCTGAGTCCATTTTCTATTGTGCCTTTTTAGGGGCTGCTTCCATAATAAAACTGAGATTTTATACTCTTCTGATAGTGTTCCTTGGTCGTTGTGAAGATCTGAAAGTGTATTTTGTCCATAATTTTATTGTTGTCTGTAATTTTTGTCTGTAACTTCTGCAGATTTTGTATGAGCACACACAGGCACAGGCACGTTGTCCTGCATATCCCGTGTTTCCATTCCTGTACTCATCAGCCCATATCCTGCACTGTAACAGCTCATCCCTCTGTCTGTGGTCCCCCCACAGTTTTTCTCTTTCACAGCATCCAGGGAGGTCTGGGGCCTCTCCTAATAATTTCTGTAAGAAATAAAGAAACCAAAGTTGCTCAAAGTTATCTGTGCAAAGCTTAGAATAGGCAGTGTAGGTTAGAAGAACCCGGATTGTTGGAGAGAGATGTTTCAAGAGTGTAAATCCTTTGAATTTCATGGACATTTGAGGCAAATCCATGAAGTAAACTAGTGAGCTCTGTGAAATATCATAAGGGACCCGTCATCTGTTTCTGCTGGTCCTGGAGAAAGCACAATAGGTGTTTCTTACTCAGCAAAGGTTTCACATTTTTATTCCACTGAGATGGAGACTTCCAAGTGATATGAATAGATTTTTTTTTTTCACATAGGAAAAGATTCTCCCTTTGTTTTTGTCTCACATAAAGTTGGTTTTGATTTTTATTTTAATCAGTTTCCATCAGAGAAAGGGGATGTTCTTATGGAGATAATATTTTCATGTTAGGAAGGTGTTTTCAATAGTAAATCTCTGCAAGTCGACCTTGATGGAACAGTGACACTGCACTGCCCTTTCTGCTTTTTTTTTTTCTTTTTGTTGTGTGCTGTATTTCAGTGTTATTCCTCTCCCTGTGACTCTTTTTGCTAACAAAAAAAATTCCTTACCCATTATCATATGAGCCCTTCATGCATTTACAGATTAAGTATTTTAGTAATACTTCCGAAAAATATGTCTACTTTTTGATCATGCTGCAGTCTTCCGAGACTTGGAGGTGTCTGTGCCTTACCTTGAAGTGTTTGAAAGCAGCTCCCAGTTATCAAGAGTTAACATCATTTGCGAAAAATCAGAAGTTAGTTGGCTTTTAAGATACTGCCCAAAGGCAATGCATTCAGTATGCAGCCTTCTCTGATGTTGGGGAGGCATGAAATTTGAGAGTCTCCAGAAGTTCACCTCCAGTATAAAACTTCTCAGTAAAAACAGGGTTTGGAGGGTGCCAGGAGGTTAATCTGGGCAAGGGTGAGTTGTTTTCACCAAGAGGAGCCTGTTCCTTTAAGGATCTCTGAACCAGGGCTCTTGGTACAGAGGCCCACAGCTCTGAATCTGTCACTGAAATATCCCGTATTTTCTGATGTACAGGGTTGTGGGACCTTTCATCATTTCTCTTCAGAGAAGCTACTGGTTTTTTGAGGGCTCAATTCTTCAGCTACACGGCACCACAGACTTGGTGTCTGTGGTTCTGTTTCAGCAGTTTCAGTTCAATTCTGAGCATTTCTGAGAGTTTTATTTATGTTGTGACAGGGCTTCAATCGTCATCCGAGATTGAATTGCAATTGAAACATTGAGGGAAACAAAAGCATTTTTCTGAAGTCTAAATAGATAGGATAAGTATCAAGTGGATGAAAATTAATACTGTTATCTCCATTTTCCATTTTTCTGTTTCAGTTTTTCTAAAATAGCCGTGAATTGCTGTGATTTGACAATCCCACCAGCAGTTTTCATTGGCTGTCTCTGGAACGGGGAGAGTGTCTTTCCATACAGAGCATAAGGGAGGGGGAAGAGTATTTCATTCTCTTGAAGTGATTAGATTTTAAAAAACCCACTACATAAACAGAATATTGGCAAACAATCCCATCAAATTGGAAAGAGAGGCAGCAAATTTGTGTATTAGGGAAGGAAGTAGCTGGGGATATCCATGTGGTTTGACTGGAAACATTTAACTAGAACTTTAAGATTACTTTCATGGTGACCTTTCTTGCTCAAGGACTTTTGGAGAATGTTATTAATTCTATGCATATAAGGAATTAATTTAACTGAATATCTTTAGCATACCATGTAGCGATAACTTCGATCTGCTGCAGTCTGTGTTAGAATTATTTGTACAAACTGACTTGGAGAGTTCATTCTGAATCCACTGCTGATATCTTAAACCCCAGGATAAATTCCCATTGTTTGGGCCATGCCAAGTGTTGAGCAGCTGTGGTCCTGCTTTGCCGTAGTGCCCCAAATCCTCAGGGTCAGACCCTGAGCATGGACCAGGGAAGGTGGAGGCTGCGAAAAGCCTCTGGGAACAGTAACTGGAAGATAAACCAATTGGTACTTCTGAAAAGGACTGCGAGTGCATTCATCCCATTTCAGATCTCTGACACTGACTTCTCCTCCTTTTTGGGTCCATGCCCAAACAGTCTTTCAAAAACTTGTGAAGAATCTAATTCTGGAAGAAACACAATAGTGTATTTTGGGTTTTATTATTTTGCCACTGACCAAGAGTAGCCTTTTTGTGCCTGCATTTACGATTTATGGACGTGTATAAAAGCTATTGTCTGCCCTTCCCCCATGAATTATTCATCTTTTTCTTTCAAAATACACTCACGTCCCTGGAAGTTGTCCTAGTGCTTGCAGTTGAATCTGCAAGTTTGGCGGCATCAAATCACTCGTGATACTAAACCAGGCTGTAGTTGAATATAACAGTACCTGCATCCCAGGAGGGTTTACATTTCTGGTAGTGAACATTTGTGATGCAGTTTGAAATGATACAATGGTAAGTGCTTTGAAATGTTCCTCGGAACACTAGAAGTTCTTGTAAACATGTAGCTGTTACTGTGGAGAGTTACTGAAGTTTTCATCTTGGGACATGTGTTGTGTGAATTCAGTTGGAGATTTTATCGACATTTTCTTGGATATTAATGAAGCTACTGGTAGCCCTGCTGCTCAGAGAGCAGCTGTGTTCTAATTCACCGTGCTATGGCTTTGAAGAACTCAGCCTGACAGGAGTTTCTCCGTTCTTACAAGATGTGGAACAGGTGAAGCTGGATGTGATCCATATTAACCTTTGCTTCCGAGCAATGCAGCTTAGAGCAAATAACCCTTTCCTCTAAGCAACACCTCTTGTCCTCAGCAGTATAAACCAGTCTTGGGAGGAGTTACAGAACACAGTGAGTAAAAAACTTTAATCCAGTCATCCCCAATCCCTGAACAGTAAGCTAAACCACTAAATCCCATTTTCCTGTTCTGAAATGTTACATAACAAAGCCACCAGTTGTCTGGATATTGCAACAGTTTGTGGTAGTTTTGCGTTATTGTAATCACAGATTTTAGACAAGGTGTTGGTAGTTTAAAAGCTGGGAAGAGGGGTATAGTGTGGGTGGGCCACCCACTGTGTACCACAGCACAGAGCAGTGCATTCGGGAAGTGTCAGGTCCTGTGAAATTGGGGTCATACCAGCACCCCATGTTGTGATCCCACTTCTGACACCAATTTTATGTTATGATCCCACCTCTGGCACCGATTAATGTTGAAATCTGTGGGAATAATGTTAGGATCCCACTCCCGAAATAATGTTAGGGTTCAAATTACTGTGCGAACGAGACCATATACTAATGTCAGTGGTACAGATTTTATTTAACAGCAAGGAGTGAGAGAGAGAGAGCATGATTAAAGAGAGAGGCAGAAACAGTAAGAGAGGGAGGTGGTAGAGAGAGAGAGACAGATCTTAGTCACCACCACGTGTTCCTGCAGTGTCCAGCTGGCCCTTCTTCTGGTCTTCTTGGTGGTGGGGGTCCCCAAGTGTTCTTCTAGAGGCACCACTTTTATACAGCCCAAGTCCTGGGTATCCAGAGGCATTCCAACAACTTGGGATGGCGTGTGTGTGTAAGCAGTTTGTTCCTTTCCCAAAGTTTGCTGTGGTGGGAGTTTTTGTCTGAATTGGTTACCCAGATCTCCTTCACCAGGCCTGGCATCCTCCTGTTGTTGCATCCGTGCTTTTCCCACAGTCTGTGCAGTGGGATCTTGTCCAGAGTGCCAGTTCCATGCCTTTCACGGTGATTTGCCACCCTTTGGAGCTGTAGATGCTGGTGTGGGTGTGTGGTTGCAGCTCTCCTGGCCATTGGCAAACCTGGGAAGAAAATCACAGACTGAGCTTGCAAACGCACTGCTCTGGAGTGTGACTGATCAGCATTCAGAAATGCCAAACGCTCACAACATCCAGCCTGAGGTACTTGGGCTTCTGAAAACCACTTTAAGGCAGAAATGATTACAAACCAGTAGACAGTAACCAATTTTTATGCCACTGTGACAAAGCCTTTTCAAATAATTGCATGAAAATACAACTTTGAAACATGTATTTTCTGTATTTCTAGTGCTACTTATCAGCTGTGCATCAAGTTGTTAAAATTAATCTTCATTTGCAGATTTCTTTGAAGCAAAGCACTACGACTCTGAGTGCATCGTTATTAATCCCTTGAGTTTACCAATGTGTGGACATCAGAAGGGATGCTGTTTTACTTTGATTGGGCTTTTGTGCACAGAAAACAGCACATGCTCTGTCCATCTGCTTCATTAAACTGTAAACACAATTCAATTTTGTAATGTTTTAATGCATGGACATTAAATATTTTGTGGACCTTGAGTAGCTGTCTGGCTGTTGCATTTTTAAAGCAAACTATCTCCTGTTCTAGGTTTCTGGGTTGCCTTCTGTTCTTTTTTCTTCCTTGCTTTTTTCTTTTTTTTTTTTTAATTTCTTTTTAATTTGAAAGTCCTCTTACCTGACTTTAAGCCTTAGATGAAGTTCTTAAATCAGCAGGGAGGATGAGACAAATTTTAGGTATTTCAGCAGAACAATCCAGGTCATCAGTCTTTTGCGGTTAATTATAGAGGGAAGCCTGGGTGACTTTGCTCTTAAATTAGATGCCTGCAACGATGGTGAAATGAGTCTGGATCTTAGCCTGGTGAAATGATTTGAGATCCCAGTACAGGCGGGTTAAATCTCCAATGCAAAAAAATTTTTTTCTTCATTGCTGTAAAAAATGCATTCTCAGAGTCAATTTTTATGAACATTTCCTCTGCATAGAACATAGCAATGTCTGAGCTGGATTTTCTTCAGATGTTTGCCCACATTTCCTTTTGAAATGGAGAGCAAACAGAATCAGGAGGAACTGGGCAAGACCATGCCAGCCAGTGAGGAAGCAGGGCTTGGTCTGCAGTGGCTTTGAACCACTGCTGCATCACAACCCCAGGATCTGCTTCAGGGCTCCTTTGTACCCAGCCAGTGCTGGCATGATTCTGGGGATTTATTAGAGTTATGTCATGATTTCGGAGTTGTCTCAGGCTGCTGGTTCCCAGGAGAGAAAGTGGCATTGTGTCAGTGTGTTCTGATGGCACAAAATATAAACCTTAGACAAAGGTGACTGACAAAGATTAATGCTTTGTAACTGGCAACATTAGAGGAAGCTAAAGACCTTTGTGCTGTGTATTTTTTTAAAAACAAACAGCAAGCTGTTCAGAAAAGTGTAGTGTGGGTCAGCATAAAACCTCCCATTTCTGTGTAATGAGAGCCTTAGTTGGAGTTCAGCAAAAATTACACTTTGCTTTGAGGTGTTTACTGGCCCTGTTGATGACAGCAGACTGATACCTGTGAGGCTTGGGCTGAGGACCTGAGCACGCTTTGAGATCCACACTTAAACAGTGTAGTACAAAGATTACATTTTTCACTTCAGAGATGTTTTCCTCCCTGCAATTTAAAGGAATAATACTTTCCTTACTAGCATTGCCCAGGCTGTTAACAGCCTTGTTTTGTGTTCTTGCTGTCACATGAAGAGAGGGGAAATCACCATCATAGCAACTATGTGGCTTCAGAAGGGAAAGACAAAAGTGTTGCCTTTCTCCTGAAAGCATCAACTACAGGACAGGTGGGTTTTTTTCCGAGTGTTCTCATCAAGTTGCAGTAAAAAGCTTTTCTCCATTCCATTTGTGTGCCTTCTGTTGGGGTTCAAAGCCAGTTTTACCCTTGGATGGCTGAAGTCAGGAAAACTGTTTTGTACAGACCATGGCTGAACTAACTCCAGCAAGGGAGGAGAGAGGATTAAAACCCTGTTTATCAGAGAAGAGAGCCGACCCCGCTGCCCTGAGCTCTCACACTGCCTGAATGGCCTCACTTGGTGGCATCAGGGTGAGCTCTGTTGACTGGAGCTGCTCAGACCTTGCAGGCTTCGCTGTGCTTGGTTTGGCGCTGCAGCGTGGGAGCATCGCTGCAGCCCTGAAAGGAGGGAGGTGACAGAGGTGAATTATTTTTGACCTGTGATCAAACAGCATTTTCAATGAGAAAGAGCAGCAGAGAACAGGCTGTATTGCAGAGTCCTCCTGACTTCCCCTTGCCTTCCACGCCGTCTCCCTGCATTTAGTTGTGCTGGAAAAGGGCGTGTGCTTTGATTCCCTGCTGCTCTGGCACAGGCAAGTTGCTGTCAGGGCACTGCCCCAGCCACTCCAGGGGCTGTCCCACATCCTTGTCCCACATCCTGCACACGATCAAGATTTGTTTGAACAAGTATGGACAGTGCAAAGGTGACTGTTTCTGCTACATGAAGGTCTGTGGACTGAGCAGGGACCCCATGGGATAAAACCTGGCAGGAAACATAGCTCAGATACTGTTGACAGCAGTAAGGGGTTAAGGAGAGGTTTCTTCTTCCCAGCACGGTGGTTTTTTATTTTTGTTCATTTGTGGTGTAAGTGCATCCTCAAGATGCAACCTCTATGCTTTTTCTACAAAATAACAAAAAGAAGATTTATATCATATAAATGCGTGATTACTTTTAAGGAATTGTATTATTAATAACCGTTTCATAGTACAAGATTCTCTATTGAAGAGCAATTATAATCACCTGAAGTCTTTCTGCATAATAATGTTGCTGGGACTTTTTTTGAAAAACATCTCACAGACAACTCTAGATGCCAGCTGGTAAAACCAAAAGTCATTTCAGCACAATAGTGCTTCTATCATTGTGAGAGATAAAAGAGATTCTGCTGGAAGACATTTGTGAAAGGTACATTTCTAAAACCTTTCTCGGCAGGGGAGCCTGCAGGATGCTCTCAGCTGGTACAGCACGATGTAGAGCTTCAGACCAAAGCAGTGTTCGAGTGGATATTGTTTCACCAGCCACCCTTTCCAAGGTCCTAGCTGTGTGCTGAGAAGATGAAAGGCTCCAGCTATTATGTTTTGAAGCTAAAAAGTTCTCAAGTGTCTCATGTTTCAGCTATTTTCTGTTTGCCTCTGGAATCCATCTTCTCCATGCACCAGTTTTGGTTTCCCCAGTATATTTTTCCTTTTCTTCTTCTTTTTGAAAGTGGACAGCAGCAGATCCTTCACTCACAAACAGCTCTCAGGAATTACAGGTGCTGTAGGACAGGCTTGGCTAGTGTGCCTTCAGGCTGCATGTAGCATTCTTCATCAAGGCAAGAGCCCTAAGACACAGAGAGTGTCCCACTGAAAATCAGGACGTTTTGGAATTAATTTTTGCATCCACGGCCCTTGTCATCTTTCTCTTGTTTTTGCCAACACAGCTCTACTGTGCCAGCATGGGTGCTGGTGTGATTGTCTCTTCCCATGTGTTTTAGGTGTCTTATTACTCAGATGGGAAACTCCAGACCGATGGATGTGGTTTGGATGAGGTGCAGATCACTTGTCCCTCCATGTTCTGCCCATCAGACCCTTGTCAGGACGTGCTCCTGGCAGCTGTGGCACCCTGTCCATGGCCAAGAGCCCCAAGGCTTCTGTCAGGTGCAGCATTTGGAAAAGTTGCATGAACACCTGAAGGCAGACAGGGATCCTGGATGTGCCCATTTCTGTGAGTCTGTAATTCTCTGTCAGGGAGTGACTGGGCAGGAGGGTGGGTAGCAGGGCATGCTCTTTGAAAGTGCCTTTGTGCACTGCTGGGAGCAGACTGGGAGTGGCTTTGCCCCACTCCCCTGGGTGCAGATGTTTCCAGCAGGCCCCGATGCTCAGGAAAATCTGCTGGCTTTGTGCTGCAGCCATCCCGGGGGTGTGAGCAGGCAGTGAGACATGGAAAGCCCAGCCAGTCAGCTCTGGGGTGAGCTGTGGGCTGTGTTTGCAGGTTGAGGATGGAGCTGGGTCTCTCGAGGAGCACAAGGACAGACCCCCAGAAATGCAGCCCCTCCCCTGGCTAAGCACAGCCCCCCTCAGGAAGCATGAGCAGCCATCTAGGAAATGGCATTTTATGAAACTGTAAAATCAGCAGTTGGAAATAATTGAATTGTGCCTCGTGTATTTCTTTTGTCAGTGCCTCCTGTATTAAGTTGTTCAGTTATTAAAAGAAGGAAACCCCCCTGAGATCTCTCCTGCTTTCAGAAGTGCTGGGCAGGGTGTACCTGCATCCACAGGGTGCTGGTTGCCTGGAAGGCCCTAGTGCCATAACACAACAGTCTGTATTCACATGCTGTGCTTTCATCCCAAGATCACAGAAGAAACAGGATCATTACTGTATATTAAAGGAATTAATTGTGTGGCTTAGTTTACTGGAAAAGCTGTGTGTTGAGAGTAGAGAGCATTACCTTGCAGGTAGCAGAGGTGTGTGACCTAAGCCGAGGAGTTAATTTCTACAGTGGATCCTGCATCCTGGCAGAACTTCCTTCACCCTTGGAATCCCATCCATGCCCACAGCAGGGTGCAAGCTGTGACCCCCCAGAAAACAGCCCCGTGGTGGATATCACACCCATGGGATTTCCAGGCAAGGAAGGTGTTCATTTTCCCCAGTAACAGGCAGTGCCTTCTGGTCCTGCTCTGAGGTGGGAAGTGGGGAGCAGGGCTCTGTCCCTGAGTGTCTCTTTGGAGGTGTTTGCTTCAAAACCATGGGGTGGATCTGTTCCTAAACATGCATCCCACTCTGACTCCTGGCCTGTGGAGGGCTGAGAGGTTCTCCTTGTGCTGTGCCTCCTCTGCTGAGTGCTCCTAAGGAGGTGTGCTCCTGCCCCATGCCAGCAGTAGCAGCCTCTGTTCCCCAGAGGCTTGTCAAAGCTTCCTCAGCTATCTCGGCAATACTTTTATCTATTTATGTATAAGCAGCATTTAAAGGGAACAAATGGCCTGTGTGATCATTCTGGTGTTCATTTTTTAATGCATTTAATTCCTGATGCTGACACGTCGTTTTTCAAAGCAGGATTAGAATTGCTGAGGATAAACAGTGCCAGCATTACATACGGCAGGAGTGGGGACCTGAGTAAAGCTCAGCCAGGCTTATTGACAAAGCCTAATTAAAAATGGATAAAGTTAAAGATTTTTTGGTTGTTGATAGTCAGATGTCCTGGAATAAGCTACGCTGTGCAGCTGTTCCTTTTTGGTAACAAGGGGATTTAAACCGTGCGTTGATTCCTGTGGTCTCTGGGCATTCCCAAGAACCATGGGCTGGACATGTCATTTCCATGAGCAACACCTCTACACCCTTCAGCACAGCTGCTTTCTCTCTGTGTATTCTGCTTAAAAGGCCTAAAATAAATTTCCTAGAGCAGTTCCTCAAAGCAGGGAGATTGAGCATCAAGGGATTGCCCAAAGCCCTGGGTGAACCTGTTTATTAAGGCTGATTAACACAACGAATGTGCTGCATATGAATTCAGGGCCCTCCAGAAATATTAGACCTCCAAGAGTTTGTAGCCTGATTTTGGAGAAGTGGTTCAGAAGCAGTGCTGCAGCCATTGCTTTGCATTTATTTTTGGCCTTTTTTTTTTTTTTAGATTGTGACTACTGTGAAATTAGATTTAAATTTTAGTTTTATTCAGTATTTAAATGAATATCATGCTTATAGTAGTAAAGTGGACAGTTTGTTTTTTGGAATTAAAAGCAATATTTTTTGCTTGTTTGTTTTGGGACGGGATGAGCGATGACTTAGGGACAGCTTTGTGGGATAGTGTGTTTTGCTTTAGGTTCACTGACGAATAGTGTTTTCTTCAAGCAGCAGGCTGGCAGGGAATTGCAAACAGTGACCTCATTTATCCTGCTGGAGCTCACTCTTCTTGACGTTTTCATCAGCCACTGGGAAGACGTTTGCTGTTCAGCCGCTGCCAGCAGAGCTGGCGCTTGTTTTATCTCGGCAACCTCGGTGAATATTCTGAGCATGGTGTCATTTAAACAGTGCTGTGCTCGTGCTGCGTGGTGCCCGTTCTGTGCTGAGACAGGAGCAGCAGCGGTGACTGAGGCAGGCTGCCTCAGTGATGTGTTTCATTACAGGGGTGTGCAGCATGTGCTGTAAAGCTCTTTATAGGGCTGCTTATAAGGCTGGTTATAATTTGAACCTCACTAGCTGGAAACCATTTGCAGAAATAATGCAGTGTACTACTGACACTTTTCCTCATTCCTAAAAGATGCAGGGAAATCTCCACATATGTAATGTTACTGTCTCGATCTTTAGGAAAGAAGTTACTGAGCCTACTGCAGATTCATCATTTTCTTACCTTTTTTCAACTTTTAGCATGGAACTTAGAGGAAAATTTTGCAAAATTAAAGTTCAAGAGATGAACCAATAGTGAAATGATGAGAAGAAAGCAATTATTCCTGTTTTCCTAGAAACAATGGGAACTCTGAAGAGTTCTGTAGAGTTTCCTACTCTAGATTAGTTGTTTTCGTTTTGTAAAATCATGCTCAGACTTCTCCTCCAACACATGAATTGTGAAAAGTGCAAAGTACAGTGCAGCCTAACTCAGTGTAATGCTGGATAGCAGGTACTCAAGTCTTTATTTTATTGTTGTAACCTGGCATTTGCAATGCAGACGTAGTCGCTGCAGTGTGTGTTGTGGTACTGAAGGGCAGAAGTATCCTGGCAGATGCAGGCTTGTAGACTTTTCTTTTGTCCATGTCCTGGCAGTGATTTTGATGTGTATCTTATTTCATGGAACATCTCAGAATATTTTGAAAAATTAATTAGTGCTGTAGGACTTCATAAAAATAATATTTACTTAATATTCTGTAGTTTAAACAAAAAATACCTATAAATAATAATAATAACAACAATAATATTTATAGGTATTCTTTTTGTTTTAATAACGAATAGTAGTTATAGTAAATAATTTCAGCATGTGTTCAAACTTCTGAAAGTCATTTTTAATATCCATAGTGCCTTTTCTGTCCCATTTTGCACCAAGTTCCAGCAGGATGTATGAAGGCAGGTGTGATTGGGGTACCTGCAGCTTGGTTTGAGTTTGGAAGAGTTTTCCTTTGGAAGCTGTTTAGGTATCTGCCAGGAACATCTCTAGTTCAGCTCAGAAGCAATGCAGTGGATGCACTGCACAAAATAAATAATAAGAAATGTATAAGACAGAAGAATTAGTAGCTTCATGTCATGTTATCTGGCAAATTTGAGTAGATTTTTGCAGCTTTTAAGGTTAGGGAAAAGCAGACTGCTAATAGTTTTTTAGACTAACTGAAATCTCAGTGAGATTACCAGCAGAAGTTTTCTCAGTCATGTAATTAATTAATAGTAAATACTTTTGGAAATTGCTGCTGTAATGCAGATTACCTTCCCTGGCTTCAGATTCTTCTGGAATAGGCTGAACTCTGGTATTTGCTCTGCAGCGTTCAGCGGGGAGCAAACCCATCCATCTCAAAGACAAGGCGGGCTGGTTTGCTATGGTAGCATAATGAACTCAGCCTGAATACTCATTTATTCAGTGTCTCTGTCCATATCACTGTTCCAGTGTTTAATCCTCAGCAGAGCTGCTTGTTGCTGTTCTTATTTCCTTATTCTAGAACATGAGGCAAACAGTATCAAGTTCTTGTACTGTCATTGCTTTGGACTTGTAAAATCATTGGTTTGCTGTCCTGAAAGCAGCACTTTCATATAACTGAAGCTGTTTTGATGATATTTTTTGTCGTCTGCCTCAGGAAATGATAATGGCATCTTTGACATACGAATTATATTTCATGTTCCATTCCTATGAAAAAAACCTATCATTATTCTCTAATTTTAGCTGCTGCTTGTCCATAGCCACTGCAACATGGTTTTTATGAAGAATATTCTAAATATCCATACTTATATATTGCTAACTTTCAAGATTTCTAAAGATCATAAATATCAGACTGCAAATATAAATAAGAATTAATATTAAATGCATGTAAATACTTTTCATAGGTAATTAAAGACATATAGCAATGAAATATATAAATCTTGCAATACCATCCCTTTCCAGCCTCCACGTGTTTCTCCAGTGCTCCAGCAACACCATGGAGATGGGATTTCAGCCCTTGGTGTGTATCTCTCCTTGGTGCTGTGCGCTGTTCAAACATCCTTTTAACAAAACAGCACAGCCTCACTTTATTCTGGGCATCTTCACCCAGGAAAGCCCCCTACAGGTAAATAAATGTGTTTTAAGGCCCTGTGGGTCCCAGACCTGTGCACAGGGATGCAGCCAGCAGAGCTGTGTGGGCAAAGCCTTTCTCTGCAGGATTTTTTATGGCCTGGGGAGATTGGTATGGTCAATAATTTAATATGCATTTTAAACACTTAGAATGATTTAGTGCATTACATAAGTGGAAGAGGGAAAAGCCATATCTATTTTTTCCAGTTCATTGTTCATGACGATAAAAGGAATTTTATTAACTTCACAGTTGGCACTCTGTTGATGCTTTTAATTTTTACTGTGTTTTGTTTTAATCCATTAAAAAACCCCAACAAACTAGGATTATAGTGGTTTGGGGGTTTTTTGTGGTTTGGATTTTTTTCTTTTTTCCCCTTGTTTTTTTCCCCTTTCTGGTCTTGTGTTTCTTATTAGAAAGCTGCAATTCTTCATAAAACTGGCAGGTACAATTTTGGCTGAGTATTCAAACCTGAATACTTCATAATAAGCATGCAGTAATAATGCAGACACTGAATAATGGGGGAAGGAAATTCTGGGGCTGGAAATTCATGTATTCTCTGTTAGTTTGAAGGCTGAGAATGCCAAATAAATCACATTTTTTCAGTAAGTAATGCAGTCCTAGAACAGGAGAGAAGGGAAAAGGCAAACATTCATTACAGAATGTAATTACAGAATTCATTACAGAAAATATAGACAAAGAACAGAGCTGAAGAAAAGAATTTGAGAGATGTCCTTGTCACTTCCCTCTGCCTAGGAAGTGTTCCATGTCTGCAGAGGAGCAAGGCAGGGCTTTGTCTTCCTGGGTGCTCTGGAGGCTGCACTGGAACAGGCACAGGCTGGCTGTGCTCATTTGCCTCGTCTGTGAAGCACGGAACAATCTTTATTTCTGTTTTTCTGAGGTTCTTGTTTTGCTCTCTGGAATCCACAGCAGATGACCCACAATTCATGAAGACCTGGAGGTGTTTGCCATTATTTATAAACACTGATAGTGTGGGTAGTGGAAAACCCTGAATGTAGGTAGGAAATGTAAAACCTGAATTGGAAACCAGAACATATTTAAGAATTTGGATGAATATGGCATATTCTTTGGAAAATGAACTTGGTTAGACAGTTCTTTACGACAGGTTTAGGGATATTTGGTGGACAAGAACAGCAACAATTTGCCACAAAAGTGTATAAAATATGGGAAAATGTAGGCAGTTATTAAAGGATAGAAAAAGAATGGAGAGATACTGGAGTAAGAAAATGTGTGAGGAGTGCAGACAGACCTTACTGTCAGAGGGCTTTCTCTGTATGTTGCCTGCAAGCAGTTCCTTTTGGAAAGGAGAGTTTTTTGGTCCAAACAAGAGCTGCAGAAACCATTAGAGGTGGCTACCAGGCAGCTTTGTAGGATGCTGCGTAACAGATTATCACTTAAAATCACTAAAATGTGGTGGGTGTAAATGTTGCAAGTGACAGTTCAGCTTTGTGGTACATGCATGGAGAGCATCCCTGAATGAGCATTTAATAAGAGGCTTTGGAGCTGCATTCATGTCCTCAGCAAAGTTTGAATGCAGAAAGATTCAGATGAAGCACTGAAGCTTAACCAAACTTTATTGAAAAACAAAACAAAACAAGCCCCAACATTTTGAAAATAGATTATTAGTATTGAGTAATGCTCGGTTCATTGTTGTGATGGATGCCTATAACCCAGATCCAAGTTTACCACACAATTACAGTTATTTGTTCAAATAAGTATGTAGAAATTCTCAGCAGGTTTAAAGATACACTGTAAGGCATTTTCTATTGTCCAAATTCCAGATTTATGTTGAGAGATCCATAAAATTTAAGAGAGCATTTCAGGGTGCGTGAAGAAGTTGATAAAGAGTTGTCTGCTTCAAAACCTTTGTTAAAGTACGGTGTGAAAAGAGCTTAGAGAAGTAAAGGTCTTCAGTGCTAGAAGGTTTCAGGGCTTACTCAACCCAAGCAATAGCAGCTCTGAGGGATCATCAAGGGCCCAGCTTCAGAAGATGATTTATAGAGTCCTACCTTAGGATTCAATCCCAGTCTTCTCTGCCTGAGGGACTTGGTGTGTCTCACTGTCAGCAAAGCCTCTTTGAGGAGGGAGCCTTTTGTAATGCTCCCTGCAGCAGGGCCCTTCCTTTCTTTAAAATGTGCTCGTGTCAGTGCACAAATCCTTGATGTGGTTTACAAGGTGCTGCTGGACAGGAACTTATCATTCTCCTGGAAATTTATATTTGGGTGACTCCCGTGCCTTAACCTGCTGAGATACACAGTGCATCACTCAGAAAACAACGGGCTCAGTCTGGCTTTCAGCTGCACTCGAGTCATCTCTGATTTTGGCACTGTGGCTGAAATCAGGATCTGGGCTAATGTGTTGTTTAAGAAGCTATAAAAATATAACCCAAACCTGGTTAATATTCCTGTGAAGATGCACACTGTAACATACAGCCTTTTAAAGCAGAACCAACTCTCACCTTCAACTCTGTCTTTTTGTCTTTGTTTTCTGTTGAGAAGTGGCTGTTTACCCTGAAACAGGGGACTGATACGTGGTAATCTGTAAAAAGAGAACTATTCCCAGGAAAATGCAAGAACATTTGCAGATACTGAAATGAGGAAAGAAGAAAAGCATGTCTTGTATATCTCATTTTTCTGCAGTCAGAAAATGAAAGAGACTGTTGTGAAAACTCATACTGCTCATAATCCTTCTCAGAAGTCATCTTCTTAATGTTTGGCAATATATAAAATCTTAGGCATGTGTGTGGAATACTAACTGAGGCCGTTTTAAAATTAATGTTACCTCAAACATGTTTTGAATCAACTTCCTGTGAATTTAATTAATCATTACTTCTCTGGCAATTCAAATTTACATATTTTTAAGGCTGGCTCTGATCCATGTTGGCATCTGAAGTATGGAGATCAGAACTCCTCTGAGTAACAGAGTGAGGCATCAAACAAATACTGAAACTTGAAATGCCGTGTGAATTGTTACCTTCTGCCTAATAATAAAACCCTGGATTTGGCAGGCTGAACAGACAGTGTGCAGCCACTGAAAAATACTTCATTTCAAAACATGCTGTGTGCTCTAGCCTCTTGGGCACCTGTTTGCCCTGGAAACCATGGCCCTGGAGAGCACCCAGAAAGTTTCCTTGAAACTTGGCAATTCAAAATGTTTGGGAAGCAATACATGGCTGTTCTCCTCATACTGTCTTATCTCTGTCACCAACAGTCCAGGAAAAATGTACCTTTTAGGTAAGAGCTAATGGAGAAAAACATTAGTTAAAATACCTGTTCAGACAGATGCCATGATGGGTGTGAAGCAGAAGAGTAATGGTATCTCTTGGTAAATTCAAATTAAGGAAATACTTGTAAAAAGAGCTTTCTTAGTGGCAGAAAGGTTTGAGGGCTGAGCTTTATTGCACTGTCTTCAGCGGTGTGCAAATGAGCATGACATGAGGTAGATCATTTCACTGGCTTAGCTGTAGAAGAAAATTTGTAGTTATGAATTGTCTATTCCACTGCTGCCATCAAGAGCAGAAGAAAAATAAAAAGAGACTTTCCTCCATTATAAACCTCTGGGGAAGATGAAGTAACATCCCTGGTAGACTGCTCAAATCACACCCAGGTTTGGGATGGAAGTGGCGACCTGTCTGTATAGAGATGATGGAAATTGCCCCATCTCTGGGGGACACCAAAGGAAAGTTGCTGCTCGTGTGGAGGTTTTGTGCAGGACTCCTTAGGAGCTGCAGCAGGTGTGCGGCTCCACCTCTGCTGTGGAAGCACAGCCTTCCCCTTTCCCACCCACTGCTCTGGCTCCTCGTGGTGGAAGTGACTCCAAGGGAGCAGAGCTCACCTCCTGTTCCTGTAGGTGCTGCTGTTCTGTTTGTTCTTGCCAGGCAGTGCTGTCTGCCAAGAAGTGCAGCAATAGGGAGGTTTCCGGGGGGGAGGTGTTGTTGACAAGGCATCCATCGAGCATCAGAAGAGGTGCTTGCTCTTGTTTCATCCACGGCTGCACAGCTCCGTTTGTGCAGGAAGCAGGAGGAGCCTCCAGGCTGTGCCTCCCCTGTGGCTGCAAAGCCTCTTCAAAGGCTTTCCTCGGGAACAAATTTTTGTAGTAACCTGGTTGAATCTTCCCTCAAGCCAGACACTGAGCTGTAACATATTCCTTTTTTTCCCCCCTCACTTGTTCTTTCTGTCCTGTGGGTGGTTCACTGAAACTCTCTATTCATAACTTTACCTGCTGCCTGTAAACCAACATCCCTTCCAAGCACCCAGGCTGATCTGCCTTTTGGGAAGGGTTACTGTGACAGTATTTACCTTGAGTCAAAACGCAGAGCATTAGCAGATTTGCCCCTGAGCTCTATCCAGCTTGCTCTCCAAGCAGCTTTGACTCCTCAGTTAAATATTTCCTGAGCAGTTTCCTGCCCCTGCTCTGCGCCAGGCCCGGGGAGCGCTCCGTGGTACCCGTGTTTAGGATGATGCTCTGACTGGAACAGGGAAAACACCACAGCTCTGTCTTCCAACTGTCATCCTTCCTCCTTCTTCCACAAGTCCTTCACAGCTGCTCCAAGAATGCAGCCAGCCAAAATCTGTGGGTTTGTGCTGGTGGAAGCTGGAGGTTTTGTTGTCTCTCAGTCGTGACTCAGCTCAGCTTAAAATGTGTTGGTGTAGTTATGATACACTGTGTGCCCCACTCACTGTGCAAACTGTTTTCTCCTGGGAATGAAAGTAACTTTGACCACTACTTCTCTCTTTTATATTGTTTTAAAATAATTCTGTTTCCAGCCTTTTCAGCTGTTGAAATAATTTTTTTAATGATCTGTTATATTTTAATTAAAAGGTCATATTTGAAGACTGAAGTCTATTTTTATGCGTATAGAATCTGCTTCTGGAGTGCCTTTGTTCATTAAAATTAGAAAATTAAAATAGAAAAAATAGACAAGGGAAATGAGGCATATTATACTATTACTTTCATGTTTGGTTTTGAAGGTAAAACTGTATCCAAATGATAATTAGGCTGTGCCCTCAAAATGGCCTTGCTACAGTACATGCACTGATGGAGGCAACTCTGGGACTTCTTCCTTTCTGGAGTTAGAGAATTCCCATCTGAGTAGGCTCAGAGTCTCCAACCTCTCTGCTAAAATAAGATTATCATCCCTAAAACCTGGATGTCTGGAAGATGCAAATTCATGTGTGAGGAGTTACAGGCATCACTTGGAAGACACAGACTCCAGAACTGATTTTGCATTGGAAAAATGTTTACTAAGAAAAACTACGATATATGTTAAAACTGGATTCAAGCAGAATGGCATCCTTGAAAAACTCATGTTTCAATGCTTCTATGCAGAATTTTAAGGTTTTATGGTTTTTTTTAACTTACAATACATATTTTGCCTTGATATGCCAAATGTTTTTTATACGACCATTAAATGACATCTACTAAATTACAGAATATACTGCCTCTGGTGGAAGAAATTATGTATTTGGGTAACTTTCCACTGTCAGAAGACACTTTCTATCTCTGAGCTGGGTGGCTGCTGTTCATATGAACCCATTTTCAGGAGGAGTCAGCATTTCTTCCTCCCTTGGGCACACAGCTCCTGCTGGCTGCTTTGGGGCCCTGTGAACCTTTCCCACTTGAGAGGTTGTGTCCCATTGCTGTGTCCATCCCTGCATCACTCCAATTTTCTGTGCTGTGACTTAATTACTGATTCCCAGATGTGCAGAATGGCTGATCCTCTCTAAGTCTTCTAAGCCTTGTAAATAAAGAATGATCTGGGCAGGTAGACAGATCCGCTCTGATTATCCAGGGGGATAATAAACCCAGAAATTTCTCTGTTAGCTCAAAATCAGTTTTGAACTGATGCTCACATTTGCTTTTAGGTTTTCTTTTTCTTGTTTTTGAAAGGGCAGTGTCCAGGTGGTGTAAGGTAGGCTTGCATGGCTCTGTGTGCAAATACTAAAGTGCAGGGAAATTAAAATGCAGTGCTTTTCATAGTACTTTAACTTGATTAGGGCCTGAGTGGGACTGTTGGTACTGGTTTAAAATAAGTCATCTCCATTGAAATAAAGAGACTTAATTTAGGTGCCATAAAAAGGATCACCCTGAGAAGCTGCTGAGGACTTTAGAGCAGATCTGAGATCTACCCATGCTTCTGTACAATTCGTCCAAAATGGGTGAACCCTTACAAAGTACCTACAATACAAATACAATTACAGAGTACACACTCAAAATTAGTAATTCACATTAAAAAGAGGAGCTATTTGCCTATAAACATGAATTATTTTTATCCTTTTCTGTGATTACAAAATGATGCACCTCTGAAGTTTCTGTGAAGGTCTTTTTTTGGGGGGAGAATTTTTTTGAATTCTTAAATGTTAAATTTAAAAATTTAATTTAGGAACAAGCATAAGTTTTCTTCACTCTCAACTCAGAACTGATGTAATAATATAATTCTCCCTTCCATCTACCTCTTAAAAATAAACCTTAAATTTATAAAATCTTAAATATATAAAATCTCTAATCTTAGTAGGTTAAAGCAGAGTCCACACCCAAACCTGATATTCATAATTCATTTTAAATTAGTGACTTATGTTCGTGTGTGATTTTTACCTTTGATTTGAACCTGTGGCATCTGCTCAAGGTCAATCCACAATTCATTTACATGTTTTAAAGCTCCTTGTTTTTAACATCTTGAAGTTTTGGTTGTTGCTATAGGAACATGAAGGAATGTCATCCTTCCAGGTTAGTCGTGCTGTATTTTAGTTATGCAGATGTTCATTGTGGGTGAAAAAAGTTTTAGTATAACCTTGCATTTCCTTGTAAATGGTGCAGAGACATGTAATGTGCTACCTTCATTCAAAAAATACAGTATTAGCTCAAAAGAACAGATTGATAGAAAAGAGTTTGGCCTACAACAGCAGAGAATTGAGAGGATTTCATTTGATTGGCAGCACTGCTTGGTTTTGGCAAATCCTTTTTGATGCAAGCTAATAAATGTTGCAGCATTAACTCCTGGAGATTACCAGGTGTTTGGAGAGAATGTGAATTGTCTTTGCATTGTGCATGGTGTGCTGGAGGCACGCAGAGGTGCAGGAGGTGCTGAAGAATTACCTTGGGAGAGCTCTGGGTAATTCACCTGGGGAGCACAGGACACATCCCCAGGGGACAAACCCCAGCATTCAGCCTGCCCTCTCAGCTGGAGTGGCTAAAACAATCTTACCAGGCCCACAGGCATTATAACTTTGAAGATCATTACAATGATGCCTAGTTCTTACTATTTAAGATTTTTTTTTTTCATAAATGTAGTTACTTGACCACGACTTAATGTCATAACACAACATTGCTCATAAATAGGGCAAAAAAAATCTTATTTAATACTGTTCTTGTCAAAGAAAGCTCTGTGTGCTTATGTATGTTTAGATATGTTAGAAGTTACTCTTATGGCCACAGACATTTGATAAAGCAGAGTGATTTGGCTTTACCTTTCCAGTTCTTAATGGGCACTGCAGTTAACAGAACTACTTATACTTATATAGACAGTAAAACCCCTAATGCATAGAAAATGAGAACTGTGGAGGGGAAGAGATGGAGTCATGTGGTATCTGTAAAAGGTAAAGATGAGAAGCAGTGTAGAGCTTTTAAAGAAAAGGAGATGGTTTAAACCCTCTTCTGTCAGTGTTATTTTTAACAAAAAAACCAGGACTAAGTGTAGAGTAATGGGCTGAAGGGGAGGGGGAATGAAATTTCAGTCACTTGCTATAGTGAATGTTCTCTGTGTATTATTCCAGTTTTACCAAACAGAATAACAAAAATGACTTTCTGAAGGAATTGAGTGTTAGTGAGGATTTTAGTAATTTAAAGAGAAGTCTTGAGACAGTAGTGGCAAAGTTCAAAAGGTTTGAGTAGATACTCCTGAAGACTGAACTTGACTGTTGCATTGTAAAGCAGCAAGACAGATGTACAAATCTGAGAATTATTAAAAACTACTGGCAGTAATTGCAACTCAGGTGGTCATTTTTAACGCCTCATTTGTGAAGAACGGAGTAGACCTGGGTTGTGATGTTCCTCAGGCTTTCCTCTGGATGATTACTTCTGTGGCAAAATGACAAAATGAAAAACCTTCTAAGGACTTAGGAGATGAGTAAAAAAAACCCCTTAAAATAGTGCCAAATTAATTTTATTCTATTGGTTTTATTCTGCTGAGATGGACAAGCACTCAGTGTTCAAGCAAAAACTTACACTGTTCTGAAATAAACAGCAAGGTGATTGCTGTTCTCAGTCTACTGAAAACCTTCTAAAATGCTAACCTTTCCTGAGGCTTTAAGGCACCTGCATTTGCCAGTCTTACAAAATTTTGAATTTCTGAGTGTATGTATTTTGTCTTCTAAGGTTTTTTCTTCCCTGAATTTTCCGTTCTTTTGGTATAAGAAAAGCATGACACCAGTTTGGATATAGACATGGACAGAAATCTGACAGTTAAGATGAAATGCCTGTAAATAAATATTAAAAAAAAAAAAAGCTTAAATGCACTACATAGTCACATTTTACATCTCTTCATTTTTAGATAGTCATGGTGTTTCTGTGATGGAAATTTTCCACACTCCATGTGTTTTATTCTCCTTTGACCTTGTATCACCTCTGTCACCTGGTACATTAAACAGCAGTCAGGTTCAGAGCACTTATAACTGATCAAGGACTTCATGAAGTTTTACCCATCCTGTGATTATCAGTCTAATTTTCAGGTATGAAAATGACTGTTGTAATCTCAGAAGACAGTGACCCATAAAAGGTGTATGATTGAAAATCAGATATATAATTGAAAATGTGATCATTGTTTCTTTAAATACCCGTTCATGTGTCGGTGCCGTCTGGCAGTACCTGGATCTGCCCTTGATCAGCTGCCATTGACTTCCTGCTCAGGTACAGCATCAGGGTAGATGTGGGTCACAAAGAGATTCTCCTCTGAGGTGAGAGTGGCCTTATTATCATTTATTTTTCTCATGAGAAGGAGTCTTTTGGAAACCCAGAGGAAGGGATCACCGGGGCGGTAGAGCTGTTCATGGTTACTTGTGCTGTTCGAGCTGAGTGCATTTCCACTTTTCCTTACCTGACGAGGATTTCAGAGACTGCCTTCCACATCTGAGCCACAGTTGGTTGTGCTGATGATTTCTCCCACTCAGCTGCCTAATTACCCGGTGGAGTCTGCAAATCAGCCTGGCTGCAGTCGGAGCACACCTCATTGCACCTTCAATTCACAGCATGAGTGGGGACTGGGGAGGATGAGCAGCCCCAGTGAGTGCTCACGGAGGGAACTGCCCTGGATTGTTCATGGGCCCCCCACGTGACTGTAGTCGAGGCATTGATTTAATTCTCCTCCTTCATCCTGCAGCAATAGCTCTGCTTGTAATCTGAATAATATGTTTTCCTTTCCTTTGTAACCTTCGCATTAGCAGTAATTACTGAGTGGCTGGAAGAACTGGAACGGGTCTCATTTTTTAAAACAGTTTATGCCCTTTCCTTTGCTTGGTATGCTTAAATATTTGAAGTTGCAGCTTTAAAATAAATTATTGACAAAAGCACCAAGGGTTTCTTTCATCGCTCACTTGCAGGCTTACCTAAATATGCAACTAATCACCTCAGGGAACGCATAAAAACCAGAAAATACAACATTCTTACTGCAGTGCCTTGCAGTGCGTTGGATAATGCAGATATATTCAGAGAGGGGTGGGGTAGATAGTGAGTGGTGTACAGACAGCTTCTGGATAAACTGCAATTTTTGATTCCCATTTCGCTAAGGGCACCCAGAAGAATTACTGTGTATATTTTTAGTAGCTTCTTGTTCCAGAAGCTGACGTATACAATTACTGTTGTTGCAGTTGTACATTGCAAAACTTTTCATTATTCTCTTGGATGTTTTCAGATGTCTGCTATTTTTATTCACTTTCTCCATTCTTAAAAAAAACAATCCGGCTTTCTGCTTGTGGTAAGAAGTAAACACTCCTCCTAACTGCACAGAATAAAATGACTCAGGTAATAAAATTATCAAGTCAAAATGTCTTACTTTAATTCTCATGCAGAATCGTGTTTGCAGTGTGAATATGAATAGAACAATGTATGTATGCATTTTTAGGGGAAATAATGGAATAATTACTACCAACACATTTTTCCTAGGTTAGAAGAATGACTCCTACAGCATTGCTCCTGTTTGCCACATTCCAACTGTGGTATATAGGCAGCCATTTGGATAGATTTTAATTAAGAACAACATCAGCAATGTAGATATGCAGTTGTTATACTGGATTAGAAACTTCTTTTCCTATAAGATGCCTTGCGTCATTTTCTCTTGCTGCATCATGCTGAAACATCATGTAATTAAAGCATCATGTTGCTTTGCAGAATATTCTCTTGTAGACAGGTAGTCCAGGTGAACTGATGAGATGAATCATTTATTTCACTTTCAAATATGTGAAAAGCCACGGTTTTTGCTCTCAAAGGCTTCTGTAGAAAGCACTAATGGAAATAGTATTCATCATCAAATATTACTGATTTGATTTTAGAAGCTGAGCTTTTTACTGACATTAGTTTTTACGACAAAATAATGAAAAAAATCACTGTATATTGTCCCCATTTACCCCCAAGCAAGTCTAGGTGAGCAGACTGTGCACAGACAAATGTTTTGGGGTCCTCTGTTGCAAAGAGTGTGGTGGGGTTATTTGTGAGGCTTGTGATGAGCAGAAACCCTGGGGGCAGAGAGAAGGAAATACCAAATTTTCGACAAGCTGGTCCATCAGACCAGCTTGGGTCAGAGTCAGATTTGTCGGAGTCAGATTTGTCGGAGCCCCACTTCTGCTTTGTTTTGCTCTTGGGGTTTTGTTTTGGGTTGTTTATTTTTTAATTTCATATCTTCTGATGGGGTTGGTGTGGAAGTTGGGCAGGATGGAGTGCAGTCTTTGGGCTTTGTTCTCCCACTCCTGGAGCTGCACAAGAGCTGCTTCAGTAGCTGGTTTGTATTTTCAATTCCCTGTACCAGCAGAGAGCCAGGGGGTCTGGCTGCACGTCTCCACACACTGGGACTTGAGGAGCTGCTTCCTCCAAGGGCCACTGCAGGCAGAAATCACAGGTGCAGCTTGCAGCCAGCTGCTGGCTTTGTCACTTGGTGTGTGGCAGGTCAGCTTCAAGGATCTTGGCTAGTTTTAGTATTACTCAAAACTTTGATCCTGTGGGAACAGCTAGAGCTGCCTAAAGTTGCAATCTCAGAAGTTGTAATATAGCTGCTTCCAGAAAGTTTCAGAAGTTGTTTACACAAAGGAGACAAGGATGTAAAAGATTATTCAGGTACTCAGGAGGGAATAAGGAGCATACGGTGCCATGAGCTGTAGAAAACAGGAAGAAACCCCACAGGTATAAAATCAACACAAAGTGTGAAGAAGGAAATTTTCCTGTAAAAGTCAGGTATTAACTACACCAACACTTTTGTTACAATTCCCTTTTTGTAAATTAGCTAAAAGCTAATTCTTGGCAAGTTTCCATCAGTTTGAAAGTACATTTGTTAATCACTGCCACTTATCTGTGATGAAATCCAGACTTCTCTTCTGTGGGTGGTTTGCTTTAATTTCCTTTTTTTCCCTGTTTTTGTTCTGAAAGTGGTTTGTATGTTATGAACATTCGAGATTACCTGTGAACCCGTTTTTGCATGGCATGAATCTGTGGAAACTCCTTTTGTAGCTTGTTAAATAAGTTATTCAGATTAGTTGTCCATATGGGTCTGGGTTCTGACTTCTTGTAGCGTGTTTTTGAGGACAGACTGAATATGTTTATTCATTCTTGTTAAAAAAGCGCAAGTATTTATAAAAAGGAAATGAAGGTTGATAATTTTTTAATTATTAATCTGGGGAATCCTGGAGTATGGCAAGAATCCATTTCACTCTAGGCCTTTTATGTCTAAGTGTATATAAGAAAGACACACTATTACAGCCGGTGTCATAGCCCAACACCTTCATTTGAGTCAAATATTTTCCTCTTCCTCCAGACATTTCAGTAGGAGCTGTTGAAGTGGATCTGGAGGAATTATTTGGCTCTTATATTAAAGCTGCGAGCCAAGGAGCGATTTGGAGCTGAGTGTCTGTTGTGATCTGTAGACAACAAATGACCTTCTAGTGCATTAATGGAAAATTCAGTGACAGGGCTGTTGGAAACTTTTCATCCACTTCAGAGTAACAGCTCTGCCAGAGGCAGGTCCCTACCTCTGCATTGGTAAGATCTGTGCCTCCTGTCTCTGTTTATCAGAACTGTAATTACAACTCTTCTAACTTTTAAATGGCAAGAAACCCAAAGAAGTAGATACTATGTGTTTTATAGAGCTTGTCCTTGCCTTATTTGTCATTAAAATCAGACAGAAAGAAGACATTATTCTGGAGCAAATGAAAGGCGCCATGCATTTCTTGCTCTAAGTCAAAACTCCTAGTTTGGATGGATCTATCCCAAAATTTCTAAGACACTCAGTGATATGCTCTCACCTTTATTAGTACAAGTATTAAAGCAAGCATGGGGTGCTTGACAACATCACTGCTTTTCATGGCACTATTATCCTCTTGCTAAGAGTAAGACTGAGCTCCTAAAAATATTCTGTAATGCTGCCCAGTCTCCCTTTTAATCATACTTCTCTTCTGCTACATTTATTTAAAAAAATTACAATACCTGATCAGTTTGATTTCTGTTGTTTCTGCTCATCATTTCCATCCTGTAACAGACATGCAGGGATGTGTTTCACAGTTTTCTTCTGGCAGTGATAACACTTGCATGTGTCATTAGGAAGCGAGTCTATTATAATATATTTAATTTTGGTTAAAAAACTGTACACTTCAGAGGGTGGCGTGATTGCTGCAGCAGTTACTAATTCCACAGTTGTTTTACCCCTGCTCATCATCTGTGGTTTTCCCCCAGAAAATGTAGTGGAACACAGGTGATTATTACTTTCTCTTTATGTGCAGTGCAGGGATGTCCTGCTTTATTTAACAAAAACAGCAAATTAGACACAAGAAATAAATGAACTGTTGCTATTTTGTACTGCATGAAAATACAGCACACCCTTCTTGAAGTTGCTCTAATTCAGTTTATTGCTCTTCGGTATTGTCTCTGCAAGCCGAAAAAAAAAAAAAAAGCTCTGTGTGAAGGAGGAACTCCATGTGGAGTGACAAAGTGTCTGCTTGTGGGTCATCCTCTGGTTTTCCTCTCCATCCTGCTTTACTTCTGTTAACTGCACAAACACCAGATCCAGGCACCGTCTGTGCTTAATTCTGCAAGGCCCTTGCAGGGCTGGACCTTCCAGCTGTTGCTGCCATAGGAGCCTTCTCAGAGAGTGAGCAGGTCAGAAGGGATCATTTATCCCTACAATCAAAAATTCATTTGTGCTCCTCAGAACTTCTGGGCTTTGCTGGAGCAGACCTTGGTGTATCTGTGCACTTCTTTGGTTTCCAGTAAAAACGGCATCTGGAAAAGTTTGCCAGTAGGAGCACCTTGACTCTTACTGGGTGCTCACATTTCCCAAGGAAACATAATGGACAAAGGGCCTCGGAGGTGTTTTATGTAGGTAGCTTTGGCCATTAGGTAAAATCAGTTTGCAGGGGAAAAAAAAGCTGGATTTTTACATTATCTGGAAGTATACTGAAAAAAAATCAATGAATCCTATAAAACAGCCAAGAAATTCCTGATTTTTTTTCCTTCTAGTACTAAATTTGCTTTTTAATTGAGTGGAATATATGTAAGGAGATTATTTTGTGACCCATTGTCTTTCTGTAAATGCTTTTTTATAGGCTCTGTGTGTGTGTATGAGTGGGGAAAATGTGCTGTCCTGAGTGCTGGGAGGACTTACACTGTGTTTAAGTGCAATGTGCTCTTGGCTCTGCTGGGTCATTATATACATATTAACTCTGTATAACATAGCATAATGTATTAAACTGACAAATTTCCTGATCACCTCTCTGTTTTTTTTCTCCTGAAAAGTGCAGGAGAAAACCATATCTTTATTTCTGATCATACAGTCATAGTATTCTACTGCTTTAAACAGAATTCCATTTTCAGGAAAAACAGGTGATTTAATCATGAAGCAGACCGGGAAAAACTAAATGATAAATTTCTAATTAGAGTACAGTGATAGTGACAGAGTAATTTTGCCTGCTCCAGTTTTGTTGACAGATATTTACATAAAGAGTTGCTGGTTGCTCATTCTCACCTGAGCTTGGGAAACTTGTAACTTTCTACTGCCTTAGATGCCTCTAAACACAGAGATTGTGTTTGTGTTCCCTTTTCTGGTACTGACATTCCTCGGTTTATTTACATTTTGATTTATTTATAGGAATGTTGCCTTGAATAATATTTATCTGTATATATATTCAGTGATACGTGCATGTGTACGTGTATATGTGCACACAGTCTTATTAAGGCACATTTGGATTTCAATTACTTGTTTTATTTGCATGTAATTTATGTGTAAATCTGAAAACAAATAGAAAAACACTGATGTAAATTTGCAAAAGAGCATTTACAAATGTGTTCCATGGTTTGATAACTCGTGATTTAATCTCACTCATCTGAAAAAATGCTTTCTGTCAAATCCATTCCCCAGGACTCTTAAATGGCGTAAAATTAAGCAAGTGTACAAATACCTGAACAGTGAGAAACTCCAAAAGGTGATTTTGTTTTTTCTAATCTAACAGGGAACTTACTTAAAAGTCATGCACCAGTGCAGTTTTTTACCATTAAAAATCGGGGCACAGTGTTAAATTTAAATTGTAAAATTACGTGGCACAGACCTGAAGATGACTTATGTGACATTGCTGCAGTGTGGTACCCTTTGCTGTTTATCGAACCTTCAGTGAACTGCAGTGTTGTGCTGTCAGACAGATCTGCTCATTAATGCTAAAATTGTTGATGTCAGTCTTAAAAATCATCTGTTATGGGACCTTGCCAATATATTGGGAAATAAAAATATGTGTTCAAGACTTTATTTTTTTTTAAGCAATTAGGCAAGGTATAATTTTGTTTCTGAGCAATGAAGAGAACAAATTTCAGCAAACAACTTTGTTATATCTGTCTAAAGATCTATAGGTACATGAATACATGTATAGCCTGTATTCATTTATTTTTTATGCCCTTTTTTCTTGAGGTATGTTATTTTGCTTGGTTGGGGGATTTTTCTTTAACATGATAAGAATGGGAGACATATTTTACTATCTTGTGACATTTCATTAAAGTTAGGATCAATAGGAATATGTGAAAATACCTTTCTGGCCATATATGGCTGTGGTAGCGTTTATACAGGCTTCTTATGTTACATCATAGTAACCTGAATAAAATCATATTTATGCCTGCTACTTTGTTATCTCTTTCTGTCCTTGGCATTACTTGCTTTAGTAAAATACTTGTAAGAATTTTCTTTATTTATGACTAATGAGCTGTTGATTTCCTGTAGGTGCTAATGATGCATGGGCTCCCTGGCAATGAGCCGCTTGCTTTATTTCCATGGAATCTCGAAGGCAGTCGTCAGGGTACAGGGAGAGCTTCTCCTAATCAGACAGAAATCTCATTAGCTTCAGGGTGAGGCTGGTGTGAGGAAAAGAAGACTTAGCATGGTGTAAGTGCTGGGGCTTTGGTCTGCTGAGGACGCGAGGAACATGACCTGGAGTCACAGCAGAACTGTTGGTGAGCCTCAGCCCCCGAAAGCATGTGAGACCCCTGGAGAACCTTCTGTCTGGGGCAGGTTGGAGTCATATTTAATAAAGCAGCTGTTCATTAGCTGGTATCCTCAGGAACTTGCAGAAATCCCCACAGGTGGCTTCCTGTAGCTTTCATGTCCCTTCTGAGTCTCAAGATAACTGACTCACGTCTTGTCAGAACTTTGTTATTCTCCCTAACTCTCCGAGTATTTCTGCTGGACTGGAAAAAAGAGCACAGTATTTTTACTTCTGAAACTTTGTTAGAAACAAACTATAAAAGATTGTGAACATGGGATGAAAAGGGATAACAACCCTGAAATCCTGAGGCTCAGTGAAGCTGCCTCTGATGCTGGCATTACACCTCTTCATTGAGGTGCACTGCATTCAGCTCAGCTCCCGAAAGCCCAAGGAGCTCCCCTGCCCACTGCAGCTGGTCTCTGCATTGTGACTGCTCTTTTTTTTTCAGCTACAAACCAGTTCTGTCATCCATTGTTGCTTTATTCAAGTCTCCCTCTGCCCCTGCTACTCAGCAGTGCTCATGGCAGTATTTTCTATGACCTGCATTTTCCATAGTTTCTTTAATATTGTGCACTGTGATAGCTTTTTTGCCCTCCTCCCCGTTTGAATGCTAGTATATTACCTTAGAAAAAAAGTAGATGGCCACAAATTTTCACTTGTGCAGGTGCTACACTCTTTAGAATTGTGCTGACCCATCTTTGCTTTTGTATTTTTTACATGCATGAGTAATGACCAAAGGTTTAAACTCATCTGCTGTGATTAGACCTCGAACAAGGGTTTCAGCAGAATGCTTCACAAGTTAAGCTTTTACTTGTTTGTCTAGTGTAATAGCTGGTTCATTGTCTTTGAGTAAATGTTACAAGGTACACTGCAAAATGAGTGGGAAGATGTGGAATGTATTTGTAATGCTAGTCATAGTACATGAAATAGATCCCATAAATGCTTCTGATTTTTTTTTTTAGTTGGAAGTTGGAACTAAGGACGTTGAGAAAGCTGTTCCAAAATACCCCAAATTACCAGAATTCAGTTCATGAATGGGCTCTTGCAGGTCCAAGGAAAAGATCTCTCTGCTTAGAGCAAAAATGATCAAGCTGAAAGCAAGCACAAAACGTTTTGCAAGGTTAATAAACAGTGCGAGTAATCAGCACCTCTCAGAATGACTTAGAGGTGCACATTTATTTTAGTTTATTTTTACTGAGGAGGGGTGGGTTTGGGTTTGTTTCAGTTGTTTTGGTCTGGGTTTGTTTTCAGTTTGGCTCTGCAAAAGGAGGGCTTTGCTCTAACAGTGCAGGCCAAAGAAATAAAAATATGAAGACAGATTGTCTCCATATCCAAACTCTGCACCTGTTCCGAGCAGGGTAATTGCTAACAAGCTGCTCTCTTTTTAAAATGCCCGTTATCCACAGAGCTGACAGAATCCTGCATTCCTCTGAAAGTGGCATTTTACAGTGACTCTGAAAAGAAGTGCCAATGTTTTCATGAATAAAGATATTGACTGGGGAAAGCAATTGTGTGCCCATAATCATTGAGACAAGAGCTGTAGCAACAGGATCTTATAACACAGTGGATTGCAAAGGGAAGGGGAGGGGGGGTGAGGGGAATGAAAATGATAGGTACTTATGCAAATAGGTTAGAGCTATCCTGTGCCACTTTGTGGATCTGTCTTTTAGTCTCTTTTGCTATCTAGGCCATGGGATTAGTCAAAAGCAGCTGGAAAGGAATGGACACAATCACTTAATCACAAAATCAGAAGGCTTGCTGGGGTAATTTCCCTTCAAATAGCACACTGCAAACCCAGGGCAGGTAGTACTTAATATCAGTTGCAAGCCCAGCTCTATAAAGAGCTTTGGAAAGACTGCAATCTTTCTATTACAAGTGTATTGAGTCTGTCTTTTAAAACACCTGAAATGCAGCATGAAGTTATTTGTCTTTTTTCATTTATCACCTTTTCGTCATGTTTGGAGAATGCAAATGGCAAGAGTTTAATGAAGTGATATTGTTGTGATTACATCTAAGCTGCAGAGTGAGACTCATTCTCATTCCTACTGCAAAGCAAATTACATTTGCTTTTCCTACTCCAATGCACTTTGCCCCTGAAATTCTTGCCAAAATAAGGCAGGGCTGTGATTCTTCTCAGTGCTTTTCTCTGTAGGCTTTGTCCTGGTGACAGAACAGCATTAAAAAAAAAAAAAAAA